>JBBPBQ010020323.1:45081063-45109489 GCA_037974755.1 Cicer yamashitae | reverse complement strand
GGGGGTCTACACATCAGTTCCTTCCTATTCTTTTCCCACACCTATTTTTGTTTTCTCCAAAGTTCTCAAATTTTCCATCACAAACAAAAGAAAGAAGAAAAAAAGAGAGAAACATAGTCTCTTTCCTTTTTTTTTTCTCACGCCATCATTATCATCATCATCATCATCGCCAAGTTGAATTCCAATTTTCTTTCTTCTTGTAATACCATCTCAAGTAAAGTTAGGAAGTAAAGCGTCTAAGGTAAGGGCTTTTTCCCATGCAAAGTTAGGCTAGATATTAAATTAATGGTTTGTAAGATATTGATATGATGTCTTGATGTTTTAAACGAAAAAGGTTGATTTTATGTTTGTGTTTAACTATAATGTTTTGATTTTTTGAGTAATATGTATGTCGTTATGAACATAATTATAAAGTTCTATTTTTATTATTATAACATGATAAATATGCTTGTTGTGAGAATGTTTAACGTAAAGTTGTGATTCTTATGTTTCTTAGTGTACTTAATTATAAAGTCCCGATTTTTATTACGATATCATTATATGTTTTGTTATGATGTATTTTATTTAAAGTCTTGAATTTTTGAGTATTTTAATTTTAAAATTTTGACTCTTATGAACAATATATGTGTCTTAAGGAAATTGATGACAAATTTATATTTTTTATTATGATAATATGAGAATGTTGATTATTGAAATGTATCAGTGTAAAGTTTGATTTGTATGCTTGAACGACTAATAATGGAAGAAATTTTATAGTAGAAGGAATAAAGTTTCTATTTCTATGTGTTCTTTGTGATTTAAGTCTTAATGTGTATCAATAACACATAGCTTATCCAATTTTATAGTTTATAAAATGAAAGTTGTGATTTTGAGACATTTATTCACGTGTATATGTGTTCTATATTTGGGATAGCGAAATTACTAACTCTTGATTTCGAGCATCAATGAGAATATAAATTTAATGTCATATGTGATTAAAATTTAATCTTGAATATTTTATCTTAGTGGTTGCCAAAGTGGATAATGATTTGCGTATTGAATATTGTTCTCTTTGTGGTTACCTAAGTGGCTGGTGATTTGTGTTATCATCCTTTTATCTTTACGGTTGTCTAAGTGGCTGGTGACATGTACCTTGAGCATCATTACCATTTTCATGACATATCATATGCATCTTTATGGACGCCTTAGTGGCTGATTTAATTTTCTCAATTGGTATGGGTGAGTTCTGTGTGGACGCCTTAGTGGCTGGTTATATTCGAATCATATACTTTTAGCAGCATGCATAACTTACATACATTTTATTGTTATTTTTATTTTGATCTAATTATGTGTTCTAGGTGAGTTGCAACCTGGATTATTTAGGTCCATTTTATGACTTGATACATCTTTGCGAATTAATCAGAAAACACAATTTCTTTAAATCTTTTATTACAAAGAGATTTTATATTCATATTTTATGACTGTTAACTTATTATCTGGTTTAATTTTTACCATGGGATGAACTGACCCCTTACACCAACATTTAGGTACTAATCATCTCAAAGAGTTGCATGAATGATGTTTGCTTGGTGCACGCGTGTGGGAAAATGAGACTTTTACTTAAAAATAATGTTTTGTATTAGTAAAACAGATCTGGTACATTCTAAAGTTATTTACTTTTCATCGTTAATTTTAAATAGAATTGTAGAAGTGAGTTTTCTTTCGCTAGGAAATCATTGAATCGTAGTTAATTTCAGTCAACTTTGCTTCTCTTGAATTTCACCTAAAGAGAATTTATTTATTTTAGAGCCTAAATGAACATGCATCTAACAACTGGAAGATTGACTTTGCAAATAGATAAATAAAAAAAATAATATTTTAGTAAATTCCATTACGGTCTTTTACAAAAAAAAATATACAAGTCATTTTCTAGCGCATCTTTTATTTGTTACATGATGACCCACTCCTAAGAAAAAAAAGTTATAGTCATTTTTAAAAGATAAAAAATACTTTTAAGTAATGCTTTGGATCAAAATATGGGGCGTTACAATCAAGGTGTAGTTACCTTCAACAATCTATGGTTTCAGGTTGTCTAGAGAAGACTTGATTTGTAGGGTCAATGTGTTTGTTTGCCTCAAAAAGTTTGTAGTTGTCAACTTGTTTTGAGAAGGCTGACTTGTAGGGTCAGGTGCTGTGTAATTCAAGGATTTGAATTAGTGATTAAATCCTTCTAAGTAAAAGGACTGATGTACCTACAAAGTTGGTGGTGAACGAGAATAAATCTACTTGTGTCACTTTACTTTTGCACTCTCTACTTTATTGATGCTTCTTATTACATAAGCCTGATTGCTACTGCCTCTATTTTAGTTAAAATCACCAACCCGACTGAGTTCTTGAATAAATAATACAAAAAAATTCAACTTAGAAAAACACAATTCAACCAACCTTCTCGTGTTTGCACATTCAAGCAATGCTCGCCCTGACGGGCTGGTAGAGGATGTACTTGTTCGAGTTAATCACTTAATATTTCCTATAGATTTTTACATTCTAGACATGGAGGGAGAGACTAGGTCCAACAGGGCACCTATCATATCAGGAAGACCGTTCTTAAAAACTGCTAAAACAAAAATTGATGTTCATGCTGGAACTCTATCCATGGTAAATGGTGATAGCATTGTAAAATTTAACATCTTTGATGTTATGAAACACCCAATGTAAGAGCATTCTATTTTTCAAATTGGATTGCTTGCTGATTTGGCTGGTGACACATACTCCGATAAGTTTGTTAATGATTTTCCTTCACTGTTTTGTTTTGATGATACTTATACTTGTGATTTTTTCTCAAGTACTCAGTTGTGCTCTGTTTGTGCTGAGATCGAAGCTTCTTTACAGGTTGATCATTTTTATGATATTTCTACTAACATAATTGATTATGTAGACTTAGCTTCGGCCACTAGCATTCTACCCTCCATTGAGCAGCCACCAACGCTAGAGCTTAAACCACTTCCTAAAAATTTGAAATATGCATATATAGAGGGGAGTGGAAAATTACCCATGAGTATTTCATCCAAAATTGAAGATGAACAGGAACAAAGGTCGCTACAAATATTGAGAAAGCACAAGAAGACAATTGGATGGACCTTGGCTGATATTCCTGGTATCAGCCCGTCCATGTGTATGCATAGGATACTACTAGAAGATGGGGTAAAGTCAGTTAGGTAGCCCCAAAGGTGGCTTAACCCTTTAATTCTAGAAGTTGTAAAAAAGGAAGTGACCAAGCTCTTACAAGATGGCATCATATACCCCATCTTTAATAGTTCGTGGGTGAGTCGTGTACAGGTAGTCCCTAAGAAAACTGGACTCAAAGTGGTTAAAATGAGAACAATGAACTTATCCCTACAAGAGTGCATAGCAGTTGGAGGGTATGCATCGATTACAAGAGATTGAAGCAGGCAACCAGAAAGGATCATTTTCCTTTACTATTCATTGATGAGATGCCTGAACGCTTGGCTGGTAAGTCACATTATTGTTTTCTTGATGGTTTTTCAAGTTATTTTCATATCCATATTGCACTAATAGACCAAGAAAAGACCACATTCATTTGCTACTTCGGCACGTTTGCCTATAGGAGGATGCCCTTTGGCCTATACAATGCTCCTGGCACTTTCAAACGGTGCATGATTAGTATCTTCACTGATTTCATAGAAAGTTGTATAGAAGTTTTCATGGATGATTTTACTATGTACAGTTCGTCAATTGATGCATGCTTGAATAGTTTAGATAGAGTTTTGCATAGATGCATTAAAACTAACATTGTGTTGAGTTATGAAAAATGTCATTTTATGGTTGAGCAGGTCATAGTTTTGGGACATGTGATATCTAAAGATGGGATGGAAGTAGATCCTACAAGGATTGATGTGAATTCTAATTTGCCTTACCCATCTTGCATTCGCGAGATTCATTCTTTCCTTGGCCCTGCAGGTTTTGCAAGTGCTTTATCAAGGATTTCAACAAGATAGCTCTTCCGTTGTCAAATTTGTTGCAAAAAGATGTCACTTTCACCTTTGCTGACAAATGTATGAAGGCGTTTGATTACTTAAAAAAAGCACTGACCTCCACTCCCATCATTCATCCACCCAACTAATTTTGTAGTAGGAGTAGTCCTTGCACAAAAGGCTGACAGGGCTGCCCTTGTTATTTATTATGTTCCTAGGACTTTAGATTCAGCACAAGCTAATTATACTACCACTGAGAAGGAACTTTTAGCTATTGTTTTTGCTCTTTATAAATTTAGATCATATTTTATGGGTTTCAAGGTTGTTGTTTTTACTGACCATGTAACTTTGAAGTTCTTGTTGAAGAAACACAAAGCAAAACTGAGATTGATCCGGTGAGTATTGTTACTCCAAGAATTTGATTTGGAGATTAAAGATAAAAGTGGTGTTGAGAATTTGGTGGAAGATCACTTGAGCATAATAGAAATGTATGAGGACCGCACCCTCATTTAGGATGACTTCCCTGATGAGCAATTGTTACGATTGCGTGAGGTAACTCCTTGGTTTGTTGATTTTGTTAATTATCTAGTTGTTGGAGTTCTTCCTGCAGATGCATCTAGAGCACAAATAGACAAGCTTAAAAGTGATGCCAAATACTATGTATGGGATGATCCATATATTTGGAAATTCTGAAATGACCAGGTAACTAGGTGATGTATCCCCCATCATGGGGCTCAATCCATTCTTCGTTTTTGTCATGCCTCTCAGGTAATGGTACATTTTGTTTCTCAACGGACAATAAGAAAAGTCTTAGACTCAGGTTTCTTTTGGCCCCCTTTGTTTAAGGATGCTTTTGAGACTTACCAAACTTGTGAACAATGCCAAATAGAAGAAACATCAATCACTCATAGGAGTGAGATGCCTTAATATGTTATGTTTCTCTGTGGCATTGACTTTATGGGCCATTTAAATATATCTTTTGGTTTTTCGACATTTTACTTGTTGTTGATTATGTTTCGAAGTGGGTGGAGGTAATACCCACTAGGACTAATGATTCTAATGTCAAGTCAAATATTTTTTGCAGGTTTGGAATACCCCAAGCCATCATAAGTGACCAAGGCGCTCACTTTTGCAACCACACCTTGGAAGCTTTGCTTCAGAAGTATGGGGTTGTGCATAGAGTTTCTACACCCTTATCATCCCCAAATTAAGGGGCAAACTGAAATCTCAAACAGGAAAATTAAACAGATTTTAGAAAAGATGGTGCAACCAAACAGGAAGGACTGAAGCCGCCGGCTAGAATAAGCTCTTTGGGCTCGTAGAACATCATACAAAACACCAGTGGAGATTTCCCCTTATCGATTTGTGTTTAGTAAGGCATGCCACCTCCTAGTGGAAATACATCACTGTGCTTATTGGGCAGTCAAGAGATGTAACCTTCAGATGGAGAAAATAGGTTTGGAGAGAAAGCTTCAGTTGCAACAACTTGAAGAGCTTAGGCTAGAAGCCTATGAGAACTTCTGAATCTATAAGGAGAAAAATAAGCACTTTCATGAAAACATGATTTCTAGGAAAGAATTCTCTATTGGCCAAAAAGTTTTAATGTTCAACTCCCGCCTTAAAATTATGGTCGGGAAACTTTGAACCAAGTGGGTTGGCCCTTTTGTTGTTACTAACATTTTTCCTCGTGGTGTAGTGGAAATAAAAAGTGAAAACACTGATAAAGTGTTCAAAGTGAATGAAAAACATCTCAAGCTATTTCATGAGAGCTTCGTACTTGAAGATACCACCATAGAAGAACTCTCCCTAGAAAAGCCCACTTACACTGCAGTTTGAACAGGGAGTTTCCGTTCCTTACCTTTATTTTATACTTGTTACCTTCATTGAGGATAATGTGTAATTTAAGTGTGGGGGTATCACTTAGGATTTTAATTGTTTGTTTTAGAATTTCATTTTCATTTTATTTGTTTTAGGATGTCATTTTCAAAAAAAATTTAATAGTTTGTTGTTTTCATTTTATTTGTTTTACGATTTCATTTTCAAAAAAAAAAAAGTGTTGGCTCTGCATGCATTTTCATCAGATTTTGGAGATGCAAATGTTGTGAGTTATTTCATTGGAAGTTCGTAGCATGATTTTGATAGTATATTTGCATTCTTGGTATAATAAGTTGGATTTGATCGCTAAATTGTGCATCATTTGTGATAGATCATTAACCTTGGTGAGATCTTGACCCTTATTATGGATGGAAAACATTTTTTTTCCATTTATTTTTTCTTGTGTGTGATCTCACTCATGATTGCTAGTTACGCTAGAACTTGACTTGACTATCCACATGCATGTATTGAAATGATCTACGAATTTGTTTCTTGTTAAGCTACTAGCCAAATAAGTCTACCTTGCAACTATCCTTTTGTTAATCCCCTTTGAGCCTATTTATCTCATTCTTTGTTATATAATTCATTACAAGCCTAAAAGTGAAAAACAATGAATTGACCCAATCTTGGAGGATAAAGGAGTCTTTCGTTAAATAACTGTGGGGGTGCTCAATTTGTTTGGTTAGATATGAGTAGTGTTAATCCAAAGAAAAAACAACAACAAAAAATTGTTGAATAAATGAAGAAAATGGTTGTGTTGTGAACAAAGAGAGTTTGAGAATAAAAGTCAATGATATTTTAATGAGTTACCTCTCAATGTTACTTTTCTCTCCTGATCATTACTCGTTTATCCTCTTTGATTTTTAGCCCTATTCTCCTTAGGATTTTATCACCCTTACCTTGGCCCCGTTAGAAACGTAATAAAGACCTTTTATCATTATATTCATATGTTTCAAGTATAGATGTTAGAGGCTTTTCAAGCCTATGGTAGTGCTAGCTTTCATGATGTGTTTTGAGTGTAAATAGTAGCCCAAACACTTGAGTGGTTGAGAGAATTTTATATCCTGTAAGGACTCTATCACTTATGATGCATTCTTTTGTTAACTTATCCTCTTGTTTGCTTTGGTTGTGATAAAAAGCTATTCATGATTGCAATATTCTTTGAAGCTTAAAAATTTTGGTCACCACTTTGCATTCTTGTGAATCTTTGGAATTGCATGCCCTATTTTACTCGGAGTGCAAAAGCTTAAGTTTGGGGGAATTTGATCAATTCATTTTGGAACATGTTTCTAGCTTTGTACTTTGACATTTTAAAAGCCCTTTTTAGCCTAAGCTTAGGTTTTTAGCAGAATTCTAAACTTTGGGTCATAATTGAGTTTTAATGTAATTATTTGCATACTGATCCTTGCTTGCTATGCAGGCCATAACTTGAGCTCAGGATATGGCATTGGCGCATGCAAGCAGACGCTGGAAAGCTATGATTCAGAGTTACAACTTTTATGTAGGAGTAAAAGCCCAAATCGGAACTTTACTTGGTCAAAGCTGTTGATTACACGAACAGAGCTTTCATAATAATATTTAGTATAAGGCCACTTGTTTTTCTGCCATAAAGCTTTAAGAGCCCAGAGCGAATACTATATAAATTTTTTTTTAAGTAGGGCGGCTGTTTTTGGTGGGGGATACTCAGAGTTTATTATCAACCAATAATCATCTATTCTCAGATTCTATTTTTGTATTCTTGGATGGAAGGCTAATTTCTAGGATTAATCCATTGTTTCATAATTTCATCAAGACCTTGAGGTTTATTTTATAATGTTAATTTTGCGTTGATGATTCTATTCCTTTTCATTCAATTACATTATTATTCTGATTGCTTAATTCGAATCTCAGTAGGATTGATAAATTTGGTTTGACAGAATTCGATTTATAAACTAGTTAATTGTAGTTTTTCGACGTTTGATTGTTAACTATAATCCATCAATTACTACGATGCTTAATCCAATCAAAGAAACATAATTCACATAGGGTTGATTACGCTTGTTTGATCAATTCTATAGTCAAACATGAATACAGTGACAATCTAGAAATTGAGTCCGTTGATAGAATCTATGATAGGTCAGAAATTCTCGAACTAGTGGATTAATCATTCAAATATACATGATTGTAATTCGTTTTTTTAATCTGTCCAAACCAATATTCAAAACCCCCCTCTTCATTTTTTTTTATTGATTTTGAATTTGGTTAATATTATTAGAAGTCCTTGCGAGATGACTCAAGTTGTTTCCCTACACTACGTTTTTACTACTCATATTTAACTCGTAGAAAGATTTTTCCTCAGTACAGTCGAGGATTTACTCCACTATTTAAATAATACCATACAAGTATTATTTAATCTTCCTCTTCACGCTTTGAGTATTCTTCGTTAGCCTCCATAGGTTGTCTCCATTACAAACCTTCTCATCTTTCTGGAAGGTTGTCGTTGATGTTCTTGAGTATTGTTATACCTCTTCAGATACCTCTTATGGATGAAAGAGTTTTTGCCACTATCAGACTTACCTACATCAGTTCCAATTTGTGTCTGAATTGACATAAAGTTTGTTTCTAGAATTCAAACTCTCATTGAGAGAATATTACAATTGAAATCCTATATCAATTCAAGTGTATCAAACAACTTGATTGATTTACATCAATTCTAATAAATCTTTACTAAGATGATTTTTCAGTCATTCTTTGCTTTTGATGTGCTCTAGGCTTTTACTGAATTTTTTCTTAACACATTGCCTTTTTCATTCTATCATATTGATTGGTTTCTACTTGAATACTAAGAATTATATCTATTGAGAATGTTACTATTGGAGATCTGGAATCAACATTTAAGATATATCCATATATGTCTGCATAATTAATTCAGCATGTCTTCAATTAAGAAGACATATCTAAGAGGATGTCATGCGCTTCTTCAGTCAAAGGATAAGTCCATCCTTGACGAGCAGAGGATATTAGAATGTTGACTTTGTAGTAGGCGGTCAACTGGTTTACCAGAATTATCAGACGCAGAGTAATCAGAGTAAGCTTGTATTAACAAATTCGTAAAAGGCTTGTTGAGGACCTGTTTATCAGAGTCAATCATAACTTTAACATATTCTTCAGAGTCACAATGAACTTGTTTAGTAGATTCTATTTCCTTGTTCATCAAAGGATCTAACATGTACCACAACATTGACTTTATCAGAGGCTTCATTTACAGCTTTGTTCTTTTGATCTTTGAGTCAAATGATCAACATGGGTTTGGGACACCCTAAACCTTAGAATAATATATAACAATTTTATACAAGATTTTTTAAAAAAAATTTGCAGCGGATAAATAAAATATGTTCCAAGAAAATAAAAACTTTTATAACTAACTTAGGATATCTCATTTCTCAAAATTCAAAAAGAACACTTTAAATTTTATTCCTCAAATAAAACAGTGCAGTGTCAATGAACTTGATTTAACAAAAATTTCTGAATTTAATTCCAAAAAATTACAACTACTTATAAGGTTTTCATACAAAAAATCATTTATAATTAAATAAATAAAATACAACTTAGGACTCAACTTCTCAGTATCACCTATTGTAACACCCCAAATTTTATAATAAACTATTTTAATAATGAAATATGATTTTAAATAATTAATTTGGTGTTAAAATTATTTTAGAATACATGTGATAAATTTCATTATTAGTTTTCGTTATATGGGTGCTTTAGATGATGTGCTACTATTATACATATTGGACTACATGAGTAATCTAAATAAAAAATATTATATTTTATATATTTTTCTAAATAGTATTTTAGTAAAATATTTTAAAGAATAAGATTTTAGAAGATTTTATGTGTATATACTTGTACCAAATTAATATAATATTTTTCTGTGCATTTGACTTATATTAAGTATGCACCTAGTTATATTTCAATTATTTATAACTATTTTCTATTTTTAGTTATTTATTTTATAAATAATTATCTCAGAATAGTAGTGATATTGTGTTTGATTTCCTTTATTTTTATATACTTGTTATGACATTGAGATTTTATATATATTTATTATGATTTAGTAATTAATATAAGGTTTTGATATTCTATTTATCTATTTTATAATTTCGACTATTCTCAAATGATGGTAATATTTTAGTTCGAGTATTTGGGAAAATAAGTATTATTATAGTGTTTATTTGGAATATGAGAATTTTGATTATTAATGTTATTTAAATATTAATTACTTTATTTTATAAAATATTAATTTTGAAATATCAATAATATTTTAGTAATTAAATTATTTTTTAAAAAATAGTTTTGGTAATTGTTTATTTTATTTAAAAACAAATAAATAAATAAATAAAAGAAGAAGTCAAGTGTGTTTTTATGGGTTAGCTTATATGGAAGGCTAAAACCTAATTGAATAATAATAAACAAAATTAATTGAAAAGGGAAAAGAAAGAAAAGAATGAGAAAGTGAGGAGGAGAACAGAACTATTGGCGGCAACACATAGAAAAAGAAGAAAATTGGTCCCGACGATCGATAGCTGTCCAGAAAAACTTCCTCCGTTTTAGTCCAAATTTCAGTATGTTATTTAATTTATTGAGTTAGCCAATTAAACACAATTTTCCCGATTTTAACAACCTCAATTTCTCTCTAAATGAACCAACTTCTCCGTTTGTAGAATTCGTTATTTTGCACCGTTCTTCTTCACCGTAAGTCCGATTTGAGTGAAACCAACGCAAAAACAATCGTGTGAAAAGTGACTATATTATTCACTGATTGGTTTTCTGATTTATGGTAAGATTCCTTGACCAAATTTCGAAATTAATTTTAGAGTGCCTCCTCATAATTTATTTTTAACGTTTACCCAAAAATTGTCGAGTTAGATCGATTGAAGGACAAAGAGTCAACGAACAAAGACTGTTTGCTCGTGGAATCGTGTTCTTGTGGGAAAGCATCGAAATAAGGTAAGGGGTGAGAGAGCGTTTGAATTCATGAGTATAATATATTGTGAGATGAACTGGAAAACCGTATTTCCCAACGATTCATCCGGGGCTCGCTACGTACAGCACTATCCCTTTGAGGGATAAATTAATTAATGTGCAAATGTGGAAATTGTGAGATTAAAATATAGAATAGAAATATTTGTAAGGTGTTGATTTATTTAATTTCTTTAAATGTGTGGTATTTGATATTATTGCGATATTGAGTGTCTAATTAATTTGATGTATATGTGTGATTAAATGAGTTTATGTTATGTGATAATAAAAGATGGATGTGTTGTGATAATTTTATGTGATGATGATGTATGATTAATAATTGTGATGTTATAAATTTGTGATAAATTATGTGATGATGTATGATTGATGATAGTGATTCTATAAATTTGTGATGAGTTTATGTGATGATGATGATGTGTGATTAATGATAGTGATGTTATAAATTTGTGATGAAAATATGGTAGTAACCCCATAGTTGATGAAATAATGGTGATTACAATTTGTGTTTGAGATGACGGTCTTAATGGAGTATCATAGGCCAATGAGGGAAGAAAATAAATATTGAGAATTTGTGATGTGGAGATTATTTTGTCATCATATAGGTAGGGCCTGACAAGCCTAGTGATTCCGAAGTACAACTAAATGAGCCTGATCGTGGCGGTCTGCTGTTGAGCCTTATCGCAAGATTGTTAGACCTTGGAGGTATTCGGGTGGGGAATTCCTAGGTGACTTGGAGGTAGCACTCCAAATGTCGGGAGCTACCATGCAACACACGTTTACCTCGACTGTCGCGTATATGTGTCTCGGGTTGAGTTGAGGGAATATATGAGGACTGGGCCAATTTGAATTGTCCGTCCACCGGGATGGTGGAAAAATATCAAGCCTCTTAACCAAGTACTTCAGAGTTAGAATGGTACCACATTGTGAAGTAGAGTCTAAGCTCATGCATAGCATTGCATTTCCTTGTGATTGTTTGGTTGTGATTGATGTGTTTCAAAAGTTATAATAATTACTCTTAGATGATTTGATGCATATTATAATGAGATAATTATTTTACTTGAGTGACTTTGATGTTATAATATGGTACTATTTACTTAAATATTTTGATATATCGTAATGTGATTATGATACGGTCTATTATGATTGTTTGCGTGTTCTTATTACCTATATTATACTATTAACATGATTTCAAAATTCACCTCCTTCGTTGTTTGTGTTTGACTGGCTTGGCCCTGCGTTTGCAAAATCGCAGATATTACAAGTTAATGAGTCTTGAAGTTCAAGTTTGAGAGAATCCCGCTCTGATAGGTGATACCGGGAATAAGAGTCATAAGTTGTATTTTATTTATTTAATTAGAAACAAGTCTTTTATGAAAAACATACTATTTTATAAGAGAAAAAGTTTAAAGTGTTTCTTTGGAATTTTGATAAATGTGATATCCTAAATTTGTTATAAAAGTTTTATTAAAAAAAAAATAGATTTTCTTTATCCGCTGCGAATTAGATTTTAAAGATTCTAGTATTAATTAATATATATTATTTTGGGGTTTAGGTTGTTACATTAGTGGTATTATAGCAGGTCTGTCCAATCAGACCGAGTGGGTTATGTGTTAGTCTTCTGTTAGTCAATTTTCAACCTTGAGTCAGTTGTGTTACTTGTGTTCCCTATTACGTGTTGAAACGCTTACCTATTATTCTTGTGCTAAGTGCTATGTATTTTTCTATTGCATTGCATGAATTCTGAAAGATGATTGTTAACTATTAACTACTTGGTCATTTTTGTTGTGTTGTGGATTCTCTTATTTTTTAAGATAATTGTTAACGTTAACTGCTTGCTCGTTCTTGTTGAGTTGTGTATTTGTTGAGATTTGAGTTAATTTGAATTGTTTACATGATTAAGTTGATTATCTATTGACTGGACTTGTGACTTGTTTTTCTAACTATGATTTTATGATCTCTTATCATAGTCAAAAAATAATTGTTTTTGATTAACTAGTTATATGTTTCAATTATTAATTCCATCGAGGTAATCCTAATTATTGAATTGATAGATTTTACCTATTTGTGTTTGTGGTGGAAACTTACTCTGATGTTCTTCAAATTTTAGTATGTTGTTTCACTAGTAAACTCGATTAATTAATATATTTTATTAGTGATTTTAATTTTCATTTGAACCCATTTAGTATATTTAGAGTTTAAAGTATGAGTTTCATTTTTTTGGCATTGTGTTTTAAAAATTTGTTTTGACTTTAATCAGTTTAAAATATTTGGTATGTAAATTTGTTTAAAATGGTTGATCTAATAACTAATTGATTGAAACGTTGATTTCCGTATGATATGTATCTTTAATGCTTCAAGTATTGACTTTACTAGATACAAATTATTATTATTATTATTATCATTATTATTATTATTATTATTTTATTGAAACTGAATTTAGAAAAAAAAGATGTTTCTTTCTAAACCTTGAGTTGGACAGAAAATATATCTCTTTTAAGTTTTACTAGAAAATTCTTATTTTTTATTTTAAGTTGGCATGTGTGAAAAAAAGCAAAAAAAAAACTTGCATTGTTGTCATTACTATTGTTATTGGTTTTAAGATAATGTTGTAGATGTTATTGTCAATTAAAGAAATCTTGTTTCGAAAATTATTTATAAAATTTAAACATTCAGTTTTTATATGGACACATAATTTGATTTTATCAAAAGTGAAAATCACTTGAAAATATTGATGGTAGTGGCTTTTAAAGTGTGGATTTTAATTTTAAATCACTTGAAAGTGTTAATGGTTGTATCTAGATGATTAAAATTTTGATATTGCTTTTGAAATCAATTTAGGACATTCGTCATGATTTTGAAATAATATGAAATTCCTATGATTAGTAATAGTAATTCTTGAAAATTCGAGGTTGATTGAATTTTAAAGTTAGACTTTTTAGAAGACAAATTGTAAATGAGTTAAAGTTTATTTATTCTATAAAAGAAAATATTTTATGTTTGAATTGTTGTTGATTTATTTTAAAGAATTCAATTGTGTTGGAGTTGTCTTGATTCATTGAATTGAAAAAAATAAAAATAAATATTATTATGATTTTATTGAAAATTTAGAGTAGTTAGGGATCTACTCCAAGTTTTACCATGTGTTCGTTTTAAGAAAATCTAGAAGATTTGTTATACTAATAGTGTTGAGAAAATAAGTAAATAATTGGAACTATTTTTGAAATTTTGATGTGTTGGAAAATTATCTCTCTTTTACATATATGGTCTGATTTTCTTTCAAAATATAAGTTGAAAATAATGATTTGTAGACTGATTAAATATTTTGAAAGGTATTTCTGGTGGTTAAGGTATGGGTGAAATTTTACGAATCTTATTGATTTTATGAAGAATTTAAAAAGAAAATGTGTTATTTATTAAAAAAAAATTAACTTAAAGAAAAGTTTTGGAATTATGTCAAAAAAATAAATAAATTGTTTTATTTTGCGAAATGAAGAGTGATACTTACATAATAATTAAAGTGCATAATTTGACTTTTAGAATATTATTTAACCTTGAAAAAGGATTTTTGCACTACTTCTTCATTGTTGTTACTATAGTGTTATACTACCTTATAGTAATTAGTTACTTATTTTATCTGCTACCGTGCAACACACGTTTACCTCGACTGTCGCGTATATGTGTCTCGGGTTGAGTTGAGGGAATCTATGAGGACAGAGCCAATTTGAATTGTCCGTCCACCGGAATGATGGCATAGTATCAAGCCTCTTAACCAAGTACTTCAGAGTTAGAATGGTACCACATTGTGAAGTAGAGTCTAAGCTCATGCATAGCATTGCATTTCCTTGTGATTGTTTTGTTGTGATTGATGTGTTTCAAAAGTTATAATAATTACTCTTAGATAATTTGATGCATATTATAATGAGATAATTATTTTACTTGAGTGACTTTGATGTTATAATATGGTACTATTTTCTTAAATATTTTGATATATCGTAATGTGATTATGATACGGTTTATTATGATTGTTTGTGTGTTCTTCTTACTTATATTATACTATTAACATGATTTCAAAACTCACCTCCTTCATTGTTTGTGTTTGACTGGCTTGGCCCTGCGTTTGGGAAATCGCAGTTATTACAAGTTAATGAGTCTTGAATTTCAAGTTTGGGAGAAGCCCGCTTTGATAGGTGATACCGGGAATATGAGTCATAAGTTGTATTTTATTTATTTAATTAGAAACAACTCTTTTATGAAAAACCTATTGTTTTATAAGAGGAAAAGTTTAAAGTGTTTCTTTGGAAATTTGAGAAATGTGATATCCTAAATTTTTTATAAAAGTTTTATAAAAAAAAATAGATTTTCTTTATCCGCTGCGAATTAGATTTTAAAAATTCTTGTATTAATTAATATATATTATTTTGGGGTTTAGGGTGTCAACTGTAAAAACTGTGATTTCGCAAACGCATTGCCAAACCAGTCAAATACAAACGACGAAGGAGGAGAGTTTCGAAATCATGTTGATAAGTTAATATAAGTAAGAAGAACATGCAATTAATCATAGAAAAACCGTATCATTACACAAACATTCTTCAAGGAAAAACATCACATTGTAAAGTCAAAATCACTCAAGGAAAATCAATACATTTCACTATAACATCAAATCATCTAAGAGAAATTATTACCGCACACGATATATATTAATCACAACAAGACTATCAGAAAAAATTGCAATGCAATGATATGCATGCTTAAACTCTACTTCAAAATTTGGTACCATTCTAACTCTAGAGTACTTGGTTAGGAGGCTTGATACTATGCCACCATCTGAGTGGACGGACAATTCAAATTGGCCCTGTCGTCACAGATCCCTTCAACTCAATCTGAGACACATATTCACGACAGTCGAGGTAAACGTGTGTTGCATGGTAGCTCCCAACATTTGGAGTGCTACCTCCAAGTCACCTAGGAATTCCCCACGCATATACATCCATGGTCTAACAATTTTGCATTAAGGGTCAACAGCAGACCACCACGGTCAGGTTCATTCAGTTGTACTTCCCCGAAATCACAAGGCTTGTCAGGACCTCTCTATATGATGACAAAACAATCTTCACTTCAAAAAAATTCAATATCTATTTTCTCCCCTAGTTGGCCTATGATACTCCATTAAGATCATCATCTCAAGTACAAATTGGAATCACCATTATTTCATCAACTTTGGGGTTACTTCAATATTCTCATCACAAATTCATAACATCACTATCATTAATCATACATCATCATCATTACAGAAACTCGTCACAAATTTATAGAATCACTATCATCAATCATACATCATCACATAAACTTATCATAAATTTATAACATCACTATTATTAATCATACATCATCATCATCACATAAAGTTATCACACTGCATCCATCTTTTATTATCACATCACTTGAACTCATCTAATCAAACATGTACAAAAAATTCATGCAACACTCAATATCACAACAATATCAAATACCACATGTTTAATGAAATTAAATCAATCAACACCTTACAAATATTTCTATTCCAGATTTTAATCTCACAATTTCTCTATTTGCACATTAATTAATTTATCCCTCAAAGGGCTAATGTCGTACATAGCGAGCCTCGGATGAATCGTTGGGAAATACAACTTTTTGCATTCATCTCACAATATATTATACTCATGAATCCAATCGCTATCTCACCCCTTACCTTATTTCGATGCTTTCACACGCGAATACAAGCCCATAAGCAAAAAGCCTTTGTTCTTTGACTCCTTGTCCTTCAATCGATCTAACTCGACAATTTATGGGTAAACGTCAAAAATAAATTATGATAACAAACTCTAAAAGGGTCAATATCGAAATTGAGTTAATTAAACTTACCCAAATTGGAAAATAGTCAGTGGATTATATAGGCACGGTTTACCCGATCATTTTGGTGTTGGTTTGACTTAAATCAGACTTATGGTGAAGAAGAACGATGCAAAATAATGAATTCTATTAACGGATAAGTCAAGTATTTTAGAGAGAAATTGTAATGGTTAAATATATGAGAAAATGTGTTTAATTGACTATCTAAATGAATAAAACAACATATTGAAATTTGAACGAAAACGAAGAAAGTCTTCTAAAACAATTATCGATCACTGATGTCAAACGATAATCCTACTTTTGTGTTTCCTCTTCCTGAAGGCTAATGGTACTCTCCCTTTCCTTGCTTATATTTTTTTATTTATTTAATTAGGTTTTACTTGCATATGACATAACACATAAAACACATTTTACTCTTTTTTTTAAAAAAATAAAACGAACAATTATCAAAGCTATTTTTTTTAACACTTTTTTTTTATTTAAACACAAATTTAATTACTAAAATATTACTAATATTTCAAAACTAATATTTTATAAAATAAAGTAATTAATCTTTTAAAATAAATTAATAACCAAAACTCTCTTATTCGTAATAATAACTATAATTTTTACTATAATATTTTTCATATAATCACGTAAAAATACTACCATGTTTATATAATAGTGAAAATGTTAAAATAAATAGATATAACATCAACAATTTATATTAATTACTAAATCACAATAAATACGTATAAAATTATCATACCATAGCAACTATATAAAAATAAAGAAAAACAAACACAATATTACTACTATCCTAAGATAGTTATTTAAGAAATAAATAACTTAAAATGGAAAATAGTTATAAATAGTTAAAATATAACTATGTGCACCCTTAACATCTGTCAAACGCAAAAGAAAATATCGCATTAATTACGAACGCAAATATACACGTAAAATCGCCTAAAATCTTATTCTTTAAAATATGTACACTAAAATACTATTTTTTAGAAAAATATATAAAGTAATAAAATATAATATTTATTATTTATATCACTCATTTAGTCAAATATGTACAAGATTAATGGCGTTCCCCATCTTTCTTCTTCACTAAAATACTAATGAATCTTTTTCCTAATCAATTTTCCAATTATTGCTTGAGTTCATCCAACTCTAGTGCTGACATCCTATAAGGTACTATGATATTGGACCACTATCTGGCACTAAATCAATGGAAAATTCTAATTCTCTATTTGAGGGTAAGCTAGATACATCTTTAGGAAACACATCAAGAAATTCATAACCTACAAGCATCACAGTTAAATTATCCTCAACCTCTACCTTAGAAGAAAATAAGAGCATGCATCCTTGAGCTCCCTCAACTAAATACTTAATACTTATGATAAGTTAAAACAAACACGAAACATTCAGACAAATGTGAATCAATAGTCATAGGTTGAGGTTGTCCCCCACTCTTGCAACATTTAACAAAATATTCAATATTTCCACATTTAAGACATGTAATTTGTGTTGTTAGATACAACTAGTCTCCATGAATGAATCCAAACTTTTCTCATCCCTTACTCTTACTAGTTGAAACCTGTATTTGCTTGTCCTTTGAAATTATGGGTAAAAGGCATAGATTCTTCCAAAGATTATTGTCCTTATAGTGGATTTCTTTCTGTAACACCCTAATTTATTGTAGAATTGTAACACCTTAATTTATTGTAGAATTGTAACACCTTAATTTATTGTTATACCTTAATTTATTATTATTATTATTATAAATTAGTGATATTTTTCTAATACATGTGTTTCTTGTGGTGTAATAATTTTTTACGTAATTGTCTTTTTTTTTTTGTCTTTATGATTATTTAAATTAAAATCAGTGATCATTGTTATTAAACTTATTTATTTTATTTAATAATAATAATAATAATAATAATAATAAAACCTCAACTAATTTTACACGCAGACTAATAAGTACTTAAGCTTTGGCCGCTTGATCACTAATAGGTATCTCAGATTTCACTTAAAGAAAAAAAAAAGGGATTGTCGCATGCTCTGTTTCACAAACTCATACCTTCTCACATCAAAACAGTACCGCCACAATCTTACAATAAAATACACCATTCCCATTATCGTAGAATAGATAAGCTTTAGTCTTAAGGAAAAAAAAAAAAAAAAGGAGGAACCAATACTATTGTTATCAGATTAAAGTATCTATTTACAAGGTATCTCCTCTTCTCTGGTTAGTTTCCTGCCGTTCTTAAATTATTTGTGAACATTCACTGCCTATGTCATTGTTATTTGGGTTTTGTCTTTTAATTATCTAATTTACTGCCTTCGCCTGTTTTATTTGATTTTTCACAATCATGATTAAAATTAAAATTAAAATAATAAAAATTCTTTTAAATTTATATTATATTCTGTTTGAATACTAACTATTTATAAAATGAATTTTGATCATAAAAGTTGTTTTGAGATTGTCGTCTTTCATACTGTTTTCGTTGCATTTTATTTTCTATTATGTTTTATTCTCTTGCTTGTAAACTCAGTTTTCATTTTTTTTTTTATATTGGTGAAACACCTATAAACCGAATTAGTACTTTATTATTTTGATCAATATAACAATAAACTTATTGCTATTTCAATTGTTAATAACATTCAAATTATAACGATTAAATTGAAATGTCCGATAAGTAAGCAATTAGTGTCGAATAACGGAACTACAATTTATGCTAATTACCGTGTGAATAATTGCCTATAAAAAACAAAATAAAACAACATACATCAAGTCTTTTTTTTAGTGTATCCCCTCTCCTATTTTAAGGTAAACATCTTCTACTCTATTTATATATCTTGAAATGCACTGCAACTTAAATCTTGTTTTATAGCATAGAGTATAATTTGGCTTCACATGTAAAGGGTTTGGTTTATTTTAATTATAATATAAAATGGAGTGTGGTCAGTAATAAACTGTAACTAAATATTATTACTTGTAACATATATATATATATATATATACACACACACGTTATCCTTAATTCCTTTTTACCCAGTTTAGCTTTGAACAAAATCCAATTATAGTAATATGTATGTTTTAACGATATTAAATATATTTTTGGGTTATATTACAAATAGTAGATAATTTATTTATTTATTTTTAATAAAAAATTTATGTATCTATTGGAGCAAGTAATTAACTTGTATTTGGTTGTTGCATTGATTTATTTTCTTTCGCAGGCTATTAGAGACGGTGCTGGCGAAGACGCGACACATTAAATAAACAGATCAGAGTTGTTGGGAAAAATCTTCAGCTAAGGTAAGGGGTAAGATGAGGTTCGATTTTATGAGTATAAAATAACGTGAGATGAACGGGAATACCGAAATTCCCAAATATTCATCCGGGGCTCACTACGTACGGTCGAGCCCTATTGAGCAATAATAATTAATTAATAATATATGAATGGTAACAGTGAGGACTAAAATATAATTTAGCAACCTATAGAATTGTTGTGAATTTATTTATAGCAAGATTGCACGTTGAATGATTTTATGAAATGTGATGCTGATTGTTACTATATGAATGATATATATTAGAGTGTTCATGCTATTTGATTGAAATCGTGAACTTATTTGAATGTGCTACCTGTTGATTTTTTATTGTGATTGATAAGATTAAGTTGTACATTGTGAGTAGTGTAAACCAAATATTGGGATTGTATTGTGATTGACTAATATACATATATAATGATGAATATTGTGAAGTCAAACTGAAACTTATTGAGTTGCGATGATCGAGTAAGTCTGAGATATGTGTTGTAGATTTTGGAGGTAGGATTATTTTGTCATCATATAGGGAGGGTCTGACAATCCTAGTGATTCGGGGAAGTACAACTGAATGAGCCTGATCGTGGAGGTCTACAGTCGAACTGTAAGGTAAGACTGATAGACCTTGGGGGTACATCTAATGAGGAATTCCTAAGTGGATTAGTGGGTTATTCCCTAAGGCCAGGAACTACCGTGCAACACAAGAGTACCCCGACCATCGCGTATATGTGTCTCGGGTTGAGTTGAGGGGATCTATGAGGACTTGGCCATTCATGAATTATCCGTCCACTCTTGTAGTGGCATAGTATCAGGCCTCCTAACCAAGTACTTCAGAGTAGAATGGTACCAAATGATGAAGTATAGAGTATAGGACATGCATAGCATTTCATCCTTGTAACTGTTTTATTGTGATTGAATTAGATTAACCTTTGATATTATGTTCTTAAGTGCTCTCTTTATTTGTGATGTTTTGACTGATTGCGTGTTCTTCTCGTGTATTTTATATTGTTACATAATTTCGAAACTCACCCCTCGATGTTTGTGTTTGGCGTTTGCGATGGACGCAGACGAGCCGCAAGCTGCAGGTGAAGATTTATGCTCTTGAAGTGTAGGAAGTCGTATTATCTCGAAGACTTCAATTTTCTACCTTTTTGTTAACGTCATTTTTGAACATAGTTTATTTTGGAAATTCCCGCTTTGATAGTGACATCGGGTTGGGACTATTCGGCAAACCCAATATCCAACATAATAGTATGCAAATTTTATGACTATTACAAGAAATCCTATAAGCCCAAGTTTTAATTTCTTTTTCATAACAAAAAAAAAACAATGATAAAAATAAAGTAAAGTAAACCTACACCACAGTCCGGTCTAAGTTCGACGTGGCTCTGATACCAAAAATGTAACGCCTAGTTACGTGGGTATAACAATTGAGGTAATAACGAAAAACAATTCGTATTAATATAAGAGAATAAGGTACAATAATAAATAATGAATTGTCCGAAAAAGATAATATTATAAAATCCTTAAAATAGAACCTTACAACTGAAAATTATTTAACATATAAAAATATTCAAAATTGAGCATTTAATAACTAACCCCAAAATAAAATACAATGTAGACATTATGTCTACTTATTCTTGATCTACTAATATAATCTAATGAAATTACTCTTCTCAAAGTAGGCAGGACTTCTCAGCTCTTAACGTCTTTAATAGTCGCAGTCTCTGAAAACAACACTTTAATGAGATACTAAATCCCAGTGAATAATACACACAATTTTAAAACAAGTATTGTTCTCGGCCGATGCGGTAACCAAAAAAATCGATCATGACATTCGCGTTCTTCCAAAAATATTCTTCAAAAATATAAATATTTGTCAATAATAACCAATTACTTCCAATGATTAATATAAACTCATCCACTTAAATTACCAATAATTCACATCTATAATAATCAGATACATCCATTTATTCCGCAGAAAATCAATCAATCAATTCAATTGCGCCCCATCGTTATATGGAGATGCACTACTTCCGTGAAGTGAGTATTATCTCATTGTGTGGAGTATCATTTCATCTAGTGTGGGGTACAAGACTCATCTGTATGAATTTTAAAACTATCTCATGTTGGGTAATAGACCTATCTATATGGAGCACATAGATCATCCGGGTAAATAATCGTTGGGTACAAGACTCATTTGTATGGAGCATAAGCTTATATCAATTACATACAATAAAAATAATTCATTTTTAACAATCATCATAAAATCATATTTATAATATAATATTTCATTTAAATATACAATAACAATATAATTCATAATTACATAACAAAAGGTTGTTATTATCTATTGCACATAAGTCTTTAACAAACCAAATAACCTCCTATTATTAAAACAACTTATTACTCTGGTCTGATATTAAGCAAATTGGTTAGTGAAAAACCATTTTTACTTGTATATAAGTTTATAAAATACTTAAAACATTATTTGTCTTAAAATAATATATTAAACAACTTTTTCTTATAACAAAATTAAAAACACATCAATAATAATAATAATAATCATATAATCTATAACATAAAATATTTTAATTTGGAAATCTAATTATTTTTAGTCTTTTTATTTTAGGATGTTACATAGAGCATTGTTTGGTTATGGGTGGATATAGGTCCAAATTTTCCAATCCAACTAAAATCGATTGTGGTATATCCTAACCCAATTTCGATCAATTATGCCATTGGTTTGAGTGGGTTGCGAATAAAGTGGGTTGGCATGTCAGTTTGATCGAATTATCAACTCTTGATTTGAGCGATTTTCCATAAAGCTATTTTTGCATATTTCAAAAAACTACTCAAACTATAAACAACCTTTATAGTTTTGAGTTTACACAATAATGATTTAGAGAGATTGGTAGAATATGAGTATGGTCAACTCGTGTTTGAGAATAGATTCTTGATCAAAGAACTCAGTAATACGATCTGGATATATGAAGAGGAAATCAGAACTGATTCTTTTGCAAATGAGAAGCTTTCAAGTATGTAAGTGTATGTGATTGATGGATTTTCTTAGCACTTGAAGTTTTGCGTTTTCCTTGAGCTTGGGGTTCCTTTTATAGGCTTCAAGGAGGTTGATGACAGCTATTTTGACCGTTGAAAAGGTGCCTGCTGTCATGTATCAGACTTGACCAAAAACCAGACTTTTGAAACTTTGAATGTTACTGTTTTGAACATTCTGCGTTTCTGATTTTGTGTTTACAATGTATGATTTGTAGCTTCTCATTCTTGACTGTGATGATCCTTGTTTATGCACACAAACATCTCAGAGATGTGCTTAATCGATTCAGATTAAGACTGCCTTTTGATTCGTGCAAATAAGGCTGGAGAATGATGTAACAAAGCTGGAGAATGATGGTCACTAAGCTGGAGAATGTTTGTATCATTTTGGACTAATGTCATCATGCTGGAGAATGATGTTGATCATTCTGGAGAATGATGTTGATCATTTTGGAGATAGTTGTTAATCATTCTGGAGAAAGATGTTTGTTGCTGAAGATCAAGTGTAACAAGCTGGAGAATGTTTATCAATCTGGAGACTGATGTTACACTGCTAGAGAATGATCATTTGTCACTTTTGCTTTGAGTTGTGCTCTTTAATCTTTGATCCTTTTGAGTGATTCTTTTGCTCATATGAGAGCTGTATGTTCCTAGTATATGAACTAGAAATCTATTCGCGATTTGCAGGAGCTTTCCTTGCATTAAAAACTGATTTGATCTTGCTTGTTGAAAATGACAAAAACATGGAGAACGTTCTTAGTTTTCCAGATTATGTCAAGAATGTTTTTGGTTCAGTTTTGTTCATTTTTAGCGCTTTCTTTAAATGGATTTCTCTTGCATTTGCTTTGTTGGATTATTTCACTCAAAATCACATTTAAATTATCACATAATTTAGAATCATAATTAGAGTCTTTAATTAACTTTTATTTGTTTACATCAAAACATTAATTTGGGATTTTGTCTCAACACTATGGACTAACATCCGCCTTTTACATTACATGTTTTGAAGTTAGATAGAAAAATACTAACAAGTAGTCTAAGGATATATGTTTAGCAACCAATAATAATGTCTTGAACTTATATATTTAATTTCTCAAAAAATTTAAAACTAGTGTTTTCGATACAAAATTTATTACTTTTTCACATGTTAAAATGACACTACATTTTATTACATCCACCCCTAAATACAAGACTCATGGTATCATGTAAATAAAGAAAATTGGTAGTTGTATTAAAATTTTTTATAATTGATATTATTTTTACAAATTTACTCTTAAAAAGAAAGGATTAGTTAATGTTAAAATTATTTATTGTTGATTGCAAGAAAAAATATAAATTAATAAAGGATAGTAGAAAAATAATTAATGCAGTTGAAAATTTTAAAAGTGTCTTATTTGAAAAGGGGTATGTATTCTCTCAAATTTTCTCAATTGTTACATCTTAACCATTAAATTAAATCTCTAGTTTATATGTTGAGATGGAACAATTGAAAAAAATTGAGATGATTTCAATGGAGAGAACTCATTCCCTGTAAAAAGTGACAATAGCATCTCTCAAAAAGATCTTGTAATTAGAGTTGAAATTAGTATTTCGTTAGAAAAATTTCAACTATTAATTTTTAATTGACAAAATGTCAACTCTTAATTTTTAATTGTCAAAATTTCAAAACAAATAACTTATCTTATTAGTTTTAATATTTTAATCCTTTAACTTTTTTTCCATCGTAAATCCTATTTTTAAAATAGACACAAACTAATTTATTTTTATTAAAAAATATTGAGGTGGCAAACCACTTCAACATTATTATTAACAATTTTATTTTTTTAAATTTATTTTTATTAAATATAAATAAAACATCTTCATCTCCCCCTCATCATCTTCAATCTAAAAAAATAAAAAATTCAATCAACCAATCTTATTTTCAACAACACTTTTTTCAAATAATTAACATCTTCAAAATTTTAAAATCCTTACACTAAAAACAAAAAATTCTAAAAATTAGAGTTTCATCTTTTTCACCCCACTCAGTGATAACCATTGTAGATTTTCAAGTAGTAAAATGAAATTGAAGTAAAATTGTGGACGGCACAGCCACCCTGCCATATTCAACCATTTTGTCTAACTAATTAATCACTTATATCATATGATGGATATGTATATCTAAACGTCTAGAGAATAATAGCCACACGCCCTGATTGTCTCACAGAACCACAACTGAACAGTTAATAAAAATTTAAAAAATATCTTTAAGAATTTAAAAAATAAAAATTTAACATTAGAAAAATAAAATTTAATTTTTAAAGTTAAATAAAAAAAATTTAATACAATTTTAATATAAAATTTGTATATTTAAATTTTAAATAAAAAAACTACTTGCATTCTTGAAAAAAAACACTTTTTTTTAATAAAAAAAATTACTTGTTAGCATGAAATATTTGATAGTAAATAATCAAGAGAATGATATATTTAAGGAAAGAGATAATATTGTAGCACCGACATTCTTTTCAAGAAGAACATAAATAGTAGAAACTAAATGAAGCTTCTAAAGATGAACACAAAAATGATTCTTGATTCTCATAACTATTGTTTTAAGATTCTATTTGCTTTTGTGCTTTTTGTTTTGCAGATATTATCTCAAATTGAAGCTTCTCGCTCAAAGGTTGACATGCTTCCTGGTTTTGAAGGTCCTCTTCCTTTTGAACTCGAAACAGGGTCGGCAGTCTTAACACTTCTTATTTCAATATCAAATTCACTTTTTTTGGTTTAGCTTTATTTTATTAGTATACTAAATTACTATTAGAATTCACTTTTAGAAAATTTGTCAGCTTAGTTAGATTACATTAAATAAGTTAATATGCTTGTTTTGGATGTATACTTTTTACAATTATTCTAATAATATATTTTTTAATTGATTGAAATTATGTTAGTAAGAAAGAGTGATTTTTTTGTCGTCAGATAAAATTGTAAAGAAATTCATAGACACTGCGAATTTTAAATTCAGGATAAGAAAAGGTGTTTTAATTATACAGTAAAATTATTTTATCATTAAAAATTGAATTACATTAAATTAAATTATATATTTTTTTATAATACAATTAAATTAAATATTTTCATAGACCGAAAAACATATTCTGTATATGCAAAGTGTTAGGTAAATGTCTTGAACCCTGTGTGTATGAAATTGAGTTTTGCTACAAATTAATTGCGTTTTGAAGTAAAATTGTTTATGGTTTGAATTAATTACTTTTCTTTCTACAATAATAGGCTATCTTAAAGGAAAAACTTTAAACTAAAATAAATTTATAATATAAGTGCAGCTTAAAAAAGACATTAATTAAATTCAATTATAAAAATATGTGTATTTAGAATAGAATAATTCTAAAAACTGGTAGATACTTTTTTTTTCATTGTATTAGTGTGAAAAACAATATCACTCTTCAAGATAATTATTTCCTCCATCTCATTTTAAATATCTCAATTGAAGTATGTACAATTCTTTAGAAAATGTTTTCAATGTTAAAATGTTTCATTTACTGAAATGTTTTTATTAATTGTAATTAGTAGAAAAATTTGATGAGTTGAAATATAATAAATAAGAGTATTAGTGGAAAAAAGTAATTAATGTTGTATTGGTATTGTAAAATAACAAATAATTTGAGACAAATAAATGGCAAATTAGGTATTTAAAATGTGATTGAGGAAATAATTGTTTCCTCTTAAACTTGACTTGTCAGAATGGAATAACAATTTATAAATTTGTGACAAATCTAAAATATTTGGTTAAAACCTAATTTGTAGCCTCTATTTGTTTATCGCCAGCTCATATGTCTCTTGTGTTGGGTCTTTTTTATTGAGTTATATGAGCCAAAAGCAACAAATATGTCACTCATGATTCAGTTATAATACAAAAGGAAATATTGAAATTTGATTTGGAGAACGTAAAGTTTAAAACATGGATTAGAGGTTTCAAATTATCCTGTAGACAAATATGTTGTTATTATTGTTGATTTGTAGAATGGAACATCAATAATTGGCATCGACATAAATTGAATAAAATAGATTTTTTTATATTATTGATATTGTAAATGAAAGATAACATAAAAATTATGTAACTAAAAATTGTGGAACACACATTTCCCGTGGCTAGCAATCCATGTGAAGAAGAAGATGGGAAAAATATACAAAATTAAGTTACTCAAATGAATATAAATATTAGTTGCATTTCATCAAACACCACAAAAACAATTTTGTTATACTCAAATTGGAGATTAAGTTAGCATAAACAATGGTTCATGTCTCGAGATTGTGGTATTGTGTCTTATTGAATCTTGGTCAGCCAAGAAAAAAAAAAGAAAAGATATTTGGACTTTACGGAATAAATTCACATTTAATAAATGACAAATAAATAATAGATAAACGTTTATTGCATTATGAGCTATTATTAATTTTTTTTTATTGTTGATTTTTTTTTGTTGATGAAATGAAATTGTGTAGTATATGAAGAATAGAACGAGAATAGATTTTAGCTATGACAACTAAGCAAATAAGTGAGGTGACACAAATAGAGTTATGTGGCATAAAATGTGATTAGGTGTCAAATGAATGGTTAGAGAGTCTATTTTAATATATTATAATAGATACTTGCGGAAGTATCCAAATTTTGTTTTTTCTGTCTAAAAATAATAATAACTAGAATATGACCCGCGCTTTGCGCGGGTTTAATTTTAAATTTTTTATAAGGTGATATATATATATATATATATATATATTATTAATCTTGTAAATTTTTAAAGTTATAAAAAAAATGTGATAAAAGATATTGTAGAGTGTGTAATTAAATGAGTATTTTTACTCCTAAAAAAAGATAAAAGAACAATGTCTTGTAAAAGTTTAATCATAAAAAAAATTAACAATTTTACAACCGTTTCAAGTTAGATTTGAACTTTATGTAGAATATCAAATTTGTATCATTTAGCTGATTTTTTATGGTCTATAGACATAAAATATTAACCATGATTTAAAAGGTAAATTATATAATTGATAATCGTAAACTCTATTTTTATTAAAGTATATAAGTTATGTAGGAATTTTTAAAATTTTAACATTTTTTCCTACACATATTAAAAAAATTTCGAAATAATGCTCATGGTAAATATATGCATTGATAACTAATAAGAGAAACAAAACACAAATTTTTTTATTAGATTGACTAATTGTTATTTGTTTTGGTAAATATATGTGACGACACAATAATAAAAAAAATACAAAAGTTGTATATTGACTATTTTTAA
>JBBPBQ010020323.1:44950695-45080876 GCA_037974755.1 Cicer yamashitae | reverse complement strand
ATAAGTTATGTAGGAATTTTTAAAATTTTAACATTTTTTCCTACACATATTAAAAAAATTTCGAAATAATGCTCATGGTAAATATATGCATTGATAACTAATAAGAGAAACAAAACACAAATTTTTTATTATATGAAATGCTCATGGTAAATATATGAGTATGCATTGACTAATTGTTATTTGTTTTGGTAAATATATGTGACGACACAATAATAAAAAAAAATACAAAAGTTGTATATTGACTATTTTTAATGTCTAAATAAATATTTAAAAGTGTTTGAACATTTTATCAACTATATTGGTAACATTTATTAAAATATTGTGTATCAATATTTACTTATTTAATTTGGTTTACATCGGATTTCACGATTTCTACTTTTTATACACTTCAACCTATTATTTTATCAAAATAGTAAGATTTCACGATTTTGTCTTTAGAAAAAATATGTTGGGTTGTAAAAAAAAAAAACAATTTACTACTTGAAAAAAGTTAAAAATATACATAACAATATCAATATTTCAGAAAAATATATAAATTTTTCTCTAAGTCCATATCAATAATGGTATAATAAGAAAAAATAGAAAAACAAATTGTTGGCCTAATTCTAAATTATATCTCTCTATTTGATTTAAATATTAATTTTAGTTATCTAATAAGTGACATGTGATAGATTTCGTAGATATTATAAATTTCATTAAAATATTTTTTTTTCTTCAGTAATGATACTATATAATATTCAATTTGAAGATATTTATGGAGGAATAACCGTTATCAATAATAATGGAGGACCAATGAGTGTCAAATAATTGATATTTATTGTATTGTAATTGGTAACTTATGACACATGAATAGTTCCACAAAATATGGGGCAAAGGTATTTAGAAAGTGAATAGAAAAACTCTCTATGAAGATGTACAGGTCAGCTTTTTAGGTGAGATGGCGAATGTTCACATACGTGGAGGAAATAGGATGAGGTGGCAGCGGAGTCTGTTTTAAATATATAAAATAGATTTGTTCGGATACTTTTGAACTATTTCATAGACATACAGGAATTTCTAGGGTCCATCTATGTATCAAAACTCTTAATTTACATCTTTTAATATTATCAAAATTAAATCACCAATAATTGAATAACATGTCATCTATGTATCAAAACTCTTAATTTAGTCAATTTTAATAGATATTATAGGTGGACAAATTAAAGAAAATTATTGATCAAATAATTTATAGTATCGAAACACACTCTATTTTTAATTGTACGTAGAACTTCTCCACATATATTAAGAAAGACAAAAAGAACATAAAAAAGGTGAGATAAATTTGTGAGACATCAATGTACATATCCAGTTTAAGATAGTGTTGGATTTCTTGACTCAGACAAAACTTTCTCTTGATGAACCAAACTTAGAAAGGTGTTTTTTATTAATGATGATAATGATGTAGAAAAGACAATCTAAAATACTTTTGAATTGTTCGATTAATGTATAAAGCGAATACTAGTTTTGAATTCTTTTAATGATGCTTTTGTTGATAGTTTTTTTTTTTTTTGCGCGCACTTTTATTGATATTCTAACATTTAGATTAAAATTAAAATATATTATGAAGAGTTTGATTATTATTTTTTCAGCCAAGAGATTTTTATTATTATAGTTATATATTAATGAAGAATGACTTTTTATTTGCTAAGTATTATAATTGTATAAAAATTTTGAATGATAAATTTGTTAATATATCTAAATCGTATTGCATCTTAATTTTATTTTTAAATTAGGTATTCACATATTATCATATCACACTTATACTCATACTATGTATCTGAGCTTCATAGAGTATAAATCCTTTAATTTTAAACAAACGTGTTATCTTTTTCCTTGTTAGTACTCTTATGCTCAGAAAGGATTTCTTTTTTCCTTAATCCTTTTATTTCTAGAGATATATATTGGCTCTGTTTATTTAAGAATTTTTTAAAAATAATTTTTATAATATTTTATCTTTTTATTATAACATTTTAAAAAAAAATTTAAAATAAAGCTTGATATGAAAAATTGGTTTAAATAGTTTATCTTAAAATATGATTTTAAGTATTTCATCTATTTTTAAAATTCTTTTTGGATAATGAAACTTCAAAAAAAAGATTAAAACAAAAAGCTACTTTGAAAAGCTCTCGTAAAAATCATTTTTGAAAGATACCTTTTAAAAAAAATGTGATTTTTATGTTAAAATCTCTAATAATAAATATATAAGTTATTGGATATCAAAACTATATTTTTTTAATTGGTATCAAATGATTCTAAAAAAATTATACTATTTGTAAGTAAATTTTCATAAAAATCATTTTAAAAAAATATAAAATCGAAATCATTTTTTTAAAATATTAAACAAATGAGCCCATAAAATTAGTTTGGTGGCTTGGGTAATGAATGATGAGTGGAGTGATAAAGATGTCAAAAGTTTGATCCCTTCTCTCACATAATACTAACATTAGTTGTTAAAAAAAAAGAGTAACTCTGATAATCTGCACTATAAATTTCTTAAAATCTAATCAATGATTATTTCATTGAGAGATCAAAATCAGATACCAATCCACTCAACTGAAACTAAAACTCATTAACCATTTGAACTTAGCCACTTGGTTATATATTTTGAGAGTACTTTTGGATATTGTGTTGTGTGCCATGTGATGTTATGCTACATTCAATAGGTACGTCGGGTTAGGAGAAATAGATGATGACATGCAAGTGTTCTACTATTTTATGAAGTCGGAGAACAATCCACAAAATGACCCTCTTTTGCTATGGCTAGCTGGTGGTCCTGGTTGCTCTTCTTTGTCTGGCCTTGTCTATGAAATAGGTAATTTTCAAATGATAACTTCATTTCTTCTTTCTAAATCTTGTTCTGGGGGGATACAAACACTAACACTGACAGTGACATGTTCATACTAATAATATTTTAAAGAAATAAAAGTGATTGAATATAACCTTTAGTAGTAGTATAACGTCGGAGAATGACTCGTGTCAGACATTAACGATGTGATTGTTAATAGGTCCAATTCCCTTTGAAATTAAGGAGTACGACGGGAGTGTGCCTAGTTTGGTCTTAAGGCCACAATCCTGGACTAAGGTTTTCATATATGATTTAATTATTGCAGGTTGATTTAGTGCTAATAATGTTGTTGATGATATTTTGGTTAGGCATCAAACATTATTTTTGTAGATTTGCCACTTGGAACTGGTTTCTCATATGCAAAAAATGTAACTGCTCACCGAAGCGACTGGAAATTAGTTCACCATACTCATCAATTTCTTAGGAAGGTATATTCATTATGCTAATTATCATGTTACTACTATTATTATATTTCCTGTCACACTTTGATTTTAATATGTTTATTGTTTACTTTAGGAGAATCATCTTCTAACTATGGCTCAAAACAAATTATGTTCTTTTAATCATTTTCTTATAAGCTGCAACGTTTATTTTATTTTGTAGTGGTTGATTGATCACCCTGAATTTCTTTCAAATAAATTCTACATGGCAGCTGATTCATACTCTGGCATTATTGTGTCAGCCGTTGTCCAAGAAATTTCAAATGGTTAGTATTTCTAAATGGCTCAATTTTATTAAAATTCCAATGTTAATGAGGCCGAAAAGTTTCTTAATCATTTTAATTAGTCCTTCTCTAATCAATAGATTATTTGCATTCTCCTTTGAAAATTAGCATACCAAAAAGTTTAGAACATGAAAGCTAACTGGTATTTTTTCATTTCTTTGATTAACAGGAAATGAAAAGGGTCTTCAACCATTGATAAATCTGCAAGTTTCCAACTAAAATCTGTCTGTTGAGTCTAATACCGGAAATAATCTAGAGAGGGACTTCTAAAATCTCAAATACCTTTTCTTTTTTTTCTTTTTCTAAAGAGCTTGGAAGCAAAACTCATACACACTAAGTGCGGATAAGTGTGATTGATAGGATAATGAAAACAAAATAATAAATCTTCTAGTTTATTCTAGAAGGGGTATTTTGGTCTTTTACATATATATATTATGTTAGTTATTCTAATCTATATCTATTCACTTGCGGGACAAACACAAATACTTTTTTTACCATTGCTCTTGTTATATGAACTCTAAAGTCTAAACCGGTCTTAACATTTTTAGGGATATTTGTTGGGGAACCCCGTAACAACATGGAGAGAAGAAAATGATCAAATTCCGCATGCTCATGGAATGGGACTCATTTCTGATGAACTCTATGCGGTAATAATATTACTATTATTTTTCTTCTTTAGTAAAATCATATACATTTTATATTACTTTTTGTTAATATGATGATGCGCAGTTACATAAGCAATTTTTGTGTAGTTACATATTTTGTTATTAGTAAATATTACTAATTACTTAGATTATGTTAGTATTTGGGACCTCATGCTTGAAACTCTTTCAACGTCCCTTAGCTCAACCAAACTACCTTCGCGGAACTTGTGAATAGAACTGTCAATAAAGCTATAAAGTTCGAAGCTCCCTCTCAAAAATCTCAAATTAAGCCCCTAACATTGGGCCCTCTATTGAAATAAATTTTTTAAGGCTCCGACCCATTATTTCATTATTTTTTGTTGGCTTAAGTGAGGGGCTTATAGGTCCAATATTTTGTTAATTGAGATTTTTTATTTGAAAAATTTTCAAAATTTGTTTTTCTCGAATAGATATCGGAAAAATTTATCAAGAAAATGTAAAATAGTTTTTTCCCAGAAAAAATTTTAAATCATTTTTTTCTCAAAAAATTGTCAGCAAAATCGAAAAATTATTTTTCTTGAAAAAATCGATTTTTTTTTACTCGAATCAAAAATATTTCGAGAAAAATTAAAAAAAGAAATTGTAAATATTTTTTTATTGAAAAAAAATCGAAATATTTTTATCGAAAAATTTTGAGAAAAAATTCTCGGAAGAAAATCAAAAAAAAATTTCGAAGTTTTTTTCAAAAAAATATCGACTTTTTTTTTGAAAAGGTGGGCCCATAGACCCATATAAACCCACAAAATTTTAGAGGCTTTATCTTTTGGGGCATTTTAAACTATGAAATTTTTGACCCCTTCAAAATGTGGATTGGGGCCAATAATTAGTATGCTTGTGAAATTGACGGCTCAACTTGTGAAGTTACATTTAAAAAATGGTGTTATGCTTAATTGTCTACCATTATCTATTGACAGTCACTACAGATAAATTGTAAAGGAGAGTATATTGATGTAGATTCCAAAAATGAGTTGTGTTTAAGAGATCTTCAATCTTTTCACGAGGCAAGTAATACACCATCACATTTTTATTATGATAATCCCCTCAATTTTCTCCAAGTCTCAAGTTATTCAGCTCAATTGAATTTGTTTGATTTATTGTTAAACTATTATTTCTTATCTTCAGTGTATTTCAAGAATTAATAGATTCAACATTTTGGATCGTTTATGTATAGATGATTCAAATGGAGGAGATATTTAACTCAGGAGTTGAAGGCATCATTTAGTTCTCATCTCAAAGTGCCTGAATTAAATTGCCAAGTAATTTTTTTTCATAACTTGTCTAGCTTCACACAATTTTAGTCCATAACTTCTCTAAAGTTTGCAATTTGCTTAAGAAAATTAAGTGATCTTCACTCGAATACAGCTGGAGTATCCAAGTTTGAACCTTGACTATAATAATATTTTATAAAACTTTATTTACTTCTCGATCAAATTTCATATGACCAGAACACCTCTAGAAACTGAAGGATTAAAAACCACAAATCTATTAATAAAAAAATAAACTCTTGATATAATAATGCATTCGTGATTTATCATACACGTGCGAGTAATATCAAAAATGATATTTTCATAATAATTGAAATTACTTGCTTATCCTTTAAAGCGATATTTTCTCTTGATATGAGAGATAAATATATCTTTTTTGTTGCCATTAAGACTAGCTAATTTTTTATGGAAATTGATGTGTTGTTGGCAGTGGGGATCATGATCTAGTTGTTCCTTTCATATCGACTCAAGCATGGATAAGGGCTCTAAACTACTCTATTGTGGATGATTGAAGAGCATGGTTTGTAAATGGTCAAGTGGGAGGGTAAGCATGAAATTTCTATATGATAAATATTACTCCTTCCATAATAAAATATAAGAAAATATAAATAAGTTATTTGAAAAGTTGATTCTTATGAGAAAAGTTGATTTCGACAATAAAAAAAATAAGATAAAAAGATCTAAATTTTCGATGACACGTCAAATTTTTAAGTACATTTTTTGTTTATATTTTATTTTGAAGGAGTAACTTTTTATCCTTTGAAACCAAGTTGTTGAGGTTGTTCATTTGATCTTAAAATGTATTCTGTTCATAATCAATAATTTGTCGTTCATGCAGATACACAAGGAATTACTCAAATCGAATGACATTTGCAACTGTAAAAGTAAGAAATTACTAATTTAATCACAAATCTATTTTGTTCTTTTAAGAAAAAAAAACACCTAATTTGGTAAAATATTTAAATGTCTTTGATGGTGTTTGCGAATTCCTAAATTATATCAATTTTTGGTTAATTAATTGCAGGGTTCTGGACATACAGCTCCTGAGTACACTCCTGAGCAATGTTTTTCCATGTTTACTAGGTGGATATCTTATTTGCCTTTATAAATCAACAGCTGAGATGACATAAATTTCATTATCAATAAGATGTTAGTTTTTTAATAATTTTATTTTTAAATTATCTATATTTGAACATTGTGTATTAAGGGAGCAATGCAAACAATCATTTTTACTAAATGTTATGTATTTTTATCTGATATCCTTCGGTCCTCTTATAGGTAATCTCATGAAAAACAAATCATGATTTATAAGGAGAATAGAAATATACTTCTTGGAGCCATGATTGGACTGTATTCTTTTTATTTTGTACAAATGATTGGACTATATAAGTTTGAAGAATTAATCTCCAAATAAAAATAATAATATATAGACATTTTACCAAGTAAAAAATATAGAACTGTTCAATATATAGTATGCATTCCATTTGACCAGTATTAGACTTAATATTGATGGTCGATATTGTATATAATTTACATTTATTAAATCAACATCCCAACCATACATTATGCCAAAATTAGAATTTTACAGCGTTTTTTTTAAGCCCTTTACAGCGCTTTTAAGCGCTGTAGTATCTAGCGCTGTCAAAAGATACAACAATGCTATTTAAAATAAAAAAGCGCTGTAATATATAGCGCTCAACACTTCTCTTAGAGTAGTTTTACGGCGCTTTTCATAAAAAAACGCTATAATAGGTGCATATATAGCGCGCTTGTTATACTAGTTTTACAACACTTTTTTGAAAAAACTCTTCTAAAAACGCGCTGTTTCTTGTACTAGTTTTACAACGCTTTTTTCAAAAAGCACTGTAAATCTACTCTAAACAGCGCTGCTTGTTGTACTAGGTTTACAGCGCTTTTTCAAAAAAACGTTGTAATAGGTTCATTCTTATATACGTTTTACAGCGCTATTTCACAAAAGCGTTGTAATAGGTGCATTCTTATACTAGTTTTCTATTCTAAAAAGCACTGCTAGTTCTACTAGTTTTTTCAGAAAAGCGCTGTAATAGGTGCATTCTTATACTAGTTTTACTGCGCTTTTTTCAAAAAAGCGCTGTAATAGGTTCATTTTTATACTAGTTTTAATAAAAAGCGCTGTAAACCAGATTGATATTTTTAATGGAATTTTTAAAATAAGACTTGTTTGTATAAACAGGTCTTTTATGTCATTTTTTTAAGAAAGCGTTGTCTTTTAATTTTTATCCAAAATCATATTAATCAAGCACATGATATTGACACAATTACTATATTTTTCATTTAAACAACAACAACAACAATCAGTTCATATATACAACAACAATCAGTTCATAACAACACCCAATTACATATATTTCACAGCAACAACAATTTCATTTAAACATGTACAACAATTTCATATTCACATCAAGTATGATATTTTTTACATATTCACAACAGAACTATATATATATTCACAATAATGTCAGCTTTACAATAATGAATTATATGTCAACATTACAATAATGTCAATTTCCCAGCAATAATGTCAATTTCCCAGCAATAATGTCAATTTCACAACCCGCAGCATGCGAATTTCCCAGCAAATTAAATAACTTTCAGTTCGATCACATACTGACACCAGTCTTCCTTTATTTCAGTTAGATCACTTTCAGAGTATGTTGGATTGGAATTGTCAAAGTACTGTGCGATATAATATTTGAACATAAATAAGTTAGAATCAAATATATACATAGTTTATATATGAAAATCAAAATATAATGAAAATACCATACCGTTTCTAGAATTATATTTTGATTCATATCAACAATCTCCTTCATGAATCGCAATATATAGTACCCGCAGTCTATGTTGTTAGTTTGACGAGAGCACTATAAAATAAAACATATACGTCAATAAATATTTGTGCATTGATTGTAAATGAAATTTTAAAGGCATACAATTAAGTTCTATAACAAAAATTTCAAACCTTTATTGGAATCCATGTGATGTTGTTTGACTTTTGCTTCGACACTATACCACCCCTTTGAGCGCGGAAAACTTGTAAAGCACTATCAAATAAATGTGATTATTATTCAATTACCAAACACATTATTTATATATGTAAGAAATAAATGAATATTACTTACGTATCGAAGATAGTCTTTATATTCGAGTGATTGTTGTAATGGTCGTGCAGTGGATCTAAATAGTATATAATTTCAGAGGTGGCATTGATTGCAAACAACACCCAATGTTGCCTACAACAACAAAAATTTGGTTGGCAATTTTGTTTACACAACTGATAAATTAAGTATCATAAATTAAAAAAGATATAGATAAAGAATATATAATTACCCTAAATTATATGGCGCAAGAAACAACTTATCCTTCTCTTTATTTCCCAAAAGTATATCAACAACATATTTCTTTACATTAACTGAATCGAGTTTAAACATGGACAGCTTATGTGGAGACAAGAATGAAAATGTATCTAACAATTTGCGCATGCAAACCAACTTCTCATACAAAAACCTTCAATGAAAATGTCAAATTAGATTAATTATCAATAAATGTGGCAGTGATGCAATTAAAAGTAATTTTTATCTTAAATAAAGTATTTTACCTAATGTATATGATGATGACAGTAGCACTCAGCTCCTTATGATTGAGAAGTTCATATATGTGCTATTTATCAAGTAATTCATCATACTCATCTCCGAAAATAGCTTTCTCCATGTTTATGATACGTGAATCATTGTTGTCCATATTCATTTTTGCTTGTATCTCAAGACACGACCCAAATCGAGAAAGACGTGGATGGCTTATTTTAGGAGCAGCAACTGATTTTCCACGATCCAGTTTTTGAAGTTTGCCAGCTTTATTTTTACCAAGAACATGCATTTGTGGTGCAGCTTTATTCTAGCAGGTTTGCTGTGCGGCGGGTTTTGATTGAATCTGAAAAAATGAGGTTAATCAGTTTGTTAGTTATTATAGTAAGCTAATCATTGATGTATACACATTGATGTATATGTCAAACCTTTTCTGGTGAAGTGACTGACTCGTTGCGAGGAATCTTCTTATCATTCCCTTTAGACTTTGTAAGAATCTAAATAAATGTGAAATTAAAGTTAACAGCGGAAAAAATCAGCAATTAAATATAATCAATCATAATCATATATCATGCAATTAAATATACATATCAATTAAACATATCTTATCTAGGCCAACAAGATTTTTGGGCCATGCCACGTAACTACCTATTGCTTCTCCCAAAAAATTGATATCTCCATCGTTGTCGGGTATAGGCAATGGTGCATTTGGTTCAAAAGCAATCACGGGTGAAACTTTAACATGGCCGACAGGGATCAGAGTGTTGTGTAATACTTCTCCTAAGTTATTGTACAATGTTCCTTTTTCCAACCATGCGATGAGTAGGGGAGGATAAATACAACACGCAAAATGAGACACCCTAAATCAATGGTTAATACATAAGTATGTGAAACAATTAGGTTGAATGAATTTCTTATTTTATTAAGTAATTAATTACCTCTAAAAGACTTTTACGACCAATGTCGCAACTAGCGTTTTCACTCTCTATTTGTATTTTGCTCTGTTAGGATTTTCAGCTTATCTAGTACTTCCTCATTAGATGGATTTGTGCACTTCTCATGTGAAAAATAGCTTTTTGGAGTTACGCCAAATCCTTAACCCCTCACACGGCCAGTATATTCAGGAACATTAAATACTTTACCAAGTATGTCCTTCCAACTAACTTGTTTATTCTCCTCTTGATTTTCTGAACATTGTTCTAGATTCTTCTAAAATACATGTAGGATTAAAAATATAAGTTCAATATAATTTTTAAAATACAATATTAAAAAATATTAAAGTGATAATATACTTACACATTGTTCTATCACTTGTTGAACATTTTCATTATCAACTATTCCATCTTTATTCAAACGAGCCTCCTTCCACAAAATATGACGACCTAATGGTTGATCGGATTGTGTCTCTTGTAGCTATTCGTTAAGACATAAACAAAAGCTGTTCGTTAAGATCATAAACAAAATATTAGTTAGAAACTATAGTTTATAATGTACCACGTTATATAAAAGTGATGTTTACTTACAATTTTTTGCTCTAAACGTGCATACCCCATACGCGATTTTTTGTATGGATGCATTGGATTTTTTGCCCTCTCGCGATTTGCCGTACTTATACTCTATAGAAAAAAAATAACAATCGTGTAAAAATTTAAAATACGCTATGAATATGAATAATAAAACACAAATGCTAATAAATTAATCACTTATCACAAAAGCGGGGTCTGCACGTTTAGCTACAAAAGCGCTTCATTCTTCATTTGATATATAATGTTTATATATTTTGGAGCTTCAACATTCACATTTCCATCGCGATCTCTTAAGTAGCAATTTGACAAATGAGATCTTAATCCCCTGTGTATTTTTCCGGCAACTCTAAGCACGTAATTTTTTCTCACCTCATCAACATTAAAAGCCGACTGCAAACCAAATAAAGATATAGTTTGAGTAAAAGTATTTCAATGAAAAAAATTATAAGTAACAAAAAAGTGGAGTAAAAAAGTTACTTATATATCATTCCACAATATATCTTTAGCATCCTTCAAAGCTTTATCTCTCCAATCGTCAATTGTAATTGGGATATTCTGACGAACAACTGCACCAATATAACTTACCATCATGGAACTGTTGGGCTCAATTGGCTGGCCACTTTCATTCCATCCCACCTAATAAACTCATAGAGTAAGTACATTCTTTCAAAAAAGATAAAAAATAAATTCTAAACAAAGTATAGTATACCTTAAATTTAATTCCATTACTTCTTGCTTTGATGACCTTTTGCATAATAGTTCCACCACATTTAACATCGTTTTCATAACTCTTAATATTGACAACTTCCTCATTTTGACGATCTAAATCATTGTTGGAATCCATTTATCTACACATTTCACACATTATAATTATAAGTTCAATATAACTTCAACAAGTTCAACATGCAGTAGTCTAAGTACGTAGCAGTATAAGTTCAACATGCAGTTTAGTGACAACAAAAAATTATGTAATACAATACCTGAAGAGTGCGCAGAAATACGTAGGGTTACGGCTTCGCTTAAGTAGGAACAACGAGAAAAGTGCGCAGAAATACCAATGGTTTGTAGGACAGTAGGGTTCGCAGAAATAAGTAATGAGGGTTCGTATGGAGTACGTAATGAGGGTTCGTATGGAGTACGTAATGAGGGTTCGTAGGGATAGTAACAAAGATGGAGATGGTTCGCAATAGGGTTGGAAGGGACAGTAGGGTTCGCAATGAGGAGGAAAATGAAGAGGAGGAGGTTTCGCAATGCCAAAAGTTCGTAGGGAAGTTTACGTAATGAAGAGGAAACTGAAGCAGTTTACTATTATCAGGTTAGTTATAAAACCCTATTACATCGCTTTTTTGAAAAAGCGTTGTATAAGACCTCCTTATTTTATTTTTTAAGAGCCTATTACAGCCCTTTTTTAAAATCCTTTTACAGCGCTTATAGAACAAGCGCTTTAAAAGACCTCCTTATTTTATTTTTTAAAAGCCTTTTTATAAGCGCTATAAAATTACAAGTTTATGTTCAGTTCAGCTCAAGTGAAATATGTTAAATTACAATTAAGTTCAGTTTCTGTAAAATGCTAAATAATTAGTAAAATACCAATATTTGGATTTTTTTTTCTTCCAAATAATTAGTTAAATACCTATATATCAATGCTAAATTACATGATCAGCTCATATTGGGATCAGTTCAAGTTCAAGAAAAATGCTCAGTACTCAAACAAAGCTTTTTCAAGTTCAACTTCAATATAAGCAGAAAATCAGTTCTGACAGGTCAAACACTTAAATTACATGAACTCGGTTCAAATTACATGGCTTATATAAAACACTTAAACACATTAAGATGCCCTTCTTCTTTTCCTGGTGGGATTCACATTTGTTTGTCCCTTAACAATACGAAACGATGGATTAATCCAAATTCCCTCATCATGATCATCTCTAAGATATAAACCATCATCAGTTGAATCAATTTCATGTGGTTGTGATGTTGCAAAGAAAAGATCATTACCAACATTTTCATCGTTATTGTTATCATCAATTATTTTATTGGTCGATAGGACAACGGACCATTTATCATCAACAGGATCAGTGACATAAAACACTTGTTGAGCTTGCGACGCTAAAATAAAAGGCTCATCTTTGTATCCCACCCTATTAAAATCGATAAGCAAGAACCCTGACTCATCAATCCGAACGCCATTATTATTATCGACCCACTTGCAACCAAATATGGGAACATGAAACATTGTGTAGTCTAACTCCTATATGTGCTCGCTAACCCCAAAATATGATAGATTTGCATATATTGGGTTTTTGTCTTTTGCACTTGAGATATGCATCGCTTCAGCTACGAGAGTGACTCCACTATTTTGCATAGTGGTTTGATCATCTTGTTCTTTGGTATAAAATGTGTAGCCGTTAATTATATAACCGGTGTAAGAAAAGACATGTAAACTCAGACCATAAATTGAACCGGGGTCTATATCAAACTTTGGCTTAATGTGATTTTTTAGCCATGTTATAAAACTTCGATTGTGCTCTCGTGTTATCCAATTTTGATTCCTATTCATGTTCAAACTAGATAACTGATCCATGTGTATTGTAACATACAGTTGAACCTCATCATCGATGGCTTTTGTCAGGCTCTCTTCCACTTTTCATGGCGTGATGGTGGACATGGAGGTGCAACTATTGAATTTCCAGATGATTCTTATCTTTGTTTTAATTTTTCATTCATCAATCTTTCAGTAAGCAACTCATATCTCCCATGAGACATTAGGTTGTAGATAACTAGTAGAATGGGCCATGAACTATGGTTACTACTTTAGTTTCCATATGGATTCATTCCATCTGTAGCAAGTCCAAGCCTAAGGTTCCTTGGCTCATTTTCAAAATCTTGGTACAAATCATCAATTTTCTTCCATTACAAAGAATCAACTGGATGGCTTATCCTCTCATGGGCATGTCATCTTACATTCTTTTCATCATTTATATTAGCAAACAATTATTTGAACCTTGGAACTATTGGAAGACACCATAACACCTTCGCATGAGGCCTCTTTTTGTAGCGTGATAGTCCACACCTAGGACACTTATTCAACTCTTCAAACTCATTTCTATACAATAAACAGTCATTAGGGCATGCATGTATTTTTCTATACTCCATGCCCATTGGACACAATATCTCCTTTGCCTCATAGTTACAATTCGACAATGTGTTATCTTTTGGGAGAATTTCTTTCAACAATTCGAGTAATTCGGTGACTCTTGTCCAACATCACGTATCATGTCCTCTAGTTGATCGCACATATCTACATTAACTTCCTCTCTTTACGAGGTATTTGACATGTTTAACGAATCACCATGCCATATCCATCTGGTATAATTCAGGTCAATCCAGGAACAAATAAGATGACTTCGTATTTCCTCAAAATGTAATGTATTTTCATTCAAACAAATAACACAAGGACAATACAATCTTCCTTTACTTTCTGGAAGTTTTTTAAAAGAAAATTGTAAAAACTCCTCAACTCCCTTTTCATACTCTTCACTCAAACAATTAGCATTCATCCAATTGCGATCCATAACTATTTCTGAAAAAATACACAATGGTAAAATGACCTTAATTACATTTTAAGAATCATATTTCAACATATAAAGTTGTTTTGACAATGCTTTGAAACATCTATGTCAAAAGAATTCAACATAGATGGCTTATCTCATATATAATTTCATCAAAATAACTAACTATCTGCAATGTATAATATATCCTCAAGGTGACAATGCTCAAACTCAAACCCTATCCTTTATATAAATAATAATAATTCTTGTTTGCATCATTTCTTGGATAAATAATAATAATAATAATAATAATAATAATAATAATAATTATAATAATAATAGTTCATCAATTTCAATTCACTGTTTTGGTAAAATTGGCACCATAAAAGTTAATTGGAACACAAAAACACGTTGCAAATTAAACATCTATATATAAAAAAAGCATCGGTAAAGAAAAAGCAATATATTAATACATAAAAAATCAGATGCATGGTGATGATATGAAGGACACTTGTGATGTGAAGAATGTACACATTGCATTACCTTTCTACAAATGATCCTGAAACAGTTTATAGTTTTTCCCGAAACATTGCATTACCTTTCTTAATAGTTTTTCCTATAGTTTTTGTTGGTCTTAGATATTGGGTTATCTCCACCTAATCTACTCTCCTTACTATTGAATCAATAGGTCTCCTCCACATATGTCCAAACCCTTAAGTTGAGATTCCAACCATCTTTTCTACCATAGGAGTTGTCACACCTCTTTCTCTAATGTTACATTCCTAATTATATTCACCTGCTAGTAATACATCTATCAAGCAACACTCTTACATTAATTTTCCTCACTTAGAGCACATTCCCAAATTATATTTTGCCCAATCCAACTTTTTCTCTATATTACATTTCTTAGTTATCTTCATTTCTTGACTCTTTCTAGTACTCCCTTCTTTCAACTTCTCATATACACTCAACTTTATCTAATGCTTCAATCGTAGTTTTAAGTAGGCCACGACATAAATTTTACAAGTGCAAAAAGGGTAATGTAATCAACTAGTAAATATGTAAATGCATAAACCAAATGCAGCACATTTCTACTATCAATTTTAAAATCAGAAAGAAAAAAACTTGACAACATTAAGAATAAAGTTCGACTTCAAACGATCCAGCTAATAATTAATTCAAGAAATCACACCTAATATTCAAGTAATGGTTTCACACACTTTGGTTTGCAAGAGTCTTCGAGATATCTCTTCTAGTCCACAGGTTGTCGGCCTTAAATTAATAATAAAATCCAACGATAAACCATAAGTATCAGAGTAATATACTTTGTAACTTATTCAGTTAGGAAAGTTTGTTATTCATAACTAACTATGCTTGGTAAATGTATATAAGCTTCCCTTCCATTCATTGTAAAGTAAGAATCAATATTATGAAATACACAAAGTGTATAACTCTCAATGAATAAGAAACTGAGTTTCTATTGAGTTGCTTCATACAATTCTATTTTCAACATGGTATCACAGAGCTTTGGTTCTTAGATCTAATTCTCTCTTTGCTTGTTTTCTTCAATATTTTTTTTTCTCCGCTTCATTTCATTTCGCTGCATTCTTGACTCATCGTTCCTCAAATGTTGCACTCTGATTCTTCTTCAAGTTCCGATCACGAATCACTGGATAACTCACCCAAACGATCCAAGATGGATCATTCTCTGAAGCACCTTCGTTTCAAAGGCCCACACCCATTTATTCATACATTGTCCATCAAATTATCCGACAAATGTTGGCTAGTCACTGATGAATATCAATCTTGGCTAGTCACCGATCAAATGTTGTTTACATGGCTTTTATCCTATCTTTCTGAAGAAATTCTCCCTCGTGTAATCGGCTGCAAGCATTCATGGGAAGTATGGGAAAAGATCCACAAATATTTTCACTCACATTTGAAGGCTAGGGTTCGTCAGCTTCGTTCCGAACTCAAAAACACAAAGAAAGGTTCACGCACGATCTCTGAATATCTTCTTCGTATCAAATGTATAATTGATTCTTTGGTTACGGTTGGGGATCCAATTTCTGATCAAGAGCACATCGATGCCATTCTTGAAGGTTTGCCTGAGGATTACAATTCGTTTGTCATAATGATTTATGCACAACTTAATTCCCCTCCTGTTGATGATATTGAGGCCCTTCTTCTTGTTCAAGAAGTTCAATTTGAGAAATTTCGGCAGGAATTAACTACACCTACTGTGACGGCAAATATTGCGCACACTTCGCAAGATGCGAACCCTAAATCCCAATATCATCATGATTCCGCAAATCAATATACCGTTTCCGGTCCCTCTTCTCATGGCGGATGAAGTCGTGGCAATCGTGGGTGTGGTCGGTCCAAAGGACGCGGTGGTTCCCGACCCACTTGTCAGCTGTGCAATAAATACGGCCACGACGCCTTCCATTGCTGGCACAGGTTTGAACAAGATTTTCCACAAGTTCACTCTTCTCCTAATACAGGTTCCAACTCTGCTAATCAGCATCCACCTAAATCTGTTTCTCCAGCTTTGAACCCTTCAGCACATATGGCAATTCATTAGCACCCTAACACCACTGAGTTTATCATGCCTCATAATTTTGATGGTCAAACCTGGTACCCTGATTCAGGGGCCTCTCATCATCTCACTGCTGACCAACAGAATCTAACACACAGTGCTCCAATCAATGGCTCCAATCAGGTTCTCATGGGTAATGGTCAAGGTTTGGATATTCAATCTCTTGGTTCCTCAAAAATTTATTCCCATATTCATCCTCATATTCAATTCATTTTGACTGATCTGCTTCATGTTCCTCATATTAATAAAAACCTAGTGTCTCTTTCTAAATTTGCCAAGGATAACAAGGTTTATTTTGAATTTCACCCAACTGTTTGTGTTGTCAAATCACAGGAATCTGACCAAGTCTTGTTAAAAGGAGCCATTGGAGCTGATGGTCTTTATTCCTTCAAGAACTTGCAGATTTTGCAACCTGCTTCTTCTCATAGTTCTGTTTCTCAGTCTCCTTCTACTTGTCATTCTGTTTTTCACAAACCCTGTAGTTACAATTCTGTTGTTGATTCAATTACAACTTGGCATTCTAGACTAGGGCATGTCCATTTTAATGCAGTAAAATCTATTTTGAATCTGTGTAAGATACCTTTTTCAAATAAAAGCACTTTCAATTTGTGTAATGCTTGTTGTTTAGGCAAAGCACATAGGCTATTTGCTCCTCCATCTACCACACATTATACATCCCCTTTTGAAGTTATTCAAACTGACTTATGGGGCCCAGCCCCCATGTCCTCTTCAAATGGTTATAACTACTATATTTCATTTGTTGATAATTTTACTAAATTCACATGGATCTATTTTCTCAAGCAAAAGTCTGATTCAATCAAAGCTTTTCATCAATTTTATAAGCTAATCCAAACACAATTTTCTTATACAATTAAAGCTGTTCAAAGTGATTGGGGTGGTGAATTTAGACCTTTTACATCTTGCTTGACTGATTTGGGTATCACTCATAGATTAACATGCCCTCACACATCTCATCAAAATGGTATTGTTGAAAGAAAGCATCGTCATATTGTTGACATGGGGCTATCCTTACTTGCTCATGCATCCATGCCTATCAAATTTTGGGATCATAGTTTTACAACTGCTGTCTTTCTTATTAATAGACTTCCTACATCAAACTTGAAACAATTTTCTTCCCCATTTCATGCTTTATACAAGTCATTGCCTAATTATCTTTATATTAAAACTTTTGGCTGTTCTTGTTATCCTCTTTTAAGGCCTTACAATCAACACAAACTACAATTCAGACCTACTGAATGTGTTTATCTTGGTCACTCTCCAATGCACAAGGGTCACAAATGTCTTGCTCCTTCCGGCAGGATTTACATATCTAAGGATGTCCGATTTAATGAGCAGAGGTTTCCTTATACCACTATTTTTACCACAGCCACGCCTATAATTTCACAACCTGTTCTGTATCCTGCCACTATTCCCTGCCTTCCTCCACCATATCCATCTACTACTACTTCCTTGCCTTCATCATCCTCACCCACTACTATACATATTAATCCACATATCCCTATATCTTCCCCCGTCTCAAACCAACCACCAGATGCCCACATACCTCCCTTAATATCTGATGTTTGTTCTCCTATTGTGCTAGAACCTAACAGGTGTAAGGAAACAAACAGGAATATCAAACATTCAAACTGGTGAACACAAAGGAAAAATTACATAGACAAAGCTCATTCAACACAAATGACGAATCCTGACTACTAGCAATAATTAGTATCACACCAAAAATGATGAAAATAAACAAATCACAATCACTGAATAAATTTATAGAAAGCAAAATAAACTCTCTCAAGAAACTAATTTGTGAATAGGTCAAAGTTTTGCATCAAAATCAAATAGAGATTACGAATCAACTTTCAATCCCCAAAATTTCAGTAGCAATCGTGGGTGGATTAAAAAAAACATTTCGGGATCAATTTTCGCAAGAGGTAGTGCAATGTGTACATTCTTCATCGCTTTTTACGCAGTACCACTTCTCAAATTTCTCCACCACTTCTATAATTAATAAGAGTTTAATTAACTATTACTACATAAAACAATTTAATACTCCTGTTTAATCACATCTCACAACACAATCTAATCTTCTTGTTAAAGGTTACATTGAAATTATTTTAAATATTACTAAAATAAAATTCAATTAAAGATTAATAATAAGAACAATTAACAGTGAAACAATTTTAGATTGCTAAGTAAGAAAAAATAATTATTAGAAAATTACCAGAGAAAGCAACAAACACTTGCTCACAAAAGGAAACACTTCTCGATGGTGAAAGAAATTGACACTTCTCGACGGAAACGCTTCTCGATAAATGGAAGAGGAAGACAAAGAAAACTCGTCGTCGGCGCGGAAGTAGAAAAACATTGCGCCAGACCAACTTGTCAACAACGCTGAATGCTGCAGAGTTCGCGCGTGAGTGAGGAAGTGAAAACAAAATTTAGGAGAAAACATAATTTAGGGAAATACAAATTTACGTATTGATTGTGAAGGAGGGAGTGAAAATATAATTTAGGAGAAAACAAAATTTACCTGTTGATTGTGAAGGAGGGAGTGAAAACAAAACTTAGGAAGACTGAAAGCGGAAGTTCATACGAGTTCGCCGTGAAGGATGAAGATTGAAGGATGAAAACGCTGAAGGGTGAAGGATGAGTTCGCGCTAAAGGGTGAAAACGCTTATTAGAATAGTCTAATATAACATATCTAACAAAATTTGTGATAATAAAAAATTTGTCACCGCCTATTTATTACCTTGGGTGTATAACAACCGATCTAAATTCACATATGTAACAAGATTAAATTTCACTAGTGTTTTATTAAAAAATGTTTAGGTGGCAAACCACTTCAACATTATTATTAACAATTTTATTTTTATTAAATATAAATAAAACATCTTCATCTCCCCTCATGATCTTCAATCTAAAAAAATAAAAAATTCAATCAACCAATCATATTTTCAACAAAATTTAAAATCCTTACATTAAAAACAAAAAATTCTAAAAATTAGAGTTTCATCTTTTTCACCCCACTCAGTGATACCTTAACCATTGGAGATTTTCAAGTAGTAAAATGAAAGTGAAGTAAAATTGTGTAACCATTTTGTCTAACTAATTAATCACTGATATCATATGATGGATATATATGACTGATTGTCTACCGAATAATAGCCACACGCCCTCAGTGTCTCACAGAACCACTAATAAATATCTTTAAGAAATTCAAAAAAAAATTTAATTTAATTTTTGAATAGAAAATTTATATATTTAAATGTTTAACAATAATATTATGGCACAGGCATTCTTTTCCAGAAGAACATAAAGAGTAGAAACTAAATGAAGCTTCTAAAGATGAACACGAAAATGATCCTTCATTCTCATAACTATCGTTTTAAGATTCTATTTGCTGTTGTGCTTTTTCTTTTGCAGATATTATCTCAAATCGAAGCTTCTAGCTCAAAGGTTGACATGCTTCCTGGTTTTGAAGGTCCTCTTCCTTTTGAACTCGAAACAGGGTCAGCAATCTTAACACTTCGAATTTCAATTTCAAATTCACTTTTTCTCTTTTTAGGATATGAAATGAAATTTTATTTGGTTTAGCTTTATTTTATTACATTACATTAAATAACTTAATAGGATGTATACTTTTACAATTATTCTAATAACATATTTTTTAATTGATTATTATGTTCGCAAGAAAGAGTGATTATTATGTTCAAGATAAAAGAATTTGTTTTAATTATACAGTGAAATTATTTTATCATTAAAAATTGAATTACGTTAAATTAAATATGTTGATAGACCGAAAAACATATTTTGTATATGCAAAGTGTTAGGTAAATGTCTCGAATCCTGTGTGTGTGAAATTGAGTTTCGGTAAAATTAATTGCGTTTGAAGTAAAATTGTTTACGTTTTGATGAATTTTACGAATGTACAATGTAAACTTAATTGGAAAATTTTCACCCTTAGCACACATGTTAGTCAATCCGACTTGGAATTATTTACCTTTGAATGATATTTTTCTTTATTAACTGATTACCTTTTAATGATTTTACAACTTAATAATCTATTGTGCCAATGATAGTGTAAACTATAAAGTCGAGATACTTCAAAACTTAGAACGTACCAGTGTCGTACACATATTGGATACTGATATTCTTCTGCAAATACTTGCGATATGTGTTTTGGAAGTATCCGAATTTTGTTTTTTTTTTTTAAATAAGAATTTATGGGATACTTTTGAAATATTTCACAAATAGGCACATATACATATTTTAGGAAAGACAAAAAGAACATAAAAAATGTGAGATAAATTTGTAAAATATCAATGTACATGATCTACTTTAAGATAGTCTTGAATTTCTTGAATCAACAAAACCTTCTCTTGACGACCCAAACTTAGAAAGATGTTTTTTATTGATGAAGATATAATGACGTAAAAAAGACAATTTAAAAATGCTTTTGAATTGTTGACTATTTTTTGTACACTCGTTTTTGTTGATATTATAACTTTTGGATTAAAATTAAAATATATTATGAAGAGTTTGATTTTTTTTTTTCAGCCAAGAGAGTTTTATTATTATAATTATATATTAATGAAGAACGACTCTTTCCTTACAGAGTATTCTAATTGTATATAAATTTTAAAAGATAAATTTTGTTAATATGTCTATATTATATTGTATCCTAATATTTTCTTAAAATAACGTATTCACATATTTATATCATATCACACTAATATTCATGTTACATATATGAACTTATAGAGTGTAAATCTTTTAATCTTAAACAAAAATTACTTTTTTTTTTCACTTTTAGTTAAATTGAGATTTGAAGACAAAATTAATTGTTCTACAAATAAATTCCAACATATTAGTGTCAATCTTACCTACAAAAATAACTTTTCACATTCCCAAGTGTGTGTTCCCACACAAACTATAAACGCCAAGTGCTACAAATAAATACCAACATATTAGAGAGATATTTTTAGTATAACTGTTGGTAATTTTTTAGCTATAATGTCTGTTAGTGAGGAAAAACATGTAATCTTTTTCTTTGTTTGTACTCACATGAGAAAGGATTTCTTTTTTCCTTAATCCTCTGATTTCTAGAGAAGATATATTGTCGGTGGTGAATATAAAGTTAGTTTGGTGACTGGGGGTAAAGCGTTGATGAATGATGAGTTGAGTGATAAAGATGTCAAAAGTTTGATCCCTTCTCTCACATAATACTAATATTGGTTGTTAAAAAAAATAAAATTCTGTTAGTCAGAGACCCTTGATCCATTCAACTGAAACTAAAACTCATTAACCATTTGAGTTTAACTAATTGGTTATATATTTTGAGAGTACTTTGAGGCATTGTGTTGTGTGACATGTGATTTTATGCTACATTTAATAGGTACGTGGGGTTAGGAGAAACAAATGATGACATGCAAGTGTTCTACTATTTTATCAAGTCAGAGAACAAACCTCAAAATGACCCTCTTTTGTTATGGTTAACGGGTGGTCCTGGTTGCTCTTCTTTAACTAGCCTTATCTATGAAACTGGTAATGTTCAAATGATAACTTCATTTCTTCTTTCTAAATCTTGTTCTGACGGGATATGTATATCACACACTTATGGTTTTGCTAGTCACTTAAAGTGATTGAACATAACTTCCATTGACACTGTAATGTGGACAGTGACTCGTGTCAGACACTAACGATGTGGTTTTCATTCACTACAATTCTTTAATGATTTGACTGTAAGTGATCCACTAAGCAACATTCATAAAGTGATATTGTCGTAAATTGAATGTTAATAGGTCCAATTGCATTTGAAATCAAGGAGTACGACGGGAGCTTGCCTAGTTTGGTCTTGAGGCCACATTCCTGGACTAAGGTTTTCATATATTTTTTTTCATGATTTCATTATTGCAGGTTGATTTACTACTAATAATGTTGTTGATGATATTTTGGTTAGGCATCCAACATTAGTTATGTAGATTTGCCACTTGGAACTGGTTTCTCATATGCAAAAAATGTAACTGTTCATCGAAGCGACTGGAAATTAGTTCACCATACACATCAATTTCTTAGGAAGGGATATTCATTATGCTAATTATCATGTTACTATTATTGTTATATTTTCTGTCACACTTTTATTTATTTTTTGTGTTTATTATTTACTTTAGGAGAATCATCTTCTAACTATGGCTCAAAACATGTTAAAACAATATTGGGATCTGTAACAAGAATTAACCAACAAAATAGAAAATTAACAATTGCAGATAAATGATACGAAACAGAGAACGTTTTGAATTTTCTGCTGAAAACGGAGAATGTTGCTGAAAACGAAGAACGTTTAACGTTCTCCTTTCGGCAGTTTTGAAAAAACAGCTTTTCAATCAAGTTACTCCAAGATTGTTCACCTAGTCTACATTAGTCTTTTCTTATTCACAATCTTTCTTTCTTTTCCCTTAATCTTCTTTTTGATTTCCTATGAATCATGAATTGCATATACCTCTACCTCTACATGGCAGCTGATTCATACTCTGGCATTATTGTGCCAGCCGTTGTCCAAGAAATTTCAAATGGTTAGTATTTTTAAATGGCTCAATTTTGTTAAAATTGCAATGATGAAGAGGCCGAAAAGTTTCTTAATCATTTAAATTAGTCCTTCTCTAATCAATAGATTATTTGCATTCTCCTTTGAAAATTATTAGCAAACCAAAAAGTTTAGAACATTAAAGCTGACCAGTATTTTTCCATTTCTTTGATTAACAGGAAATGAAAAGGGTCTCCAACCATTGATAAATGTGCAGGTTTCCAACAAAAATTTGTCTATTGATTCTAGTACCAATGAAAAATAATATAGAGAGGGATTTCTAAAACCACAAATATTTTTTTTTCATTTTTAAAAAGTTTAGAGGTAAAATTCACCCACACTAAGTGCGGAGAAGTGAAGTTGATAGGATAATGAAGACAAAGTAATGATTCTTTTAGTTTGTTCTAGATGGGGTATTTTAGTCTTTTAGATATATTATGTTAGTTATTCTAGCCTATATAAGTCATATCATTAGAATCAATCAATGAAGAGGAATAATGTTTTTAAATTTATTAGTTAGTTTCTCTAGTTTCTTTCCCTTTCTTAGTCTTAAAACTTTAATTTCCATAGCTTTCATAGTTAATTAGAAAAAGAGTCTACAGGAGTATTGCAGGTTTGAACTTGCGCCCTAGAATACAAATGTTCCCACAAGAATTTACCATCCGAGCTCATTTACAAGACAAACCCTAAATACCTTTTTTTACCATTGCTCTTGCTACATGCACTCTGAAGTCTAAACCAGTCTTAACATTTTTAGGGATATCTGTTGGGGAACCCCGTAACAACATTGAGAGAAAAAAATTATTATATTCCGTATGCTCATGGAATGGGACTCATTTCTGATGAACTCTATGCGGTAATAATATTGCTATTATTTTTCTTGTTTAGTAAAATCACATACATTTTATATTACTTTTTGTTAATACGATGATAATATTTGGGAGTCATATAATTTATATTTCAATGCAGTCACATCAGCAATTTTTGTGTAGTTACATTTTGTTATTAGTAAATATTACTAATTAGTTAGATTGTGTTGGTATTTGGGATTGAACGTGAGACATCCTGCTTAAAACTCTTTCAATGTCATTTAACTCATCGACCAAAGTATCTTCGCGGTACTTGTGATGCTACATTTAAAGAATGAGGTTATGCTTAATTGTCTACCATTATCTATTGACAGTCACTACAGATAAATTGTAAAGGAGAGTATATTGATGTAGATTCCAGAAATGAGTTGTGTTTAAGAGATCTTCAGTACTTTGATGAGGCAAGTAATACACCATCAATTCTCTCCAAATCTCTAGTTATTCAGCTCAACTGAATTTGTTTGATATATTATTAAACTATTATTTCTTATCTTCAGTGTATTTCAGGAATTAATGAACACCACATTTTGGGTCGTTTCTGTATAGATGATTCGCATTTGTGGAGGAGGTATTTAAGTCAGGAGTTGAAGGCATCATTTAGTTCTCATCTCAAAGTGCCAGAATTAAACTGTCGAGTAATTTTTTTTCATAACTTGTCTAGCTTCACACAATTTTTGTCCATAATGTTTCAAATTTAATGTTCCCTATTTTCATTATTGTTGTAGATTTATGGTTTTTACCTTGCAACTAAATGGATTAATGATGAGCGTGTTCGCAAGTCAATGCACATTCGAGAGGTTTGATATGATAAACATATAAAAAATTTATATCTAGTGATGCATCACAATTAGAAATAAATATTGAAGTCAATGTTACATTACAAATATTTGTATATTTGAGTCCAATGCATCAAAATATCATGATCATATTAATGTACACATTGAACCCTTCAGGGAACCATAGAGAAATGGGAACGATGTTACACGACTGATTTTGAACAAGATATTTTGGGTAGCTTTGAGTTTCATGTAAACCTAAGCAAAAAAGGATACCGTTCTTTGATTTATAGGTGACGATTTTCCTTTAATTCCTAATGTAGTGTGTCTTTCTTTTAAAGTCAATGTACTTATCATATATATATATATATTTAGTTTTATTTTATTTAACTTCTCTAAAGTTTGCAATTTGCTTAAGACAATTAAGTGATCTTAACTCGAATAGAGCTGGATTATCCAAGTTTGAACCTTGACTATAATAATATTTTATCAAACTTTACTTATTTCTCGATCAAATTTCATATGACCAGAACACCTCTAAAAACTGAAGGATTAAAGACCACAAATCTATTAATAAAAAAATAAATTCTTGATATAATAATGCATTCGTGATTTATCATACACGTGCGAGTAATATCAAAAATGATATTTTCATAATAATTGAAATTACTTGCTTATCCTTTAAAGTGATATTTTCTCTTGATATGAGAGATAAATATATCTTTTTTGTTGCCATTAAGACTAGCTAATTTTTTATGGAAATTGATGTGTTGTTGGCAGTGGGGATCATGATCTAGTTGTTCCTTTCATATCGACTCAAGCATGGATAAGGGCTCTAAACTACTCTATTGTGGATGATTGGAGAGCATGGTTTGTAAATGGTCAAGTGGGACGGTAAGCATGAAATTTCTATATGATAAATATTACTCCTTCCATAATAAAATATAAGAAAATAAGAAAAAAAGTTATTTAAAAAGTTGATTCTTACGAGAAAAGTTGATTTCGACAATAAAAAAAATAAGAAAAAAAGATCTAAATTTTCGATGACACATCAAATTTTTAAGTACATTTTTTGTTTATATTTTATTTTGAAGGAGTAACTTTTTATTCTTTGAAACCAAGTTGTTGAGGTTGTTCATTTAATCTTAAAATGTATTCTGTTCATAATCAATAATTTGTCGTTCGTGCAGATACACAAGGACTTACTCAAATCGTATGACATTTGCAACTGTAAAAGTAAGAAATTACTAATTTAATCACATATTCTCTGTTGTTCTTTTAAAAAACAAAAAACACCTAATTTGGTGAAATATTTAAATGTCTTTGATGGTGTTTGCAAATTCCTTAATTATATCAATTTTTGGTTAATTAATTGCAGGGTTCTGGACATACAGCTCCTGAGTACACTCCTGAGCAATGTTTTTCCATCTTTACTAGGTGGATATCTTATTTGCCTTTATAAATCAACAGCTGAGATGACATAAATTTCATTATCAATAAGATGTTAATTTTTTAATAATTTTATTTTTAAATTATCTATATTTGAACATTGTGTATTAAGGGAGCAATGCAAACAATCATTTTTACTAAATGTTATGTATTTTTATCTGATATCCTTCGGTCTTCTTATAGGTAATCTCATGAAAAACAAATCATGATTTATTAGGTGAATAGAAATATACTTCTTGGAGCCATGATTGGACTGTATTCTTTTTTTTTTTGTACAAATGATTGGACTATATAAGTTTGAAGAATTAATCTCCAAATAAAAAGAATAATATATAGACATTTTACCAAATAAAAAATATAGAACTGTTCAATATATAGTATGCATCAATTTGACCAATATTAGACTTAATATTGATGGTCGATATTGTATATAATCTACATCTATTAAATCAACATCCCAACCATATCATTGTCATCTCAACACTTATTACGCCACATTATCAAAATTCTTCCACATATGCAAATATGATGTGTCGCTCTAATATTCTTCTCATACCCTCTATTTCTTTGTTTGTTTCTTCTCATTCATATTTCACATCCCATCTAATTTACAACCCTTTCATATTCGTCATTTTGTTTTGTTACTCCAAAATAAATAATTAACAAGATTACAACCTGTGCGTTGCGCGGGTGTCTTGAGATTGATTTTCAAAAAACTAGTAAACATTAGAAATTATATAATATATGTAATTTATAAGTCTCTTTTAGAATTAATCATTTATAAGTCTTATTTTTTATTTTGCTTCGTGAACTAACACTCTTATTAAACAAATCTTATATCTTAGTAGTATAAATGCAATGACTTAGATATCAAATCAAACACAATAGTTGAATTTATAATTTTATTTTACACAGTTTTATTTGTAAATATCATCTCAAAATAATAATAGTTAATTAGATGTATGAATTATAGAGAAGGAAATTGACAGGAAAGTGTTAGTCACGTCACAAAAGAATAACTTGAAAAAATATTAAAAGTGGCATTAGCATATATAAAATTCACAAGGCAACTAAAGAAATTAAAAAATGGTTGAATGATTTGAATTGATAGTAGTAATTACTTTTCTTTCTACAATAATAGGCTATCTTGAAAGAAAAAGTTTGAACTAAAACAAAAGTATAACATAATTGCAGCTTAAAAAAGACATTAATTAAATTCGAATATGAAAATAAGTGCATTTAGAATAGAATAATTCTGGAACCGGTAGAAACTTTGTTTTTATTGTATTAGTGTGAAAAGCAACATCACTCTTCAAGATAAGTGTTTCCTCCGTCTCATTTTAAATATCTCATTTGAGGTGTGTATAATTCTTTTGAAAATAATTAGTTAGTTTGATTTCAATGATAAATGTTTCATTTACTCAAATGTTTTTAATATTTGCCGTTAGCGGAAAAATTTGATGAGTTGACATATAATAAATAAAAGTATTAGTGGAAAAATAAATTAATGTTGTATTGATATTGTAAAATGACAAATAATTTAAGACAAAAAGAAATGGCAAATGAGGCATTTAAAATGAGATGGAGGAAATAATTGTTTCCTTGTAGACTTGACTTGTCAGAATGGAATAACAATTTACAAATTTGTGAAAAATCTAAAACATTTGGTTAAAACCTAATTTGTAGCCTCCATCTATTCATCTCCAGCTCACATGCCTCTTCTATCGGGTTTTTTTTTTTTGTTGAGTAATATGAGCCAAAAGCAAAATATATAATGTCACTCATGATACAATTATAACATAGAAGAAAATATTGAAATTTGGTTTCGAGAACGTAAAGTTAAAAATATGGATTAGAGGTTTCAAATTATAATGTAGACAAATGTGTTGATGGATTAGAGGTTTCAAATTATAATGTAGACAAATGTGTTGTTATTATTGTTCCTTAATTACTGTGAGAACTTTAATTTTCCAAGAATTATGTAAATTTCAACCATTGTCCGGTTAATTTATTGCGCTAAAAAAAAATATGCATTGTAACAATGGATCTATTTTGAATGATGGAAATTAGGAACTATCAAAACCTTATGGCTTGAAAAAAGAAGAGGAAATGACCTAATAAGAAGTGACTGAAATTAGACAAAACGTACGATTTGTTGAATGGAACATCAATAATTGGCATTGACATAAATTAAATAAATTAGATTTTTTATTATTGATAATGTAAATGAGAGATAGCATAAAAATTATGTAACTAAATATTAGACATAAAATGGAACACGCATTTCCAATGGCTAGCAATTCCATGAAGGAGAAAAATATACCAAAGTTAGTTAGTTAAATGAATACTAACATCAGTTGCATTTCATCAAACACCACAAAAGCATGTCTCGAGGTTGTGGTATCGTGTCTTCTTGAATCTTGGTTCAGCCAAGAAAACAAGAATAAATATTTGGACTTACAATGGAAATGGTTACAGAATAAATTCATATTTAATAAATGATAAATAGATAATAGAGAAACGTTAATTGCATTATGAGCTATTATTAATGTTTGTTTATTGTTGAATTTTTTTTTTTTTGTTGATGAAATGAAATTGTGTACTATATGAAGAATAGAAAGAGAAGAGATTCCAACTATGACAACTAAGCAAATAAGTGAGGTGGCACAAATAGAGTTATGTGGCATAAAATGTGATTAGGTGTCAAATGAATGGTTTAGGAGTCTATTTTAATATATTATAATCGATTAAACCAATCATCCTTTTATCACCCATAAGCGGCTACAAATTAAAGCATAATATTTATTCATTCACCAGTTATACATTCTTACTATAGAGCTATATATAGTATGCCTCTGAAAACTAAAGACTGTCTCTAAAGACTGAATTTGAAGCATGGCTCTGAAGCCCTTGCATGACTTTGATGCACACAAACTCAGCATGCCTCTAAAGAGTTCATATCAAGGTATAATTAACTCTAAAGAGATTATTCAAATCATAAATTCAAAGCTCACAATCCGCTGATCAAAATGGTGCAACACACTCCAAATGTTGCCTCTGATATGCAGCCTCTAATGTTGCACTGACTCTGAAGTTTCAACAAGGTGATTTGTCCAATGCCACTAATTCGAAGTCATGTAATTTTGCATCTGACTATCATTATTCAAGAAACACAACATCTCACTCCAACAAGAAAGTCAATACCTCTAATGGAAAATCAACGACTTAAATTGAATGAATTAAGTATGAAAAGAAGTCTTAACTGAATCAAAAACTTGTGAAGATATGAGAATAACTCGAATCCATTCTAACTCAAATCAAGCAAAAGTATGAAAACAACCTCACTAAATGGAAAGAAGTATGGCTTTTGTGGTAGTAGATGATTACACTAGGTGGACTTGGGTAAAATTCTTAAGAAATAAAGATGAATGCCACAAAGCGTTTATTACATTTTTCAAACAAGTAATGAATGAAAAGGGTCTTAAGATTTTAACAATTAGAAGTAATCATGGAGGAGAATTTGAAAACAAGCTCATTGAAAGTTTTTGTGATGAGAATGGAATCTCTCATAATTTCTCCTCTCCTAGAACACCACAACTAAATGGAGTTGTAGAAAGAAAGAATAGATCCCTTCAAGAAATGGCTAGAACCATGCTCATTGAGATGGATATTGCAAAATATTTTTAGGCAGAGGCAATTAGCACTGCATGTTATATTCAAAATAGAATCTTAATTAGGTCAATGTTGAATAAACCACCATATGAATTATGGAAGGGTAAAAAGTCTAACATCTCCTATTTTAAACAATTTGGTTGTAATTGTTATATATTAAACACTAAAACAACCTTGACAAGTTTGATTCTAGATCACTAAAGTGCACCTTCATTGGATACTCTAAAAGATCTAAAACTTATAGAGTGTTTAGTAGGGAAACTCAGATTGTGGAAGATTCAATACATGTTAAATTTGATGACAAACTGCTTGACCTTAAAATGTCAAAGCAAGTTGGTTATAGTGTAGATTTATTGGAACCGAAGGAAGCAGATGCAGACAAACCAGAAGAACAAAAAAAATTAGAAGATACAAGTAAATTAGAAGAAGATGACAAATCATTAGAGCATGAATCTGACCAAGTCAGAAGCAAACAAGATAAGTCAGAAGGGAGATCTGGATGGAAGTACAAGTCATCTCATCCTAAAACTCTAATCATTGGAATGAAAATGATCATTTGAAGAACATATCATAATTGAAAGACATAACTTTATTTGGTCTAACTATCATCAATTGCACCTACATCTGTTGATGAAGCAATGACAGATGATGGATGGATCCTTGCAATGCAAGAAAGGTTACAAAATTTAAAAGGAATGATATTTGGGATCTAGTACCTAGACCAAAGAAAAACATTATTTGAACCAAGAGGGTTTTTAGAAACAAGCTAAATGAAAAAGGAGAAATGGTCAAAAACAATGCAAGACTTGTTGCACAAGGCTATAGTCAGCAAGAAGGCATTGATTACACTGAGACATTTGCTCTAGTGGCCAGGTTATAAGCTACTTGTATCCTACTCTCTTTTGCTTCTTATAATAACATTACATTATTTCAAATGGATGTTAAAAGTGCATTTCTAAATGGGTATATAAGTGAAGAAGTCAATGTTAAGCAACCCCCATGTTTTGAAAGTTTTGAATTTTCAAACCATTTATTTAAACTTAGGAAATTACTGTATGGTCTAAAACAAGCACATAAGGCATGATATGATAGACAAAGTAATTTATTGCTTAAAAGCAATTTTGAAAGAGGACAAATAGACAACACCCTATTTAGAAAATCAATAGGAGATGACATTCTTATCATTCAAATTTATGTTGATGACATTATTTATGGATCTACTAATGGCACTATTTGTCAAGAATTTTCTAAGTTGATGTAGCTTGAATTTCAAATGAGTATGATGGGAGAACTTAATTAAGTTCTTTTGAGGGATACAAATTCAGAAAAGTCAAAAAGTCATATACATTCATCAAACCAAATATACAAAACAGCTTCTCAAGAATTTTAAAATGAATGATTATAAACCTATGGCTACACCAATGAGCCCTACATGTTTACTTGAAAATGATGAATCAGACCAGAAGGTTGACCAGAAATCATATAGAGGAATGATTGGATCACTGCTTTACTTTATTGCCTCCAGACTTGATATTATGTTTAGTATGTGTGTGCGCAAGATTTCAGGCTGATCCAAGGGAATCTCATTTAACTGTTGTTAAGAGTATCCTTGATACTTAAAAAGTACTACCAACCTTAGCTTGTTCTACAAGAAATCTACTAAGTACAAATTAAGTGGCTATTCTGATGGTGATTATGTTGGAGATAAACTTAAAAGAAAAAAACACAAGTCGAAACTGCACATTTCTTGGTGAAAACTTAATCTCATGGTCAAGTAAGAGACAAAGCACAATTGCAATGTCAACAGAAGAGGCTGAGTACATTTCAGTAGTTGGTTGCAGTTCTCAATTGTTATGGACGAAACATCAATTGGAAGATTACAAGATTCTTGAGAGTAACATTCCTATATTTTGTGACAACACTTCTGCCATTTTCCTAACCAATAACTCAATTCTATATTCTAGAGCCAAACACATAGAAATCAAACATCACTTCATTAGAGACATTGTTCAAAAAGGAGTACCAAATATCTAGTTTATAGACACTGAACACCAATGGGCTGACATGTTCACCAAACCATAAGCTGAAGATAGATTTAACTTCATTATGAAAACTCTAAACTTTACCTTTATGCCTTAATGATGTTGTCCCAAGCTTAGAGTAGTCTATATTCATACAAGGATAAGTTTTATGTTCTGCTCATATTAGGCTATGTTTTATGTTATGTTCATTCTGTTAATAAAAAGGGCAAATAGATTAAAAAAAAAAAGTTTCACTTTCAAGTCTTTTGGTCTAATGACAAAAGGGGAAGAAAGATATTTGAGAACAATAATGTGGGGAGATAATGAAAAAATTACTTGGACTTAGGGGGAGTCAAGTAATAAAAGAAAACATAGTTTTGTCATCATCAAAAAGGAGGAGATTGTTGGAACCAAGTTGGTTTTCCACTTATAGTTTTGATGTTAACAAAAGTAATTTATGAGAACAATAAATTTGGATTAATGGATTCATTAAGTATGCAAAAATTGGAAGAAGAAAATCAGATGAAGGTACCAGAGAAAGCGACCAAAGGAAAGTCACCAAAGGAAGTCACTAGAGGAAGTGACCAACGGATGAGATCATAAGAACATAAAATGTACGCGTCTGCCTATGAATATATGCCTCTGAAAGTAATGTGCCTCTAAAATTTACAAAGATTGCCTTTGAAGTTTGGGTCTAATGTTTGGGTTTGATAATTGGGTTTGAAGAATGCCTCTAAAGAATGGCTTTAAATTTTAAGCATGCCTCTAAAACCCTAGTATTCATAATGGATATTAAGTTTCTCTTGAGTTGAGGGACATATCCCATTCTTTTTGGTACTCTCCTCGTACCATCTTCAACCCCAAATTACAGAACCAATTGCGACACCCTTGCATTATGGATTATTCTCCATGATGACCATTCCTCCATCAGTTTCTTGATCCAGGAATCCAATTTCTTTGGGGTTATGTAAAATGAGAATACTGAGTCCAAGACCCATTCATCATCAAAATATTTTGTAGTTACCATTAGCACATCAACATTTAAGTAATCTCCTAAAGAAATTGACATTTTCCATCATCCTCCCAACCATCATTCTTTTCTTGAATTTCATATCAGATCTTTTTGATCAAATCTTCTTCTAAATATTTAATATCTTCTTGTACATAAATCTTGATCGAATCTTCTTTTAAATAATTCATATCTTCTTGTGATAAATCTTAATCAAATCTTCATGTAAATAATTTATATCTTCTTGTGATAAATCTTGATCAAATCTTCTTGTAAACAATTCATATCTTCTTGTGATAAATCTTGATCAAATCTTCTTGTAAATAATTCATAATTTCTTGAATAAATCTTGATCAAGTCTTCTTGTAAATAATTTATAATTTCTTGTGATAAATCTTTGATCAAATCTTCTTGTAAATAATTCATATTTTCTTGTTGATAAGATCTTGATCATATCTTCAAATCTTGACCATATCTTCTTTTCAACTTGGTCAAAGATTTTCTCAAATCTTATTATAGATTGTCTTCAAAAACACGAATATTCTTTCATACTCTTCACAAGTTTTTCAATCTACTAAATCTTCTTTTCATATTTAATTCTTTCAATTTTAGTCGTCGACTTTCCATCAGAGGCATTGACTTTCTTGTTGGAGTGAGATATTGTGTTTTTTTTTCAAATAATGATAGTTAGAGGCAGAATTGCATGACTTATAATTAGTGGAATTGGGCAAATCACCTTGATGAAACTTCAAAGTCAGTGCAACATTAGAGGCTGCATATCAGAGACACAACATTTGGAGTGTGTTGCACCATTTTGATCAGCGAATTGTGAGCTTTGAATTTATGATTTGAACAATCTCTTCAGAGTTAATTATACCTTGATATGAACTCTTCAGAGGCATGCTGAGTTTGTGCACATCAGAGACATGTAAGGGCTTCAAGGGCATGCTTCAAATTCAGTCTTCAAATGTAGTCTTCAGACTCAGTTTCAGAGCCACTCTTCAGAGACAGTTTTCAGACCCAATCTTTAGACCCATACATCATATCCAGGCTTTACACCTAGATATCAGACCCTGACATCAAAGGCAATCTTCGTAATCTTCAGAGGCACGTTACTTTCATAGGCATATGTCCAGAGGCGGACACGTATACTTTGTGTTCCTCTAATCTCATCCTTTGGTCACTTCCTCTTATGACTTTCCTCTGGTCGCCTCATTTGGTCGCTTCCTCTAGTACCTTTGTCTGATTTTCTTCCTCTGGTACCTTCCTCTAATTTTTGCATACTTAATGAAGCCATTAATGCAAATTTATTGTTCTCATAAAATACTTTTGTTAACATCAAAACTATAAGTGGAAAACAAACTTGGTTCCAACCGTAGTGCTTCCACCTTCACATTCAAACTAGACTTTAGGTTTGGGAGTTGATTACGTGTAGGGAAGGGATTAGCACCATACGACATCCGTTAAAAAAACGGTTACTTATAATTAATTTTGCAAAATTATTATTAACTTAAATATATTTATTTGTCCTTATTATTAAATTGCAAATATAACCTATTTTTGTTTATTAAAAATGATTTTGAAATAAAAAGTGTATTTAAAAAGATAGGGAAATAAAGAAATTTTTATTATTGTGCTTGACACAATTGGTGTCGTGCTCCTACGTATCTCTAAGTGCGATGGAAAAATCAAAGCTAAATAGTTATTGGATAAAAAAATGCGAATGTCTTGATATCTTTTAAAGAAATACGTTTTGTTGCGGAAATTTGAATTTGATTAAAAAAGCTTGTTGATTTGATGAAGGAAAAAGACATCAGGTATGAGAAATTAATTTTGTTGAGTATGTTTGGTTGTTTGTTTGAATTTGGTTGAAAATGTTTAAGATCACAAAGTTATCACAACACGTGCATTTTAAACTAAGGCTGACAATATGTTATATCTCGATCAATCCTATTTTGTTAAAAGATTATTATTATTTTGGAGCTTAAGATCGCAAAGTTTTCACAACTCAGATGTTATAAATATCTAAGATTAATAAGATTTCCCATCTCAATCAATCTCAATATATATTGTTAATATTTTTATTTTGTTTTTAGGAAAAATTAAAAGGCTAAACCTCAAATTTTAAGAAAGATTAAATGGAATTAAACCTAAAAAATATTTTTTAGTCATAGAATAATAATAATAATAATAATAAAATGAGTGGGTCTTGAGTTTACAACTCATAGTTTACTAAATAAACATACAACTCAGGAAATTAAGGAGGGTTGGTAAACATATATAACATTAAAAAACAAAACCAAACCCTAAAATAGAGTGAAGATGACATAGTGCGGCACTTTCTAAGAGGAAATGTTCAGGTAAAAAAAGAAAAAAGAAAAGAAATAAAGACAAGGTTAGAGAGAAAGAGTACATACATGAGAGGGGGAAAGTGATGACGAAGGACTTCGTGTACAGTGGCAGCCTGTACCGATGATTGGAGATGGAGATGGAGGCGGTGGTGGCATGAGGTCTAGAAACGAAAGTGGCGGTCCTGTACTGACAACAGTAAAGTTCCTCCCTTTTCTTCTTTCTGCTTGTTCTATGATTTCTTTTTCATCTCTCAAATATTTTTCTCTTTATATTTTTTGTTGTTGTTTTGATGGTAGTAGAAAGATGGTGGTTCCTATGATTGGAGTTGTTGAAAGCTAGAAGATGGAAATGTGTTGCTGTGATTTAGCCTAATTCCTTATTAATTCTACATTTCTCAACTGTTATTTTTTACATCTTTTCTTTGTGTTTCCTTTTTCTGGTTTATCTTTTAAAGAAATCCCCTCTTTATTGTATTTTTGGTTCTCAATTTATAGGCGACAAGGATGAATCTTTGTATCCATGAGATAAATTGAGTTCTGGTTTTTCTATTGTTTTGTAGAAATTATGGAATTGTGTAGAGATGCAAAGGGAAAAGAGTGGCTGAACTTTTGCTTGTTTGTATTCTTAGTGAAGATTATACCCTTATTATTAAAAAGGAAGCTGAAAAGAAGGAGGTTGGGGGCAAACACTAATGTTAATTATTTTATTATATTTTTGTTTTAATATTTTTATGCCAATTGTAAATTTAATACTTATGTAATATAGACTCAAAATTAGGTCTGATTTATGAAATGATGATTTTTTTTTTATTTTATAACAATAAATGCAAAATGTTAGAATTAAACATATTATTACTTATTTTTTAAATATTTTTTAATTGGCCGATAAAATTGGGGTACTACATCCCGACACGTTTCACATGTAATAGATGATCTACTTTTTTTTCTAATTTCTCCTTTTTGTCTCTAGTATCTCTGGAGTTTCTGAAATCCTTCTTGGGAAAAGGTTCTCAGACATTTAACTCTCTTAGAGAAAACTCATCATCTTCTAATCTATACTCTAATCAGACTCATTTTCCTCTAGTTCTTCCATTTGCAGAGCCTTAGAAGCAGCATTTTTACCCTTGGACTTTAAGCCAAGAAATTTTGATTATTTTTTCTTTGGCTCATCTTCATTCAACTCAATCTTATGGGATCTTAGTGAACTCATAAGCTCTTTTAGAGGCATAGTGTTGAGATCCTTAGCTTCTTGAATAGTTATGACATTTGGTCTCTATTTGCTTAGAAGACTCCTAAAAAAAAATTGACATGATCAACAATTGCATAGCTCTTGTTGAGAACTTTCAACCCAGAGACTAAAGCCTGAAAAGTAGAAAATATCTTCTCAATGTCTTCATCTTCTTCCATCTAAAATAATTCATACTTTCTTACCAATAGATTTGCTTGAGATTCATGCACTTGCTTATTTCCTTCACCGTTAAGGCATAAAGCATCAAAGATACTCTTATCTGTTTTTTTGTCACTACATTTGTCAAACTCTTTGAAGGAAATAGCATTCATCATAAATTTTATGGCTTTGTGATGCATCTTGTACTATATCTACCATTAGCATCCAAATTCTTTCTAGTTATTTCAACCACACTTGCATCTTTTGGAGCCACGTAACCATCTTCAACCATATCCCAAAGTTCAAGATCATGTGAGATATAGAAACTTTTAAACTTATCTTTCCAGTACTCAAATCTTTCTCCATCAACTAATGGAGATTTGTTGATGTTACAACTTGAAGCTTCATCAACATGATTCATAATTATTTCTTACACAAAATCTTAGGATCTTTTCTCAAACACGGTGAAGTACTCAGCCAAAAGGCTGAGCTCTGAAGCCAATTGAAGGTAAAAAAACACAAGAAAGTAGGGGTTTGAATTATGTATAAACTTTTTCCATCTTTTTAATGAAATTTTCTAACACTATTTAGCAAAATAAAAGCTTTGAAACAAAAAGAGGTAAAGAAAAGAGAAAGAACACAAACAATTTATCCTGGTTTGCCACTAACATTGTAGCTACGTCCAGTTGCTTCAACCTGAAGGATTTATCCACTAAAATCAAACTAATTTTTATCATCACCACTAGAACATATACGAGCCAATTTGACTATGTTCTAATGTTCTCAAACTACTAGCTTAGTACAATCAAGCTTTTGAAGAACAACCACTATTGGGTCAAGGTACAAAGGATTAAGGTTTCTTTTGTGTATATTAAGATAACTCTAAAACAAATGATATGAAAATGTAACTTACAAATACAAGAAAAACATTCTTTTTGAAAGGATTTTGAAAATATGATCACTAATTATTTATGTGTCCTTTACAGTACTTAATTGATGTTGTTAATTTTCTAATTGTTCCAGGAAATGGTGCACAAATCTTGTACAGATGGTACTATTAAAACATCTGGCGTGAATTTCGAAAAAGATTATTTTGTCCTTTTCCGCGCTTTATAACTTCTTCAGAAAAATATCATGTCCACTGAGTCAATATGATCAAAAGAAATTTGCATCAAAGGATTCACGTCAAATTGTTGTAGATGCTTCAATTAGAGGATTGACTTGTGTCAAATTTATTGGTCACAGAGTGTTGGAATGTTGAGCTTATTAGATGATTACTTTTTTCAGATGATTGATTGATATAAGAGGATTTGACTTTTTTCAGATGTTGTGTAAAGGTGCTTGATCAGACGAATCAAATATAGACACGTCAGATTGAACAAAAAGATGTGTTATTTAGAAGATTAATTCAGTTGCTTAGTGGAGGAATAATGATAGTGTATCTCTAGTCAACCGAACATGCTCAAAGTCTTTTATCAGAGGATCTAAACACTTAGGAAATACGTTAAAGTATAAATTGTTCTCACATATATTTTGTTATCATCAAAACAAAAATTAAGGGTAATTGTTTTTCAAACCAACTTGGTTCTAACATTTTTAACTTTGATCACCAATGAGGAGAATATTTTCGTCTCTACATAGTCACAGGAGCACAAAACAAAACATGATACTGGTCATTTTATGAGGGGTGTGGCAATTAGGATTCCTTAGAGAGTATGCTCATTTTCTATTTATGAAGAATTAGCCACTAAAATTCAAAGACTCCTATTTTAGGTTTAACCCAAAATAAGTTTCCTACATGATTATATTTAATTAAACTCTTTTAATTGAATACAAAATATTAATTAAATTAAATCAGATTTCATTCAATTAATTGTCAAGTCTCATTTATTTAATTCAAATAATTGTCAACACTCATTTATTTAATATAAAATATTATAAACAATAATTAGCATCAAGAAATACACTATTGTTACTCAAATCATGAGAAAATCAGTGATACATTTTCAACTTTTATGTGATCAAAATATACTGTGATATAATTATCTCTTTGTCTAAATGTCTAATTTAACGTAAGTAATGTGTGTCATCCTAGCAATATCCAATTATTATTTTTCTCAGCGCCAAATTTGACAAATAAATATTAATGAATCTGATATGAAATATTAATCCACTCTTGTATGGCCATGTATTTCCATTGTCTCTCCATTGATAGGTCTGAAACACAACTCCTATTACGCAGGAGCAAAAAATGTTATCTACATTACTCACACTCATCCACATGTTTACAAGATAACTTACTCTCAAAGACAGGATATACAAATATTATCTTGGATTGTGGTTTCTAATTAGAATTTCTTTCTAAGGACAAAATATTACTATTTTTGTCAACTTCCATTTTTAGTTTTAAGTGAGCCTGAATAAGGCTTGACATTATAGTTGTCGGAGAGCTACATTGATGGATGTTGTCACTTAAAGAAATAATTCTTTGTACTTTGGCATAGAGTTAATGACTACCTTTCAGGCTATTGTGTTCCGAGAGTTGAGTTTTCAAAAGTTATTTTTGTTCTTTATGTTTGTACTTCATACTTCCTTATCTTTTCCTTCCATGACTTCTTTATTTTGATGGAAGCTAATAATGATGTTGTCTTCGCGTTTGTAATATTTTCATATGATGATCATCTTGGTTAGATGATGTTTTCATATCTTGTAACTGATGATGAATGGCTTATTGTACCAAAATGTCTTTTGTGCTTCACTTGATTTAGCATGCAATGAATGACTGGTCCAGTTGGCTTCTATAACACTCCAGTTGGCTTCTATAACACGTTTAGGGCCCGTTTGATGGACAGGATAACGAGACAGATATGATAGACGTATCCTATTCCTTCCCTGATCCTTTGTTTGATGCATCCATCGGATATGATACAGTAATCAAAATTTTTAAATAATCAGGTTGCAGCCGCATTATCTTATCCTTAATTTGAGGTGGGTTAAAATAATCCGTTCTCAACCAGATATCATCGTTCGCGTTTCTCTCTTCCTCTACCCTCAACGAGTCGTGTTCGAGTCACTCTTCTATTTTTTATTTTTTATTTTTTATTTTTTTCCTATTTAGGTGACTTTAGGTTGATTTCCTTTTTATTCTATAACAATATAAAAAAAATTAATGAAAAATAATAATTATTTTCTTTTCGAGATAATGTTATGATAGTAAGGGCTTGTTTGATTGTGTTTTACTTTTTAGTTTTTGAAAACTATTTTATAAATAAATTTTAAAAAATTGTTTTCAAAAATAAAATTTAAAAAAATTTGTTTGCTAACTTTAATTTTTAAAACAGTATTTGACTAGAGAATTAAAAAAACTGAAAAATAAAAAGTAAAACACCATTTATCTGTTTTGCTTTTTTAGTTTTAAAAAGTATAATATTAAAAATAGTTTTACAAAATAGTTTTTAAAAAACAAGTAATCCAAACAAATTGTTTAGTTTTTAAATTTTAAAATACTAAAATAGAGTTTTTGGAATTTGAATCAAACAAACTCTAAGTCATTCTTCAATTGTGATAGATAGAGAAATCACAATTTTTTCAAGTATATAAAATTACTTCATAAATTATTTATCTTTTTATGATAGTGAGTCGTTCTTCAATTGTGATAGATAGAGAAATCACAATTTTTATGATAGTGAGTCATTCTTCAATTGTGGATAGAGAAATCACAATTTTTTCAAGTATATAAAATTACTTCATAAATTATTTACATTTTTTAGCATTTTTGTTTATTTATAAAAAATTATATGAATGTTATTTTGAAAGAAAAAAAATTAAATAGATTATAAGGACAAATGTGTCATTTTATCAAAATATAAATCATATCATCTTGTTATCCGTTGTATATCAAACACTGAATAGGATAAACTAATTTTATCAAGTTTGTTATGATGTGCACATCAAACACAAGATATGATAACTCTTATCCTACCCTTATCCTATCATATCTCTATCCTGCTCCTTATCCTATCTTGTGCCTATCTTATCCAGTCCATCAAACGGGCCCTTAGTGCTTTACTCTGGTGTTAGCACATAGAAAACTCTAGACTATTTTGACTTTGAATATGACTAATTCCTTTTATGCTACTCATTCATTGTCAGACTCAGACAACGAGTATTAGACAATCTAGTGTTTTGTCACATATTCAATATGTACTACTCATGTTGTTTAGACAATAATCATCAAATATTTCTTTCATCACAAATCTAAAACATAGTACCAATAGTGTATCAAAAACAAAATGCATATTATTTAGTTTATAGGTACAATGATATATCTTTGTAACAATGGTTGCTTCAATACTAAAGAAGAAAAAGAACAAAACGAGCTGTCTATTGAAGGAAAAAAATTGTTTCGGGAACTTTTCTTTTATAAAAATTAAATGTCTTGTTTTTAATTATTGTGATTTGTCAAATTATTTCCTTTTAACTATTATTAGGAGATTTGATTGTCTATTTTATGAAGATAATTTGAGACTATGTTGCTCCAATTTTTTTCATGAAGATTAAAACTTGTTTTTACTTTTTTTGAGATGAAATTGAGTCTACTAATTTTTTTCAGACTCAAACGAGTCTTCCTTAATAAGTGGTCCTTTTTTTTTTTGGAGATGATTTGAGTATTAACAAAGTTGTTCCGATATTATTTTTTTAGAGAATTGAATATTGTTTATATTTTTTTAAAAGATTAAATTAAAATTGAAATGTACAATTTTTTTCAGGGACTCTGATGGACAAATATTGTTCCTTAAAAAATAAACTAAGCAAACGATGTTATACATAAATATTATGGTGAGTTTTTGGATGGAATATTTTTATAAGTGATTTACCGTAGATCAATACTTAAAAATGATTGAAAATTTTAACTACAGTTGACAATATTTTTTAAAAATAATAGCTTATGATCTTCTTCGTCTTTATGAATAAAGTGACCCAATTAATGTCGATTCTGAAATACATATTTATTTTTTCATATTTTTATAGATCGTCTACGTTTATGACGGACGTATGTGTTCTTGAAATTTTAAACATTTTTTAAATTCCATCAAGAGTAGACTATGGTACATATTAATTTTACCTAAAAGTTATATATATATATATACACGTCATGGGCACGTGTGCTAAAGTTAGACGTACAAATTTAAATATTACTTATTGCGAATAATTTTGAATCATGAATTCTTTAATTTACTTGTGCATCACGAGTCTAGTGTTTTTTAATAAATTAAAAGGTGCTTTCTCCTTGTCATTTTTCTCTTGATTTATATCTTTCAGTACAACAGTCAACTTCACTATTGCTGTTGCTTGCAAAGATGAACACAAAGAGAATTTCTCCTTCTCATAATAATTCACTACTTCACTATTGTTGTAAGATTCTACTTGCTATTGTGCTTTTTGGCTTGCAGATATTATCTCACACTGAAGCATCTTGCTCAAAGTCAAAGGTTGAAGTGCTTGCTGGCTTTCAAGGTCCACTTCCTTTTGAACTTGAAACAGGGTCAGCAATCTTAACCATTTCACTTTTTCTTTTTTTAGGATATTCAATTTTAATTGGTTTAGCTTCATCTTTTTTAGTATACTAACAGAATTCATTTTTCGAAAATTTCTCTGTTGAATCAAATTACGTATAAGTTAATGACATTTGACTTAGGTTTATATTTTTTTATAGATAATTTTATTGATAAATACTCATTTTGATTTCTAAAATTGTATGACCCTATCAACCTAGTTGCCACATTATTCCGGGGAGTCCGGGACCACAAGATGCTTTAATACCATGTACGTAAAACTTTAAGGGTATGTTTGGGAGTTTGATTTCGAAGGAGAGGACTTATTTTTGTTTTTTTTTTTTAAATTAAGGAAGTTATAAAATATTTCTTAAAATAAATTAATTGTATTATACCTGAGACTTTAATTGTGTATAAAACATTGACAATCTTAATTCATCATTTACCTTCGAATTAGTTTACTCTAATAGTATTATACCTGAGAAATAGAAATGGATATGTGTGCAGTGTTTTTGGTGTGCCATATGTAATATAATTATGTTACATTTAATAGATATGTGGGGTTGGGAGAAACAGATGATGACATGCAAGTGTTCTACTATTTTATCAAGTCAGAGAACAATCCTCAAAATGATCCTCTTATACTATGGTTAACTGGTGGTCCTGGTTGCTCTTCTTTTTCTGGCCTTGTCTATCAAATAGGTAACTTTCAAATGATAACTTATTCTTGTTTTGTGAATCTTGTTTTGACAGTTTATTAATGCATAGCCGAATATGTATATCACAAATTATCTATTCCATTTTGATTGTATTCTTTTATGACACTGGTAATAATTTGAGAAAACAAAAGTGATTGAAAGTAACCAATGTATTGGTGTCAGACACCGGCACATGTAAGGTACCAAACACACCTTTAATCTGAAGTGTCGGTGCTATTGTTAAGAGGTTTAGTTATTTGTTTAGTTCGGAAATTTGTTTATTGGTTAACTAGTAGGTGAGTCTTTTTTTTAGAGGAAATAAATTATGTTGCCTATGAAAAGAGATGATTGATTAGAGACAGAATTATCTTGTCATTTGCTTAGACTTGGGGGCCTTTCAGGAAAGAATTAACCTGTCATTCTTAGTGTACTTCAGATAAGAAAATTAGTATGTGTTAAGGAGTATTGTGACCATATGGTCCAACTTAATCAGAACAATAAACAGAAGGAAACAATCATATGCACACAAAGATCAAGGGCCATTATGTGGTTCTGTTCAGCTTCTGTGTCATAAAATATGCACACAAAGAACAAGGAACAAGAGAAAATAATTAAATAGATATGATTTTATTTTTTTAATTTAGAGAATTGTAATGTTTTCATAAAAATGAACAAGATAATCATAAAATATTCTTAAATTTGAAACATTTAGTTGGGCTCCCTTCCTATGTGGAGAAAAACCTAAATATTGTAGTTCATGTGTCTCACTTATTTAAGTGGAGAGTGGTCTAATTAGGGTTGTAAGAGAGAGACTATTTTGAGAGGAAAGACAATCACCAAAAGAGAAAAGAGAAGAGTAAACCCTATTCCCGATTTTGTTAAATCAGTCTCAGAAAAACATCGATTGCGCATTCGTTAACCGTTGGATCGGGATGAAATTTGGACAGTAGGTTCGCAATATTCAGAGCTTCGTTTTCAACGGTCGGATCGGCGAAACGACGTCTGGAGTGGGAGAAATCGTGCTCGCACAGCAGCAGGTTTTTTTTGGTGTTTTTCTTCTTCTTGCTTTTCACTTGTAAGCTTTAGTGCTTTGTTATTTTGGCTGGTTGTAGGCACACTTTGTGCATCTTTTTGAGACTCTCTTGTACTCTTATTTGATTATAGTGGAGCTATTTCTTTGGTCTGGACGACCCGTGGTTTTTACCCTTGCATTGAGGGGTTTTCCACGTTAAAATATCGGTGTTCTTTACGCTCTTTTATTTTGATTAATTTGCTGCTATATATTTGTTGTTGCTCCTCACGGGTTCTTGCAAGTTGGGGGAATTTTATATCCGTTGCGTATTACTTATTATTGTGTTTCTGTGTTTATTCCCCATCATTGTGACCATATGGTCCAAATTAATCAGAACAATAAACAGAAGGAAACAATCATATGCACACAAAGATCAAAGGCCATTATGTGGTTCTGTTCAGCTTCTGTGTCATAAAATATGCACACAAAGAACAAGGAACAAGAGAAAATAATTAAATAGATATGATTTTATTTTTTTAATTTAGAGAATTGTAATGTTTTCATAAAAATGAACAAGATAATCATAAAATATTCTTAAATTTGAAACATTTAGTTGAATTTAATTTAAATATTTACCCTTCAATCCCTTTCCTTCAAAATCCTTTGTCCCAAACATACAGTAAAGCATTCTAAGTCCCACTGCATTGCAGCAGCTTACAACAACAACAACAAGCCTTTTCTTAGTAAGTAGGGTCGGCTACATGGATCAAACGACGCATAACGTTCTATCATATACCATATCAATTTTCAGCTCATTAATCTCTAGGTCTTTCCTAATAGTTTCTCTTATAGTTCTCCTTGGTCTTCCTCTGCCTCTAGCAATTTGACTACCCTCCATATGATCTACTCACCTTACTACAGAATCTACTGGTCTCATCTCTACATGTCCAAACCACCTAACATGAGTTTCTACCATCGTTTTTACAATAGGGTCTATCCCAACTTTCTCTAATGTAGTCATTCCTAATTCTATCTCGTCTAGTCTTTCCACACATCCAACACAACATTCACATCTCAGCTACACTTATTTTATCATCATGTTGGTTTTTTACCGTCCAACACTCCATCTCATATAACATCACAGATCTTACAGTTGTACGATAAAATTACCCCTTTAGTTTGAGCAATTCATTACTGCCCATAATGCAAGCTTTGCGCCCACGAAGGACGAGCAAAACTAGCAGGCATAATCCAGACGGCGATGCGGCAACCCTTGCTCATTTGACATTGTACTCGAGCTATACAATGTGTTGCTTCTAGGCAACAATCTAACATTAACACTATTATGCAGTTGATCCATGTCATAGAGATTTGACGAAATTTTAGGTTGGCTGTTGACTACTAACACAACCTTCTCCTTTTATCCGGGCTTGGGACGGGCTAAGATAGGCAGGATTATTGTAGCAGCTTACAATGTATGTATAAATATAATTCCTATAATAAACATTCATTAATCACATAAAATGTAGCAAACATGGACTGCACAAAATAAAATATGCAAGGCTCTTTACACTGAATTTCACAGTTAACAGTTTTTTCTGATAAGTATGCATTATGCAATACTCAGGAGAACCCTCCCTTAACAACTAGCTATCAAGAGGGACAACCAAGTCACTTAAATACTCCACCGAGCATCCTGCACTACTCGATGTAGGCCGGGCACCCGATAATTCCGAAGGGCCTATCATAGTATAGCGCCCTGAGAATCGATGTCTTCGCGGCTGCATTCGACCTTTCTGGTTAGGGGTGATAAAAACTGAAATTTTAGTAGAAAAAATAATTCCCTTGAATACAAAAAATCAGCAGAGAATCGAGGTCCCGCCACCCGCCTAAATGCCCAAAAGTCCTAACTATTTTCAAAGGATTGATGACTTTCTAAGGCTCCCATTTTATTTATAGGCAACATGCCTTATATACTAATTACCTAACATAACTAAACTCTTTCTAAACTATTAACCGAACATAAGCTTGAAAATTGCTATTCTGTGAGATAACAGACTTTAACATTGCATTTGTATCCTTTTTAGATTGTTCAAAACTTTGTACCAATGTCACTATTAGAAATTTGAATTAAATTTTGCACAAAAAATAAAGAAAAGATGTGGCTTATTTGAAACACAAATCAACTTGTTACATTCTTATCAAATTGAAATACAATCATATTATAGCTTATCACTAGAATTTATCCTGCTGAAAGTGATCCACTAAACAACATTCGTATAGTGACTTTATCGTTGATTGAATGTTAATAGGTCCAATTGCATTTGAAATTAAGGAGTACGACGGGAGTGTGCCTAGTTTGGTCTTGAGGCCACAATCGTGGACTAAGGTTTTTATATATTTCTTTCCATGATTTCATTATTGCAGGTTGATTTACTGCTAATAATGTTGTTGATGATATTTTGGTTAGGCATCAAACATTATTTTTGTAGATTTGCCACTTGGAACTGGTTTCTCATATGCAAAAAATGTAACTGCTCACCGAAGCGACTGGAAATTAGTTCACCATACTCATCAATTTCTTAGGAAGGTATATTCATTATGCTAATTATCATGTTACTATTATTGTTATATTTCCTGTTCACTTTTTTTTTTTTTGCGTTTATTGTTTACTTTATGAGAATCAATATTCATTATGCTACTATTCATTTTACTATTATCGTATCGAGTTTAATTGTCATGCACTGTCAGAGTAAAAAGTTGTACACTTAGCACATCACAACTATTCATGGATATGATTTTAGAGGTAATTATGGTAAAAATCAAACATCTCTAATGATGTAACGGTTGTGATTGACTGACAGTGTAAAAACTAAAAACTTTACGTTGACCATGTATATAAATTAAATTTTTGTCCTATTTCCTTTCACACTTTTATTTTTCTATGTTAATTGTTTACTTTAGGAGAATCATTTCCTAACTATGGTTCAAAATAAGTTATGTTCTTTTGATCAATTTCTTATAAGCTGCAACATTTATTTGTATTTGTAGTGGTTGATTGATCACCCTGAATTTCTTTCAAATAAATTCTACATTGGAGCTGATTCATACTCTGGCATTCCTATCCCCGCCATTGTTCAAGAGATTTCAAATGGTAAGAAATTCTAAATGGCTCAATTTCTTTATAATCATTGTCCATGAGATGTAAGTTTATAGATAAGAGTTTGACTTTATAATCTCAAGAGTCAGAATTCAAATCTCATTTCAGATAGTTGTAAAATTACTATCAGTGTCACTGTTATTAATAATTATTTCCATTTCCTCATTTTTTTAAAAATCACGATGAGGCTGAAAAGTTTTTTAATCAATTTAATCCTTCTACTCTAATACATTGATTATTTGCATTCTTCTTTGGAAGTGAGCAAAGAAAAAAAAATTAGCAGTATATTAATAGCTGACTGATATTTTTCCATTTCTTTGATTACCAGAAAATGAAAAAGGTCTCCAACCATTGATAAATCTTCAGGTTTTCAATCACAATTCGTTTCTTCTACTAGATTACTACCGACGAAAAAATAATCTAGAAAGACTTTTTTCTAAACCACAAATATCTTTGTTTCCATAGATCTTGTTATATGCACTATGAAGTCTAAATCAATCTTAACATTTTTAGGGATATTTGTTGGGGAACCCCATGACAACACGAAATGAAAAAAATGATCAAATCCCATATGCTCACGGAATGGGACTCATCTCTGATGAACTCTATGCGGTAATATTAATATGAATTTAATTTGTATATACAGATAATGTAATTGCATACAGTCACATCTTTGTTGGAATTAATTTACGAATTAATCAATACAAGACATGCTCATGTAAAAGATTATAACTATAATTATACTATATTGCGTAAGCCAAATAAATATAGTGCATGCATATAAATTACGATCTACGACATGTTGATTTATCAAAGATATTAGGAATACCTGGAAATATGGCTTTTGTCTCTCAGTAGTAATCCTCTGTTGACCTATAGTTCTTTCAATTGTCCTTAATTCCTAACTCAACTGACCAAACGCCAATATTATTAGGTTGGACATCGGGTTCGAATCCGAAACCTCACAGTTATTATGAGTTTTTGGTGGTAATTATAGCATCTCATCTATGGACAAAAAAAAACAATTGTTGTGCAATTATATTTAATGATTGAAGTTATGCTTAGTGATCTACCATTATCTATTGACAGTCACTACAGAGAAATTGCAAAGGAGAGTATACTGATGTGGATTCCAAAAATGAGTTGTGTTTAAGAGATGTCCAGTACTTTCAAGAGGCAAGTAATTCACCATCTCATTTTTATCATGACAATCCCTTCAGTTCTCTCTTGTTATCAACTCAATTAGGGTATGTTTGCTACAGACTTTTTGTAAAAAATCACTTTATTAAAATAATCATTTTTATCTGTTTGATATAGTTTTTTAAATTATTGAATGTCAAAATCACTTTTTTTTTTAATCTGTCACAAAAGGGCCAAAATCACTCTGTTCGATATATAGTTATACTATTATTTCGTATCTTCAGTGCCTTTCAGGAATTAATAAATTCAACATTTTGGATCGCTTATGTGAAGATGATGAGCATCTGTGGAGAAGATATTTAACTCAAGACATAAAGACATCATTTAGTTCTCATCTCAAAGTGCCTGAATTAAACTGCCAAGTAATTTTTTATTTAAATATAATTTTAGTTCCTAAAATTATAGTTGCTGACGTTAGTTTATTAGACCACGTGACGTGATTTTATTGGACTACATATGATGTTAGAAACTAAAAGCAATAATTTTTTAATATGCAGAGACTAAATCCAAACAATAAAACTTATAAGATTAAAACTTAAAAACACAATAATTCCAAAGACTAAAATTATGTTCACAACTTTTTTTTTTCATAATTTGTCTAGCTTGAAGCTTAACACATAATTTTAGTCCATAATGTTTCAAATTTGATATTCCCTATTTTCATGATTGTTGTAGATTTATGGTTTTTACCTTGCAACTAAATGGGCTAATGACGAGCGTGTTCGCAAGTCATTGCATATTCGAGAGGTTTGATACGATCAACATATAAACTCATTATATCTAGTTATTTTGTAATGTTTCATCACAAATGGAAAAAAAAATACTTTAGTCAATGTTACATTACAAATATTTTTATATTTGAGTCAAACGCATCAAATTTGAGTCGATTGCATATTGATGTACATAGCTTTGAGCATTGCAGGGAACCATTGGGAAATGGAAACGCTGCTACACTAGTGATTTTGAGGAAAATATCTTGGGTAGTTTCGAGTTTCATGTAAACCTAAGTAAAAAAGGATACCGCTCTTTAATATACAGGTGAAGATTTTCTTTTTTATGTAGTGGGTGGTTTTAAATTACGGTCGTCAGTTATGCTGCAAATCTTTATATTGTGGGCACTTGCGACATAAATTACGGGTGTGATGTCTTTGCGGAAATTTTAAAATCCACAATATTACAGCCACAATTAAGGTTGCAAATCGCAATTTAAAATCATAACGTAGTGTGTATTTCTTTTAAAACTGGTGTACTTACCATATATGTTTTTCTTTGATTTAACTCCACTAAAGTTTACAACTACGAATTATTGACCCCTTTTCTCTGCTAATTGAATGGTTAAGACCAAAAAATTGTTAATAAGAAAATCAATTCTTGATGTAACAATACATTCATGATTTATTGTGCACGTAATAGTAACATCAACAGTGACATTTTTATCATTATGCACATGCTAGTAGGGATTTTTTTATGGAAATTCCTGTGTTGTTGACAGTGGGGATCATGATCTAGTTGTTCCTTTCATGTCTACTCAAGCATGGATAAGGGCTCTAAACTATTCTATTGTGGATGATTGGAGACCATGGTTTGTAAATGGTCAAGTGGGAGGGTAAGCATGAAATTTAAATATAATAGATATTACACTTTCAGGAATAAAATTTAAGCAAAAAATTTGATGTATATAATCTAAATTTTCAATCACGTACATCAACTTTTGCTAGTATTTTATTCAGGAGACAATCCGTTGAAATCAAGTTGTTGAGGTTTAATCAAACTCATTTGATCTTAACATGTATCTTAATCTTAACCAATAATTTGTCATTTATACAGATACACAAGGACTTACTCGAATCAAATGACGTTCGCAACTGTGAAGGTAAAGAAATTACAAATTAAAACAGAAGTACTCTTTTGTTATTTTAAGCAAAAAAATACTCAATTTGGTGAAATACTTGAGATTGTGCAAATTCATTATATCAATTTTTTTGTGTAATTAATTGCAGGGTTCAGGACATACAGCTCCTGAGTACACTCCTGAGCAATGTTTTGCTATGTTCACTAGGTGGATATCTTATTTGCCTTTGTAAATCAACAATTAAGATGTCATCAATATGGTTATCAATGAGATGTTCATTTTCCAACGATACTCTTTTTTTAATTATCAATATTTGAAAATTTTGTACTAAGGGAGCAATGCAAATAATCATGTTAATAAATTTTACTACTTTTGTCCTTAATTATAATCACATTTGAGAAAAAAATTTATTCCTAAATATAAATTTTTTTCAAATTATTAGATATATTTATTATTTCTTTTTTCAAACATATTTGTTATCAGGACTACTAATTTATTTTATAAAACGAAAAGTCAAATTAAATATATTCATATAACATAAAATTGATAGATTAAATTCACTACCTATTTTTCTTAATAAACGTAAAAAAATAAAATAAAATAAAAAATAAAAAAAACTTATAATTAAGGCAAAGGTAGTATGCTTTTAATATGGTATCTTCCATAGTCTTCTTATAGGGAATGTCATGAAAAATAAATTTTGATTTCTAAATAATTAATAACAGAGATATTTTACTAAATAAAAAATCATAGAACTCTTCATTACCAATCAACATAGATGCTTATAATTGAGGACATAGAGTATATGTTTATAAAAATGTAAGATGGATTAGTATGATAATTAAACTTTCTTGTTGTACTATTCGTAATGAAGATCGGATCTAATATTGGTATAGTATCTGTTGTTTTACGTTGCCTAAAATAAAAGTATATCATTTTCTATTAATTAGACAACATGCATCATCTTCTTTTAAATTCTTGAAGACTTGCGTAATCCAAACATCAGGCTTAAGGCTTGGAATAAAGATGACTTTGGGGATGTAAATAATAATGTTCAAGTGGCTTTAAACAATTTAGAGCATATCTTGCCACTACCCAAAAAGAAACTATAAATCAAAATGTTGTCTCTCATTACGGCATAAAATCGGGGTCTAATTATAGTTGCTGTCACAACCGCCATTTTTTTTTTTTTGGTTTTTTGTATTCTTAAACATTGTAGAGAGAAGTGGCAATTCAATACATTAACTTTATTTTCTATCCAATCTATCAACTTATTTATTCATTCAATTTATTTACAAAAATAAAAATTAGTTAATGAATTGGATTTATCCATATTATTAAATGCACGAATTGATTGAATCAATCCATTCTACAATTTTTTCAAATTAAATGGATTACATTTTTTTTAGGCTAAATTACATCCGCGGTTCCTTAACTTAATTTCATTTAACGTTTTAGTCCTTTATCTTTTTTTTTTCCCGAGTTGGTCCTTTATTTTAATTTTAAGTGACAATTTGATATTTTATATTTTAAAATGTCAACAATGTTATCCTTTTTTTTACGAAAATTCAAAAAAATCATCAAAATTTTCAACCAAAGCCCATAAAATTCATTGTCATCTTCAATAAAATGCAAATTTAATCAAATTCATAACTTAAATCTTTAAATAAACTCATATTTTCATTCTTTATTTGATATTGTTGGAGATGAAAATATGAGTTTATTTGAATATTTGAGTTATGAATTTGATTAAATTTGCATTTTATTGAATATGATAATGAATTTTATGGGTTTTGGTTAAAAACTTTGATGATTTTTTTGAATTTTTGTAAAAAAAAGGATAACATTGTTGACATTTTAAAACATAAAATATCAAATTGTCACTTAAAATTGAAATAAAGGATCAACTCGGGAAAAAAAAAGAAAAAGATAAATGACTAAAACGTTAATTGAAATTAAGTTAAGGGACCGTTGGTGTAATTTAGCCTTTTTTTTATTTACATCCAATTGATTAAATTTATAATTATTTATTATAAATTTATAATATAGATAGTTTCAATAAATATTATTATAATTGTTCTAAAATATATTATTACTAATTAAAAACAGTTTGACTTTTCTAAAAAAATGGTGTTTTTATATAACTTAAAAAAACCAGTTTTTTTATATAATTTAAAATAAAAAGTTTTTAATAATTTAAAATAAATAAATAATTTCTGAAAAAAATTATTTGTTATTTTTTTTAAAAAAAATGAAACATTTTTACTTCCATTTTTTGGTAATAAACTGAATTCTTTTTTAGAATTTAAAAAACCAGTTCTTTTATTAATTTAAAAATAAGTAATCTAATTGTAAAATAAAAAAAATATTATAATTTATTTAAATATATATCATTAGTAGTGGTGGTGGTTGGAGGTGGCCAGAATCTAGAGTTCCCGCCCACCAACAACTGCGGACCGTCTGAACTCTGTTGTGAATCGTCAGAAAACTTCGTAGATGACCACCGCATGCAGCCGGAGCTCCGCATCCGGCCAGATTCGGCCAGCACCAACCGCTACCAATATTATTTAATTAATAATAAATAAATAATTAAATAATATTTATATTATTACATTTATTTAAAAAATATATTAAAAAAAAATTCTTTAAAAGATAAAAATACTGTTTTTTTGTAAAAACAACAGTTTTCAGAAAAAAACCAAACTGTTTTTGAAAATAATAAATAGAATTATTTTCAAAATAACAAAATGACTCAATAGAATTATTTTCAAAATGACTCAATAATTTTGCTTCCCACACTCCTCAATTATTTTTAAAAATCAAATACCCAAAATGCACTTCTCTCTCTATGAACTCAACCCCATCATTTCTATCTTCATCATCTTCATCTTCATTAACCTAACATCTTCATACATTCCATCTTCAAAAATCTTGAATCATCTTCACATTGTATTTAAAGTTACCCAATTAGGTATGTATGATGTTCTGTTTTTGAGTTTCGTTTTTTTTTTTCAAAATTTGGTTTTGCACGTGAACTCAGTTCACGTACGTTATGTGAACTGAATTAACGTATGCGTAAAAATTTAGAAATCCCAGATATTACGTGATTTAAGTTTACGTAAACGTACGTGATTTAATATTGCGTACATAAATGGAGTTTAGGAATTCACATAAGATACGTGAACTCAATTCACGTATCCCTACGTGAACTGAATTCAAGTAAACGTACATGAACTGGGTTCACGTACATGTCATATTAGTGAAGCATATGAGCCGTATGTGAATTGAGTTCACGTATGTGTACTTGAATTCAGTTCATGTAGGTGATACGTGAATTGAGTTCACGTACTCGTACGTGAACTCAATTCACGTAAGGCTCATAATTTTGATTTTTTATTTTTTTTGGTTTAGGATTTATGATTTTTTATGTTATATTTATGTTATTTTTTGGATGCAGGTAAATGGATCAAGGGGAGACAACGGTGACGAAATGTATGAAGGCTTGGAATCTAATTTTGAGGAAATGTATGATGGTTTGGAACCTAATTTTGATGCAATGAATGACAGTGTTGAACCTGAAACTGAAGACGCTATGAATGACGGAGTTGAACCTGTTATGATTGATTTGACTAGCGTGTTTACCACCGGCATGATGTTTGATACACGAGATGATTTATTGAAATGGACTAGAAATGTTGGAAGGGAAAATGGAATTGTTGTTGTCATTTTTAGATCTGAAACTGCGACAGCACGACCAAGAACAAAGACAAAATTAATTCTTGGTTGTGAAAGAAGCGGTAAATATAGACCTTGGAAGAATCCTAAACTTATGAGGAGTACTTGGACTAGAAAATGTGAATGTCCATTTAGATTGAGAGGAACACAATCAAGTGTTGGTGAGGGATGATATCTGCATGTAATATGTGGTCTCCATAACCACGAATTGGCCAAAAAACTGACTGGTCATTCTTTCTTAAGCCGATTGTCTCAAGACAACAAAAATGTACTTGGTGATATGACGAAGAATTTGGTAAAACCAAAAAACATTTTAATGACACTAAAGGATCATAATGTTGAAAGTTTGATGACAATAAAACAAGTTTACAATGCACGACAAGCATATCGTTCATCACTTAGAGGTAACAGAAATGCAACATCTTTTGACATTGATGGAACGCGACAAATACGTCTATCGATATAGGAAGGTAGAGGGTTCAGATGAGTTGAGGGACATATTTTGGGCCCATCCAAACGCTATCACTCTTCTAAATAATTTTCACATAGTATTGATTATGGATAGCACATACAAGACATGTAGGTATCGAATGCCATTACTTGAGATTATTGGTGTTACATCTACTGAAATGACATTTTGTGTGGGATTTGCATATCTACAGTCTAAGTGTGCTAATAACTTCACGTGGGCACTACAAATATTGAAAGAACATATTACAGGTGGTGAAGTTGAAGTCATCGTTACTGATAGAGACCTTGCTTTGATAAACGCAGTTGACTATGTTTTTCCAAAAGCAATCAATTTATTATGCTTGTTTCATATATGCAAGAATGTCAAAGCCAAGTGATAGATGACTGTGTTTCTAAAAAAGAATCAGGTGTAAATAATGGAGGCGCATGGGAGGCTCTTGTTTACAGTTATGATAAGGCTCAATACTACATGAACTTGGGTATCTTTGAAGGAATCTGTAGTAGTTGTTCTATTTTTTATGATTATGTACTCGAGCAGTGGTTAATTCCTCACAAGGAAAGGTTTGTTGAGGCGTGGACAAATAGAGCTATGCACTTTGGGAACACCACAACACAAAGGGTTGAGTCGGCGCATTGGAGTTTGAAAAGGATATTACAAGATAGTATTAGTGATATATGTAGTGTTTGGGAAACCATCAATAGCATGATTGTATTACAACACAATGAGATAATAGCATCATTTGAAAAGAGCATCATTCAAAAGGTGCATCGATATAGTAATAGATCATACGCCAATTTGCATGGTGTTGTGTCCAAAAATGCAATAGATCACATTGCGGCAAAGTATGATCGCGTGAAGTATGTAGGTATTGATCAGACTGAGTGTCGTTGCACGATTAGGACAACACATGGTCTACCTTGTGCATGTGAAATAGCCAGGTATAGTATGATCCCACGTTCCATTCCATTAGACGTTATTCATGTTTGGTGGAGTAAATTATCTTTCCATGATGATGGATCGAGTAAACCTTCAGATTTGTCTATGAAACATGAAATAGATGTGATAGTGAAAAAGTTTGAAGAACTTGATGTACTTGGCAAAATTTCACTTAAAGGTAAATTACGAGAGATCGCGTATCCATCCACTACGTCGATGTGTCCACCTGCTTACAAGGTTAAAACAAAAGGTGCACCAAAAAAGGCAAAAGTAAGGTATCAAAAAGAGATAAATCAACCAAGCGTGATCCATCTTGGTGCGAGTATGTGGATGCAAATGTTCGATGCAGTGGCACAAATGCATGTAGGACTATAACAACCAGTAAAGTACAACAACCTCGATCATCACTCCAAAAGCTCACACCTCGACCATCAGTCAGCAAATTTCAACAACCAAGAGTTCTCCTCTTCAACGATTGGTTGCCAGTTGAAATTCATAAATTCATAGATGACATTATTGACGTCGGTGATGATGGTAATTGTGGATATCGTACAGTTGCAGGTTTACTTAGAATGGGTGAGAACTCTTAGGCATTCATCTGTCAGCAGTGTGTGGTAGAGCTTCAAGAGTTCACGTCTCATTACGAGATAATATATGGTGGAGAAAATTTTGTTCAAAAACTTATCCAGAGTGTATATGTTGAACAAGTTGCAACTATAGATAATTGGATGACACTTCCAGAACTTGGTGTTCGTCGCATTATCACTTAACCAATCGCAAACATTTTTTCCACTTTGAAGTCCACCACCAACATCTATGTGAGATCATCGTATGATTGTTATTGCATCTGTTAAGAACTGTCATTTCGTGTAGGTATTAATTGTGATATTTAATTTCATTTTATCATTTTTTTTATATTTTAATAAATTATTGATTTTAATAGGTTTACTTAAAGTCAGATTCCCCTATACCACCAGCAAGTAATTTGTGGAAAAAAATATTGCAATGAAGAAGCATGACAATGGGAATTTTTTTACAATGGTCGCATATAACATTGGTTGCAGATATTTCCACAAACTATAAATCAAGTTATTGTAAACTGAATTGTTGATATTTAATATTGTATGAATTCAAATATAACGTTTGTTATAAACTGTCGAAATCCAACATGATCCCATAGTCGAATATAATATATATCCAAAATACATATCCAAATAAGTATTACACAAATGTAACTAATGCCTAAGTCCCTCTATGTCTCCTACGATATGGTACTACGTTAGTCCAATCTCTACCACCACCCCTTTGAGATCGCAACACAAAAATTAACTCGTTCATGAGTGTGATGCCATCAGGTAATACCAACTGTCGACCAAAAAGCTCCTCTACAATTTGTATTGCTCGGCTCTACATTAAAAAATACATTAATTAATTAATTTAGTTTACAAAAATTACATGACTAATTAATTTAATTATGTCATAAATTAAATTTCAATGAATTTACCGTTTTTTGAATTGGATCATGAGCATCATCGACAGGTTCTGCAACCGAAGGAGCTACATGGACTGGTTCTCTACGAATGATATATGGATGAGAAATCCGACGAAACCAATCCATGTACTCATTCGCGTAGTCTACATGTACCTGTACAACTGCGCTAGCGTCAACTACATGCACAACATATTGCGTAAACATGATGTCCATTTCCTCTGGTGTAGTTGTCTTACCTACTATCTCCAAAGGTGAACCAGGGATGGTTTGGACATGTCCATATTGACGCAATACCCTATCTTACAAGTGAGCATACATCTTGGGACCCCAACGTATCCACCCTCTGAATAATGAAATAGTCTCAAATGGTCGTTTTGCTCTATGCTCTCTATAGGGTGTCCAACATATGTCATCAACATCAACCTCGTCGAGTGTTTCCCTAAATGAAAGAACCAAACCCTTATCCCGTTTTGGCTTCCATCTAAGTGCTCTAGGGTAGTCCTCAACATAAATACGAGAGAGTTTACAGCAATCTGCACATAATGCTGGAAAATGCTCATATACCCACGCCTGCACATATATAATAACATATCCATAAATCAGTAATCCAGCCCAGAAAAACAGCAAACAAACCAGTCTAGTAATCGCCAAATCAATCCAGGAAATCAAGAAAAAACCAGCCCAGAAAAGCAGTCCATAAATCAGTAAACCAGCCCAGAAAAACAGCAAACAAACCAGGCTAGAAATCATTAAACCACTCAAAAAAATTTAGTAAAAAACTAGTCTAAAACATTAGCATACTAGTCCAGAAAAACAACACACAAACTAGTCTAGTAATCTCCAAATCAGTCCAGGAAATCAAGAAAAAAACCCGACCAGGAAATTAGCAAACCAATCCAAAAAAATACTAAAACTATCAAACCAATAGTAAACCAAAAAAATACTAAAACTCCAGAACATGCAAACCAGTCTATAAAGAACTTAAGCAAATGTGTGGCAGCATAGAGTTTACCTGTAATAGTGTTAGATACCCTGATACCGTTTGAAATCCGTATTTTTCAACCAGATAATGGTTAGTGTCCGAAATCTAACCCAAGACTCGAAACACAGTGATCAATTTAAAGAAGAATGCTACAAGGGTCTCCTGATAGTCGATTTCATCTTGACTTTCCGGGGCAATCTGACAAAATTGACCAAAATCCATATTTTTCGACTAGATAATGGATAATGTCCGAAATCTGACCCGAGACCCGAATCACAATGATCAATTTAAAAGAAGAATGCTACAAGGTTCTTCTGATCCTTGTCTAAATTACTAGGGATTTGATTTTGTATCAATCTTGACAAATCAAATGAAAATCATTTCTAAAATTAAAATATCTTAATTATTTGTTTATTTTAATTTAATTTTCATTTTCCTTTAATAAAATAAAAAAATAAGATTTGAATTGTTTATTTTTTATGATCATGTTATTTTTAGTCCTAAAAAGTAAAAATTTAAAATAATGAAAAAGTCTTATATATTTCTTTTTATTAACAAGCAAAAATCATAAGAAGAAAATAAATGAGAATGATATTGAAATAAAAAAAGTTAGAGTAAAAAGTCCAAAACACTCTTTATATATATATATATATATATTTTTTTTTTTTCTTTTTTGTGAATAATTAAAAAAAAAATGGACAAAATTATATGTCGATAGCAAGAGTCTTATTTTTCATATTGCCATCAACAAAATTATTGTCAATGGCAACCACACTTCTAGCATAGTCACCAATTCTATATAAGAATTTCAATTTCTGGCTATCCTGTTCTATTGCTTGTGAAGCTATATTTAGGGACAACTCTGCTACTTCCTTGAGTTGTTTCTTTGTGAATTTAGGAATTAGAAGTGCATTACATATTGTGCTTACGTAATTATGGTTGCTATTGAAATAATCTGCAAGAATGGGTGGCCCTTTCTTTGGATTGAATCTGATTTTCAATTGACAAATCTGGTTATCAAAAATCATAGTCTTGTTCCTTTATCTATTAGGCTTTATATGGATGACTTAATTTCCTTTTGATGGTTAAAGGAATGAGATTTATTATCTCACATATTTCTAGAAAAGGTAATCAATGTGCTGATAGGATTGCTAATTTAAGACTTCACATTGTTAACATTCATTGGTGAGATACTTTTCTTTCTAATATTTCATATCTTTAAATGTTTATTGCACTTTTTTTTCGTTCACCATGGTTTATCCCTCTGAATTTTCCTGGTAAGGATTTTAAGAATACAGTAGTTTGTATTCCTTAGATTGTTTTATTGGGTTTTCATATAGTCTCCCTAAGAATTTTGTTGTTTTCTATTCTATTTTAGAGTACAGGAAATGCCAATCTAATTGTGATATCAAAATAATCATGTGATATTTTTACGATCTATTTATATTTGGTTTAAAAAAAGAGTCAAAGTAGTACTGCAAGAAAGTTTAATTATCATATGAAACCATCTTACATTTATACAATAAAACAAATATATAGACAAATAAAGTATATTGAAAATAGTTGAGGAGTGATCATTTTTTATATATTTTAATATCTCTCCATCTTGATTCCATGTAATGACTTATATCATCAGGTGCAGCATAAACCCCACACTTGAAATACAAATCACCTGGGCCATGATCCTTTGTTTGAAATTTCTTATCTCCATTAATGAAAACAGTAACTATTCCTCCATCCACATCATGTATGATATTAAGTCTGAACCATTTATTATAAAGATTGTCAGCCACCAAGTCTGTGTTGTAATACCTCATATCTCCATTGTATATTCTTAGTATTAAAGTTGTAGCACCTTCTGATGCACCATGAATTTGTGCTATTGTAGCACCTGATGTTCCCTTTGGTACATAGCCATAACCTTCAAATTGCCATACCCCTGAGTGGTAGTCAAGCCCCTGCATATATATATATATATATATATATATATAAAACAAGTTAAAAATGCTTCTCTGTAAAGCACAATAGAGATATAATGAGAATATGTTAAGAGATAAGATAATTTTGTTAGTAGTTTGGAGATTAGTCAGTTGATTAAATTTGGTTAATTAGTTAATATCGTTGGTTAGATTTAATTAGTTTTTTTATAGATAAATTGATGTTAAAAAATTAATAGAGTTAAATTAGTTGTTTGAGTTTGAATCTTGAGCCTCCTGCTTAAATATTTTTTTGTGTTTTCTTATTAATAAATTATGTTATCTATTTTGAAAATAAATTTATGATCAGGAAAACTTAAATTGAGTTTTTCGAAGAAAAAATTGTGATTTAGAAAATTTAATTTGAATTTTTCAAAATACATTTAAAATCTTGTGTGATAGGAGAATTTTTCAATCATACAACCAAAAGTCGAGGACAAATTTAATTTTTTTTTAGATTGGTAGAGGTAAGGGTATCATTGTGGGGATATAGACTAAAATTTTCATAACATTACTCTCTTCACAAAAATGGATGTGTCTATATGCGGCTCCTACAATTAAATATATATATGATTTGACTTCTCTAAAATGAACTCTAAAGTGAACAATTCACTTTAGAAAATAAAGTGAGTAATATCAATCATTGACAATCAAATAAATGGTTGACCTATATAACAATTGTTTCACGCATTTTATCAACTTCTCACTTTACCTGAATCAAATTCATATATATATATATATATATATATATATATAAGTTTTGTTTGGAAAAAACAATTTTTAAAATTTTTTAAGAATTAAATACATAATTTTTAAGATAAATTTTTTGCTTTGAATTTAGAAGGCATGTTAGCATTTGCTATAAATTAGGGGATTATCTATGAACAATACCTTTATGCGAATCTCTGTGCGTGGCTGAGTAGGGCTACTAGGAGAGTAAGGCTTATCATTAGCATAAACCCAAAATCGATGAACACCATCAATGTAGCTATACCTTTGCTTCAGAGGTATGTTGTAAGGCTTCTGCACCTCAAAATTTGCTTCAGTCAATGGGACAGAGGTAAAACCATTAGTAGGATCTTCACCACATACTACCACAATGTTAAGAGTACAAACTACAACAAACAAAGATAGAATCACAAAAATGTAAGTGCTACTCATTTTCTTTTCTTCTTAATTTCTCAACTACCAATTGATTGCTTATATAGAATGGTGTGAGCTATTTCGAGAGAAGTATAATGGCACATTTATAGTCCTCGCAAAGAAGTTTACATTAGAATAATATATATTTTTTATAGTAATTATGATATATTTTAATATGGATCACATTCCCTGCGAATAAGTATGTCAAAAATGTTTTAAAAAAATTTTATAGTATTTATGATAAATTATAATATGGACACGTCAACTACAAATCAGTATTTGAAAAATGTTTAAAATTTCAACTACAAATATTGTATGTTAGAAGTAGATATTAATGATCATCTTTATTTTTATCATTGAATTAATGACTTTAATGATAATAATTTCATAAAAATAAAAATAAATTAAATGTATGTATCATATAAAATCGACCTTAATAGAATTACCCTCTTATCTATAAAAATAGATAGGATCATTAGTTATTACTTAGAGGATCATATTTTGTTGATTAAATGTTTTTATTATAAATTTTTAATTATTGGTCCTATCGATAGAACAGTATATAGATCTCCGCTTTAAAACTCATCGCACCTTGGATTTGGATTATTGATGATAATTTTGGACTCATCTTACTTTTAATTCACTAGTGTGCGGTATCATTTGGGCCTTTCATCATCATATAATATAATTAAAGGTTAATCCTTATAAGATGTTATTATTTTGTTTTTTATTTTCATAAAAGATTTATTAATTTTTAGTCTCTTAAAAATTTTCGTTTTCATTTTTAGTCTCTAATTTTAAACTAACTAGCGTGTTATTTTTAAATTTTTGAATAATTTTTTAGAGTAATGTTTATGAAATATTTATCAACTTATGTACAAAAATTTAAAATTCTTTATTTAATAATAAATTAAATATGAAATTTAAGTTTTTTATAATCTCTCAAGTATTACTGCACAAATATTAATAAAAAATCATAGACTAAAAATAAAAACTAAAAATTAATAAAAAAAATTTGTAAAAATTAAACATAAAATAGTATGATTTTATAAACACCGAAACTTATTTAACACCCATAATTAATGTATGTATGAGAAAGGAACGTACTCAACTTTCTACTAATTATTTAAGCAAATTCAAAAGTTGGGGAACGGTAACTATTCAAGACAAGGAAACAGTCCACGCAAAGCCCAATTAATAATGGGAGGAATAAACGAGAACAAATGTATCATCAAAAAGTTCTTTAATTAGTTTTCTCCTATTTTTTACAAAAGCAAATTTAACTTTTTATTTACAGGAATAAAAAAGCAATCATAATCTAAGTTCTAGTACAATTGATAAATATCAATATTGTTGGATGTCTCACAATTGTGTGTGAATTTATGATGTTATTTAACATCTCTTCTATGAATAAAAAAAAAATTAATTAATGAGTCATGCTTACAAAAAAGATATAAAAACAAATTTTTAGTGAAAAATCTCACTTTACGATTCTAAAATTTAAATTACACAACTTTTAAGATTTTTTTCTATGTTTTTTTAGATTCTTAACAAGTGTTCTAAAAATATTTGTTGGCATTTTCCTTAATTAATTTCATTCATGTTTCAACATCGACAAAGCAATGGAAACTAGCTAAAGATAAACTCTAACATATGCGGACAACTGCATGATGGTGTTTTTTCTACATAAACTCAACTAGCTAAAGATAAACTCTAACATATGCGGACAACTGCATGATGGTGTTTTTTCTACATAAACTCAATGTGAAAGTTTTTTTTAACAAATTTAAGGTGAGAAAATAGCGGTGCTTCAGTTCAAGATAGGGAAAACGTTAAAGTTTAGAGGTTGAACTTGCATCAATAAACATCTTTATTTGACTGTATATTCTAGAAAGACTTGCACAATGTTATGGGTTTGTTGAGTACAAATGTACTTCAACCCAATCAAAGAGCGGTTCTAATCACAATATACACCCAAGGGGATTAGAAAACTAATTCGAGAAAATAAACCTTGAGTTACTTTCTGTTTTACACCCTCCAATAGATCTTCCAATGTTCAAAACAAAGTATTTGTAACATCCCCATTAAGAAGCAAAAAGTAACCAACTTAATATCCATGGAAGGCTAAATACATTGCAACATACCAAAGAGAGAGATCATCCCAAAAATACAATTGAATACCAATCTATGACAATGAGGTTGAGAAAGAAATAAACCTAGCACAACAAGCATATAGGGTGACAGAAATAATTAACTATTGCACTATAAGATCATAATAACAATCTAGTTAAAATACAAGATAATAAAGTAACATGCTAGAAACATTTATGATTCATCTTGTGTTATCTGTAGCATTTCCTTCTCTACTTGAATTAACTTCATTGATGGTCTCTCCGGCTTAAGGCCCTGGCCCTAAAAGTAAAGGGGCCTCTTTCTTTTCATTGTTGGAATCTTTCTTGGAATTAGGGTTACTAGCATAGGCTCTAAGAGGAGGCTCAAAGTGTTTGCTAGCAACATCAGGAGGAGGTGCATCTTCTCCAGGAAGAACAAGAAGACCTTTCTCTCGAAGCGAAGACGGCTCGTTGAAGCATGTACTCCAAAGAGAGTCCACAAGCAGCCTTTCCTCCCTAGATGCTTCAAGTTCCTCAGCTGACATTAAACTGATGCCGTTAATTCGGTCTTGAAGAAGTTGCTTCATTTTCTCGTTATCTTCTGCAGAGCAATCTGAGCCATCTTTTGTATCGCGAGCAAGCTCGAGAAGGTCTTTAAGGGCAGCTTCACGAACATCTGCATCTTCACTCAAGGCAAGGTGCATCAATATACGAGGGAACCCTAGCTCTTTCACGATGTTACAGTCTGAACTGTTCTCATGCAATAAGTAATGGATCAAGTTGAGAGCCTTCCTGAAAGAATGTAAAATTAGGAATGAGTTTTACTTGGTATGTCTGGCTGGACTGACATTTAATTCTAGATTTTTCTTTTTAATTGTGATTGAGAGAATATGGAATCTAACTACAGAGAATGATTTCCATAAACACTAAAAACAATATTTTGACATTTTTAAAAAAAATTCAGAAATATTCAATCCATTATTAAAATGTACTTTCAAAACCTTCCATAATGTCTTCAATAGTGTTTATTCCATCAACAGAAATGGTAACAAGAAACATGTGAAGTAAACAAGCACTTAGTTACCTTTGAAATCTCACATTTTCAGAGGTCAGTGCATCTTTTAAGGCCGCGTAACCATTTGCTAGACGAAATGCAGTGATTCCAGGCTTATTGTGTCGAATTAGGGCTGTCAAGTTCCCCAAAGTACAAAAAATATCAATACCATTCCAACTTTAGAAAAAAAAAATATTATTACAAGATAAATTGGTACATACAAGATAAAGCACCCAGCGCTTTAGCTCGGACATTAACATCAGGATCTGAACTGAAATTTGAAACAAGAGGTTCAAAGCCATTTGCTTCCATGACAAGTTGCTGACTTCGAGGATTGTTTTGGACAATTGTGGTTACAACATCAGCCGCCTTTGCTCGAATATTGGCATGAGAGTTCTTGAGATAACCAAGGAGAGGAACCAACCCACCTATTGAGTGGAGATCTGGAGAATAGGTTAATAACAAGAAATTGGTGAGACATATAGTTGTTGAATTAAAGAAAACAGAAATTCATTAATGGCCACGGGAATTAAATCCGATCATAAAGGAAAAATGTACAGAATAGTGATAGCAAAATTGTATTTCAACAGTGCCAACCATTTCTGTGATCAAATGGGAAAACATGCGAACAAGAACAATTAAACGATTGAGGAAAGGTATAAATTAACAATTTTCAGCAAAAGCATTACAAAGAAAACCATCTCGAGTCTTGATAATTGAAGCCAAAACTAATGAAACATAATACGTCGATTTGTCCAAAATAATAACAATTCAAAACAAACTACTCTAAAACACCAATTCTTCATTGCCTAAATTTGAAGAAACACACTTCATCAAATAGTGAATGCACGGAGGCAGCTACAAAAAACTACATAATATATTAAATTATGATCTCCAAATTTATAGGAATCCCCCATTGGAAACAACTACAAACAAGTATAAGCCAGATAAAAACAAGTACTCCAATAATATAATTAGTGTCCAAATACTCTTCAACAAAATCAAGGTCAAAGCCATTCTAAAAACTCACCATTGGCCATATCAATCGATTCAACGTGCTCTTGCAGCTCATCCAACATATCTAAATATTCATGTCAGACACCTGCCCCAAGTTAGTATAGGATCCATGAAAAAATACTTATTATAATAAAATGCACTTTATTTTACATTACATTAGTCTTCAATCTCATAAGGTATTCAATACCTTCAATATCTGTAGGGGTAACCCCTTGTTCATCCAATTCTTGCTGAGGAGTCTGCATTACAAGTGTGATCTCTTTCATACGTTTTACAACATCAACGGTTTGTGCTTGCATCGCTTCCATAAACCATCTCCGATCCTCCTCACTACCAAAATCATAAAAAATTTCAAAGTCAGGACCTAGTCCACTCAATATTAATTTCAGATGTTCAGCCATATTATTCATATTCAACTAGGATAATCATTTTTAGGGACCAGGAGTCCTGACATTTACAAAATCACACATTTACTCGCATTAATTGATCATGGTCGTTGATTTGAGATCAGTTAGCTCATATTACATCTTTACTTAATCATACTCCCTCCGCCCCTTAATTATAAGCAAGCACCCATTAAAATAAATTGTCCCTAAATATAAGCCCCTATGTAAATTACTAGATGCATTTATTATTATGATAGTTCTTTCCTTTTTTCAGAGCATTTCCATAAAACATAGATAAGTTTAGGAATTTTTTAAAAGCCTCTTAAACCCTCAATTCTAATCCTTTATTCCTAGTTGAAAGTTCTTAACAATCAAACAAGGTGAGAGTTTATCATCCCTCATTGCTTTTCTTCACAGACCCTCAAAATGATTCCCCACTCTTCCATCAAATATTCCATTCTTTATCGGTTACTCAGGTTCAATTATCCATAAACTCTTTCTTTCCACCCCAACTCCAAAACAAAGACTAAAATTCCACACATAACACAGTTTTAGAAATCACACTTTTAATACTACAGAATCATTAAATTACAAAATCAGTCCCTAGTCCTAATTCATAGTATTATTGAACACCAATCACTTAGCACTACTAAAATTATAAAAAAAAAAAAAAAAATTCTAACATAAAGGTATAGGTTTTTGCAAGTTGCTAAAACAACCACAAAAAACAAAAAACTTTAAGCAAGCTAACTACAGAATCACAAAACTGTAACAAAATCAAACCCTTCCAACCTCCTCACTCATACTAAACCACAACCATTTTTTTCAATTAAAAAAAAAAACATGATTTTGAATTTTGAGTATGCAATTTATGCAACTAAAACTAAGAAGAAGAAAAATTAGAAATGTTGTATTATCCTAAATAAGTGGTAAACAAAAAAGGGGCAAAAGTGTCTCGCTAAACCAGCAAAAACTGAAAGTGTTAAGTGGAACATCACGTTTACTTACAAAATAAAAGGGGCAAAAGTGGAAATTAAATTAAATTGAATTGTACCTTAAATTACGCGTTGGACGAGTACCATCAGAGTTAGCAATACTCCATTTGAGCAATCCATCCCAATTAGGTCCTTCTTTCGCCATTTTACTAATTCACACAAAAGATAAAACAGAAAAACACTTTTCTTTTTCTTAAAATGGTTTTTGTGAATCAGAAACAAACAAAACTATGAGATTTCGAAAGAGAATTTTAAGAATGGGAAGAGTTGGATTCAGGTATATATTCAGCTTGTGAATGATTCGAGAAACGTCTCAAATATTCTGGAATTGGAAGAATGGGAACACAAACGAGGAAAGAAGAAAGTGAAGCGGTGAAAGATTGGGTTTTTTTTTGTGATTGGTGGCCCAGATCTATTATTACAAATCTCCTCGGTTGATTGATATTTGCACCACAAATATTTATTCATGCACCCCTTTGTTCTTTTAATTATTCCCCTTAAATTCTTTTTGAGTTTAATGACCATTAATCCTTTTATACTAACAGCAAATATAAGTCATCCATTATGTAATTATTTTATAATTGTACATAACAAAATTAAGAATTCTTATTGTGCAGTATAAAATTTGTTTACACTAATCGTGTATTTTCATTTTTTTTCCATACTTTCTCCTTGCTCTTCTGCAATACGCTCCTTCCCTTATTCTTTGTCGAAGCTAAGATAAACTTTATAAGAAAACTTGGAAAAATAAATTATACTTTTAATATTAATTATTAAACAAAGAAATTCACAAGAAGTTTGTTGGCAATACGGTGATATTGATACTTTGGTCCTAAATAGTGATGGCAGTGCATTAACAAATCTGGGACAAATAGGTTATGGTGGTCTTGTGCACGACTTTTATGGCCAATTCCAGTTTGGTTTTTATGGTAGTGTAGGTCTATCCGATATTTTACATTCAGATATTCAAGCTTTGTTAATAGGAATTACTTTTTGTTAGGAAGCAGGTTTCAAGAAAATTTTGTTCTTTACTAATTTACTTCATCTTGTTCAACTTCTGAGGAAGGAAACGTCGAAGTTTCAACATTATGCTAACTTCTTGGAGCTAATCCAAAGTTATGAGTAAAGATTTGGATGTTTCTATCCAACATATCTTAAGAGAAGGAAATTATTGTGCGGACATTTTGACTAAGTTATGAACTAATCACAATGGAACTCTTGTGTTAATGCATGAACAGTTGTCTTGTCTCTCTTCAGCATTGCTAGTTGATGCCCTAGGCGTGTCCTTTATTAGAGCATAGTTTATTTTTGTTCTTTTAGTTCTTTTTATTTTTTTTTCTCATTTAATCAAATAAAAGTAACATATAGGAATTAAAAACTTACATTAGCAATTTAAGAAAGTTGAGTTAGACAATGTTTCAAATAATCAAATTTGCCCATAATTGATGTTGTACTAAATAGACTAGCAATGTCTTTTTAAATGTAAATAATTAAGTTATTTGCAAGATATTCATTGTTCATTATATTTATGAGTTTTGTCTTGACAATTTTTATTGTTGGTAAAACTCTCTCTTTAGTTGCGGTAGAGTAGAAGCGTCAAAACAAGACAGATAAATTTAACAATCAAGTGATAATTTTTTGAATGTCTTGATTCCATTAACTTTTTACAAATAAACATATTTGGGATAACTAAATACTTCCTTGGATAACTATTATCATCAACAACAACAAAAAATCTTAAATTTTGGTCACTATTATAAGCAAAAATTAACCATTTTTGCTTCATTTAATGTTGTTATTTCTCAATACACCATTTGCTTAATTTAAAACATTTAATATTGATAGTTAAGTGTTTCACATTAAAAAATGACAATTTAGTCAATTTAACTTCTATTTTACATTAAATCTAGAAAGTTAATTGTACTTATCTACATTTCTTAAAACTCACAAAAGTAATTTTTTTTTTTTTTATTTATAATAATGACTGGAGGGAGTATATATTATTGAAGTAATTAAATATAAAAAAATATATCAACTAATTAAAAAAAATAGGGTAGCCAAGGCTACCTTAGATATTGGATCTGTGTTTTGTAGATAGATAAAATGTGGTTAAAAGAGGAGACCTCACTAAAAATGGCTAGTCAAATTCCTTAAAGAAATTGATTATCAACAAAGTTAATAGATATTTTACACCAATAATTTCATTATGTAATCAACCATGAATTACTATTCTTGTATTGTTTACAATATGACATTTAGTTAACAAAAAATAGAAAATTGTATCAACATAAACTACACACGTTTCTTTCTTAGAAAACAGGTATTTTAAGATTGTAACTTTTTTTTTATAATCAAAAATTTATATGAGTTAGGTTCTGTTGAATATTGAATAATTGTCACACTATGTGTGTACATGATTAAACTCAATTGACTAATTACAAAGAGGAATACAATATATATAGTATATCGACAAATAGAATGAATTACAAACATATATAACCAACCCTTAATAGAAAACTAACTCAACAGTAAGAACCGTGGAATGATTATTTTACAAAATCTAATTTAAACAAAGGCTAAGTTATATACTCTAATACCCTCCCCTCAAACTCAAGGTGGTTGTAAAGGAAGCATTTTGAGTTTGCCTCTAATGTCTGGAAATTGAGAAGAGGAAATGGACTTTGTGAAGGAGTTAGCAAGCTAAATATGAGCAGGCACATGCTTGATAATAAGCTGCCTTGCAATAACCTTTTCCCTGACAAAGTGTAGATTAAGTTCTAGATGTTTTGCATGAGTATGAAACACAAAGTTATGAGATAGATGAATAGCACTGATGTTATCACAATAAACAGTTGGAGTTAGAATAGAGACTTTAAGTGTTGAAAAATTATGAGATAGATTTTTAAAACTTTTTTAAAATTATTTTTATGAGCGGAAAAATCTCATAGCCAAGGATTACGTAAGCACAAAAATTTCAAAGATGAGTTTATGTATTTACCTCTTAAAGCGTCGAAGAGGATACGGATCAGCAACACGGAACATATCTCCTGAAGCGTGATTGAAATTTGATCACCAACGCGAAAATTACCGGTGCCTCTACATAGTCCACGCGAGCACAAAACGGATAGTCATTCTATGAGGGTAGTGGCAATTGGGATTCATTGGGGAATATGTTTTTTTTTTTTTCTATTTACAGAGAATGAGTTACTAAAACCATAAGATTTCTATTTTGGGCCCTACCCAAAATAAGTCATAAATGATTATATTTAATTAAACTTTTTAATTAAATACAAAATATTAATTAAATTAAATCATATTTAATTAAATTAATTGGCAAACCTAATTTATTTAATCAAATCATATTTAATTTAATAAATTATAAATATGTTAATATATTAAATCATATTTAATACAATTAACATCTAATTAAATCAAATCTTGTTTAACATCTACTTAATTCAATGTAACTCTTAACACTAGTAGCGGAGGTTGAACTCACACATTTGTGGGGTATGAGTCAACACTTCACGAACTAAACCAACCTTCATTGTCAGATTGTAAGCTTTATGAGACACACTTCTTAGTTATAATTAATTATACGAAACTCCATAAAAGAATTAATTATTATGAGACATACAATTCAGACTCTAAAAAAATGTTAGTTTTCTTTTATAGACTATAAAATATTAGTTAATCATATCGAATAAGCCTCTTTAAGGATACATAAAATATGGGCTTATGTGGTATAATTGTCTAAGTAAATATTTGTTAAATGGATGGTATAGAAGACAACATTTGTCTATAATTATTATTTATGTATATGACATAAATATTATCAAAATTCTTGAAGAGCTTCTGAAAGTTGAATGCTTAAACAATGTCATTTTGTTAATCGTGATGCTAATATATCAAAGATGCTTAAATAGTTCTATATAGATAAATCACATTAGTTGTGAAAAAAAAAATATTTTAGAGCGCGACAAAAGGATGAAGAACTATGTGGTCTTGAAGTACCATCTATTAGTACAATCTAACACTAATGTATCTCACTAATTATACATGGCTTGATAACTCAATTTCTATTATTTTATTAGAAACATATAATTCTTCACATACACGAAGGCATTGGATAAGAGTGAAGCATATACTTTGAGGTTATATGTTTACGTGCAGTGGTACAACCATTTCATAGAGATTTGTCACACAAACCATATTATAAACATATCAAATTATGTAGAAATTTTATAGTTTCATGAGACAAGTCAATAATGTATTTGATTGAGATCTATAATTCAACACATAAAAGATGATTTTATCTTGTCTTCGAAAAGAATGATTATAACAATTCTTTATTAAGATAATATTGTGTGCATTGCTTAGTTAAAAGAATGGTACATTAATAGAGAAAGGACAAAATATATTTCATTGGAGTTTGTTTACACTTAGGATCTACCGAAGAGTTGCGACTTAAGCATTTAAGAAATTCATTCTTGTGATAATCTAGCATACCTCTTTTTACAAAGTGACCGTCAAGTAAAATTTTTAAACAACTAGCACATAAGAATGGTCTTCATCATCTCAAAGATAATTGTCTGCATGAAGGAGAGAAATAAATATATTTTGCGTCTTTTTTTCATTCATCGTAGTTTTGTCTCATTGTGTTTTTGTGGTAAGGCTTTTAGCAAGTTAGTTCTTTTGGATCTTTTATTTGGGGTATGCTGCAAATCTTGAGCAAGAAGAAGATGAAATTGATGATAATGAAGGTTGCACAAATAAATTTCAAAGCGTGTGTATTACACTAAGCTTTAGGTTCGATTCGCCCCCACCAATCTATATATATTGGATGCAAACGGGTTAACCGACGAATCCCCTTCAGGATACTTTGGAATTCTTGAAGTGAATTGCACATTCACATCAAGTCTATCGATCAATAATAGTTTACAGAATAAAGTTCCTTCATTTACTCTCGTGCACTAGAGAAAAGAATAAATGACTCAGAAATATTTTTGCCAAAAGTTTGACACATGTAAAATGAAATTTGTGTTCTTCTTTTCTGCCTCTAAAGTGTCTCAATTTATAGAGAAACTCATACCAATTGGTGAAAGAAAACAACTCTTCAAAAAGATTGTAATCTTTGGTAACTTAAAAGATACATTGGTTTGAATTAAACCCCAGCATTGCAACCACTCGACCAAGTGGTACATTAAGTTATTTAATTTTGCTACATTAATATAGGTATTAGAGAATTCCAAATATATTTTGAAAATACCCCTCACAATCCCCCACCATTTTCAAAATATATCTAAATCCGTTATTCCGGAAATCTCATGGTTTCAGATAAAGGTATCTTACGATTTGAACCATTACATAGTAAATCATGTTTTCACTCATCCCCGAATAGATTGGTAGACAAGCCCTTTGGGATGTATCTATTGTCAAGTACTTCAATCACCCTTATAGTGTACTTTTATCATTGAACTCAAGACTTGAAGTTACTCAATTGTGAGTTGATCGTTTCCACCATTGGTGATTATTTAGATATGAGCTTGTATCACATCTCTAATGATGTCTTCAACACCATGTCCTTTGTCAGACCTTTCGTCAAAGGATCTACAAGATTCTTTTTAGTTCTTTCAAACACTATGGATATCACTCCAATAAATCCGTTACATAGCTATGTGTTAAACCAATATGTATTGATTTTCTATTATATATTTGGCTATATGCTTTTGATAGTGTGTATTGACTATCCCAATGTATGGGTATTGATGACATTTACTTTGGCCAAATTGGCATCTCATACAACAAATTTTTTAGCCATTCATCCTCTTTACTACCTGTAGCTAGAACAATAAATTATTCAGCAATGGTGGTGTCGACAATGCAAGTTTGTTTCTTTGAACCCCAAGAAATTGCACATCCACCAAGGTTAAAGATCCATCCACTTGTGGAAGCATGATCCTCAACATGATTTACCCAACTAGCAACTGTATATCCTTCCAGAACTGAAGAATATCCACTATAGATTAAACTATAGTTAATTGTTCCTTTCAAATATTTTAATACTTTATTAATAACATGTCAATGTTCTTTACTTGGATTGATTGCATACCGACTTAACCTTCCAACAACATATGCTATATCAGGTCTGGTACAAGTCATGACTTACATCAAGCATCCGATTACCTGTTATATTCTTGATAGTGTTAACCAACTATCACCAAACCATGGCCCTTTTACCATTTAATCTCTTCACATTGTATCACATACAATTAATAAGCATCTCAATTATCACATACACAAACTTTTATGTCATTCTGTCTTTTACTATATTTAATAAGCATCTCAATTTAAAATTTTAATTCTCTTTTCAATATATCCAAGTCCAAGATATAATGCATTGAATGCATTAAATATATATTTTCGCAAGCTAACAGAGCATGATCATAAAAATTTCTCATAATTAAATATAATAAGGTGGGTCCAAACATGTAAGTCATCTACTCCTTAACAAATAATAATTCATTTCATTTCTATTAAATAAACCATTTCTTCATAGCTATATTATAACTAATACATGCATCATGAATTGTATTTGTTAATTCAAGTTTGATATTTAAATATGTTCTATAGTAAATCTAAATAAGTATCACAATAGAAAATAAACAATGAATAAAATCATTAAGATTTTCTATCAGTTCGTTCCATAAACATTTGTCAACTTACAATAATTTTAAAATATATATCCAAATCATTTTTAATATCAAAATAAGCAAGAAATTGACAAATACTTTTACTATCATGCACATATAATATGAGTTAATCAATTTTAGATTTAATAACTTCTCACATGAAGCGTCACTATCATTGAGACATACATTTGATATTTATGACAATTTATTTACACTACTTTAAATAAATTAATGTATTAAATATGCATCTTAAACCATACATATTCATACTTGTCAAGATTTAAGAGACCAAAATTATAAATAAACCTTTTTCCACCGGTCAATCATAAATTCTTGTTCTTAGTCTAAAAAATCAACCATAGATAAACAAAAATTTCATCAAAACATATTATCTCTAATTCCATATTATTAATTTTCCATATCCTATCTCCATATTATTATATATGCATCCGAAAAGCAAAATTTATTATATATGCATTTCAAACATGAATGTAATATATAAATGTATTAGCACTAAATAACTTCCAGTGCTCAGCCATGAATTTTCATATGTGATTATTTTCAAGACTTTAATTAATTTTTAAAATCCAAACATGCAAAATTCATGCATAAACCATATTAAATTCACATACTTGAATATATTCTAAATCATGCATATCAATCTAACCACATGTTAAATTTAACATAAACAAATATAATTACTTTGGAGAACCACATATGAATTTAGAACTTCAAACATATCATATATATTCATATCATATAAAATCGAACCTAAAGATTGTTGGATCTTTTGTTAGGGGTATGCTGCAAATCTTGAACAAGAAGAAGATGAAATTGATGATAATAAAGGTTGCACAAATAAATTCCAAAGCGTGTGTATCACACTAAGCTTTAAGTTCGATTCGCCTCCACCAATCTATATATATTGGATGCAAACGGGTCAACCGGCGAATTCCCTTTAGGATACTTTAGAATCCTTGAAGTGAATTGCACATTCACATCAAGTCTATCGATCAATAATAGTTTATAGAATAAAGTTCCTTCATTTACTCTCGTGCACTAGAGAAAAGAATAAATGACTCAGAAATATTTTTGACAGAAGTTTGACACATGTAACATGAAATTTGTGCTCTTCTTTTCTGCCTCTAAAGTGTCTATTTATAGAGAAACTCATACCAATTGGTGAAAGAAAACAACTCTTGAAAAAGATTGTAACCTTTGATAACTTAAAAGATGCATTGATTTTAATTAAACTCCAGCATTACAACCATTCGATCAAGTGGTACATTAAATTATTTAATTTTGCTATTTTAATATAGGTATTAGAGAATTCCAAATATATTTTAAAAATACCCCTCACAAATTCTCAAACAAATGATGTTGTACATTTTTTGCCTCATGAGGATATTTTTTCCACTAAGTTTTTTTAACTTTTTTTTTTACTCCATTAGGTTTGTTCCTAGTAAGGTTATAATGCATATCCTTAATGGATATCAAAGGGAACTATTATGAATATTTGGTGGATGTTCAATTCCATAAGCTTTTCATACAATATTTTTCAACGAATAGATTCTCTTGTAAATAATTCGGGTAATAATGTTTTTCTCTGTTTTATCATAGTAAATGAATCCATATTAGTGACAACATAAACATTAATAACAAATAAACAATCGATGGTAAAAAAAATTGATGACGATTAAATAAATATATATATAGGAATCGATACATACATTTGATGGATTGAAATCTATTCCATAGGTTGCAAACCTCAATAGTTTTATTCTAATATCTTTGTTGTAGAAAATATAATGGATTGGATAATTTGCTTTAAATTTAAAGACATAAATTAAATGATGGTAAAATTAATCGATGCGTAAAGCAAATAAGATGGAATGAAACAATAAACTTTTAAACTTGCAAAAATGATTGTAGAATGATAGTTATTAAACATTGTAAGAAACAATATAAATGTGAATATTGTGAAGAATGAATATGGAGGAATGAGAATTGAACCATGAATAACACACATACATTGTCACTTACATAACACCTTGGCCTCACAATGCATGGACCACTGATTGGTTCCAATGAGACACTAGGAATGAATGATATTATTTACATATGAAAGTCCGTTGTGTTATTTGAGATATTGGGAAGTGTTGATTTTAATTACTTAGTCAAGGGATATGTGTTGTTAGTGGAGTGAGATGTTTTGATATTTCTAACGTATCATAAATGGTTTGAGTAGCTATTGCATATTTTTTCGAGGTAACTCATCAAGCATGTCTATAATTAATGTGGACAATTGAGTTTCTTTATTATTAGGAGATTTTGTTATGGTAAATATATGATTTGGACGGGAATAATCGTTTACCTCGAAGTACTATGAATGGAGAGAAAAAATGCAAATAATTGGTGGAACAATGCAATAATAATGATTTGGCCGGCTAACTTTATTTTCGAGTTGATTTATTTACATGCTGACAAAGGAGATATGTGGATGGTTCATTTGTTGGAGGTATGTGGATGGTTTACACATAGGAAATAGTTTTACTACATTTATTCCTATATTTACCTTTAATCTTATTATTTAGGCGGAAAAAAATTATTTAGAATAGTTATAGGATTAAGAAATAAAAGATGTAACACTAATTTGTTTCTCTCAATTTTAAATGTAAATAATTAGCATGATAATATTATTACTAGATCTTAAACTCGTGGGATGTATAAAAAAATATTTTATATAATTAATATTTTCAATTATAAAAATTACAAGTTAGAAACTGAATGATTATATAGATGTTGATAATGGCAACTTAGAAACTGGATGGTTATATCGATAATGCAAGTGTTACTAATGATGATACCTTAAAGTTAATAGAAATGATTTGAAGAGTCAACAAACTCTATTAATAGAAATACGAAGAATTCAAAAAGACTAATATTTAGTATAAATATTAATTAAAAATATTAGTTTACTTAGCAATTAAATAATTAAATCATAGATTTTTGGTTTTATTAAAAAAATGAAAAAGTTGACCATAAATTTGAAGCAAAAATTTTGCTTAAAAATGACATCAGTTTTATAGATAAATATATTTTACCATATATTTATTCCAATAATTAATAGGATAATTTTGTAAAATTATGCATAAAAACGTGAGTTTGTAGGATCCACATGGTGACCGTATATATCTACTTTTTTCCCAAACACATGTTTAAAAATTGTCAACAAATAGGTATTTACCTATTTAGTAAAAAAAAAAGTATTTATCATTTTTGTCCAGATAATGTCAAGTAAAGAAATTCTATTAGAATTGCTACTAATTCACATAGCATTAGAGTTTACATATAAGTACAAATTTTGGTGGGTAGCAAACCACACATTTTTACCATGATAATTTACCCAAACTTATAAATTTTTATATTATTTGAGAATAGCTGGAAATATGGTCGGTTGGTTGGAATGGAACAACACAAAAAATATATCTTCCAAACTCAAATAAAATAATTATACACTAATTAAAAATAATAGCTAATCTTATTTAATCTTCTTGATTAATAAAAAAAAACTAATTCCTTATTCAAACTACACTTATTTTTATAAGATTACAATTAAAATTAATTGAAAGGTATCTTGAGAATGATAATATTTTTTAAAATTAAAATTAAAATGAAAAAACATCACATAACAGAAATAACATCCCAACAACAGTGACACTCCAAAACTATCTTGAGAATAGTAACAATAAATTAAATAGCATAAATTAATTAAAATTTACTTATATTTAAGACAAACAAACATAATAAATTTTTTATGTTATAATTGAGTCAATAGAAATTATATAATTATACTTGGTGAGACATTCAAGTAGTAAAATGAAATTTTTTTACTGCCATTGAAAGTATGGGCCCAAAAGTAAATTATGTGTGGTGCCACCACCCTGCCATATTCAAATCCATTTGTCTAGGTACAATGAATGGACCACTGAATTCATGAACAATAAAGTTACTTCAATTTAATGTCATGATTAATTAGTTGTCACTGTTGACAGCAATAGACATTGACTCAACAAAATTGGAATTTTACAGCACACAATACAAACTAAGCACAAATATGTCTTCTAACTAAAAAAAGCAAAATTTTAATAAACAAAACAAACATTCTTCCAACTTAATAGGAATATTCAATGCTAATCCTAAATTTGCCATATCCACAAATTTATTGAAGTAAAATCTATTTTTGGTCTTTTCTACCACAATTAATGCCTTGTGTCTCTACAAATTAAGTTAAAATTAAAATTAGCTAGTGTTTCACATTCTAAATTCTAAATAATAATAATATGGAAAAAACTCACCTAGCTAAAAATAAGAGCAACTTCCTTCTTCTTACAAACAAATAGAATCAACAAGAAGGATCAACGGCTTGGTGGTGATCACAAACAAACAGAAAAGGTAAGAAGGACAACACCATAATGTCATGGTTTCATGTTTCGGTCGTGTCAGAGCTTATTATGGTCCCTTCTTCGATTGAAGAAGAGATCGGTAGTTTGCTTCCCGATTTCATCTTCTTCACATCTTCACTTGAACAAATGAAGATTCTTCTTACCACGTTACAAAATTCACTGCAAGATAATGATAGATACCAATCAGCGTAGAGAAGGTTAAAATTAAGAGCACAATTTTTCGTGCTGTTTGGCACTAATTTAGCACTAATTTATGAAGATTTGACTTCGATAAAGTGAAAGTGAGTAGAGAGTAAAGTGACTCAAATATTAACTGGTTTGTGAATTGACTCTACTAAAGTGAGTAGAGAGTAAAGTGTCTCAAACATTAATGAAAAAATCAAGGGTTGATATCTCAACACACCTTCCATTTGCCATGTATGTGCATGTAATAATAACATCAATAATTAATGTATTCATTAATAGTTGATATTACTTGCTTAGACTATAACATAACCTATGATTTTTTATGCATGTGCATGTAATATCAATCATTGATTATTCATCACTAGTTGAGATTACTTACTTTATACCCTTAAATAAGTTGCTCATTGGAGACCTATGATTTGGCATGCATTTGCATGTAATATCAAACATTGATTTATTCGTCAATGGTTGATATTACTTACTTTATACTCAAACATTAGTTGCTTATTACACACCTATGTTTTGTTATACATATGTATGTAATATCAACTATTGAATTATTCATCAATATAGTTGATATTACATACTTTACACTTAACCTAAGTCGTTCGCTTTAGAGAATTCAGATCCCTGATTTATGATATAACTTTTACTCTGATTTTTGTTCCCTATCCGATTCCCTTATTTTTTTGCACTATTGTTCCAATTACTAATTCTTTCAACATATGTTTGTGTTGTCTCATATTGATTAAGGTTATACTCACGGCCATGGATCATCTCCCACAAGCATCTTATCTCCATCATTATCAGTAAAGATAACTTTCCACTTATTTCTGTTTTGAAGCTGTCCCTTTATCTCAAACAACTCTTCCAATTCATCGATTAGTTGATTATACCCATTAAACATTGTCAAATCTACAGCGCGACCAACTGCAACATCCTGCATTTGAACCTTTTAGCAGGTTTTGAAAAACAATGGAAGTCATATATCAGAAACTTTTCTTATTGAACTACTCCCGCTGGAATTAATTATAAGTAAAAATAGTATCTGAAAAGTTGATGTAACTGGTTAAAAATTAAGATCACATACATCAACTTTTCAGATACCATTTATATTTCATTCATGAGGGAGTATATAACAAAACATATAAACTTTTATCTAAATATGTATTCTATGTTCAAAACCTTGATGCGACTTCTAATACAAATTTGCTTGCTTTGACCCTCCTTTGGAGTTACTTGTTGCGGTTCTTGTTTCCTCTCCATAGAGGGCGAAGCCTTTGAGGTGTTAGACTTACGGCCCGTATCAGAGCTGGACAACGTGCTGGAACTAACTTCGGTGGTAACTCCAGTTACGTTTACTGCATGTGAAGATGTTTTCCGTACCGTGGTCGAGTTTTTGGAATGACCAATAAGATTAATTCCAAACAATCGATAACTTGTAGTAGCAGTCTCAACTTTGTGGTCCTTATCAACTTGATCAAGCGCACAGTCAATGTTCGGTATAGATGATTGAGACTGTGAAACAGGCCAAGCCAAGACACTCTTGCTATCATCCGTCGTGTCGTGAAGTAAATGAGAAGGACCGTTAGAACGGGGAGAAGATAGCCAACTTCCTTCTGTATGATTCCTCGATATAGTATTGCTCATAATATCATTTTGCTTATGATGCCACGTACCGGCACGATCGTCTGTTTTGCTTCCGGCTAAAACACTAAGTTGTGTTCTATCGGGCGGTGTCAGCCTAGCATCCCAGAAAATAGAGGCAGCTGATGTTGTGTCTAGTTTGAAATTAACATGTAGAAGGTCAAATAAAACTAATAACTAAAAAATATAAGAAATGGAAAGAGTTATTAGAAATAGTTCCTCACCAACATTGGGAACTTCACTCGGTGGTCGAGGCCTTTTAGACTTTGCAGCTGTAGGTTGAACCGAGGGTGTAGAAGCCGAAGAAACAAACGGTTCTATCTCCCACGGTGAAACCCTGTCAGGTCTTGTAATAGATGCAGGTTCATCCCATTGAACCTGAGGAATCACAAACACAGAAAAAGAAGATGAATAACACACAATCGCTGAAAATCGAATGAACGATTGCAAAGTCAAAGAGGACAATACCTTAAGTGATCGCCATTTTGAATTAGCCCAATGGGGAGAAATATCCTCTACTCCAACTATGGTACCAGAAAATCTGATCAACCATGCATTAGAATAGCTAAAGGAAGGTCATTGAATAAACTACTGCAATAAATTTTACTACCTTTTTTCAGACTCCGCAGAATCGTCGCCCTCAAACCTCATCTTGAACCTCATGCCCACACTAAACTTGTTATTGATAGCCGCCAAGTATTTATTCACACTTACGATGAACTGACTCGTTCTAAGAAAAGAAAAGCTCGTTTCAACAATCATCAACTAATTTTTTAATTAACACATTTTTATCTCTTAGGGTCTGTTTGGATTGGCTTATTTGAGCTTGCCTACTTGCATAAACACTTTTCAGACTCTTAGGGAAAGCTTATGAAAACAACTTATAGGTCATACAAAAACAGCTTGATTTTATTTTTTTCTTTTGTTATAGAAATAGCTTATACATAAGCACTTATATGAAAAGTGCTTAACTAAGCTGTTTAAACAAGTAAACTTTCTACCTCGGCTTATAATATACAACGAAAAGAGTCTGAGTTGCAACAGCATGGGAGGCAGTTGCAAGAACTCCTAGGTGCATACTCTGACTAGAAATCACAGATGATGGCATGCTACTTGATTGACGAGCAAGACGTCTCACTCCAACACGTAATTCTCCATTTTCCCCTCTACACATAAAATCTTCATTATAGCAGTGCTTGTGTAATAAAACAGAAATATTCATATATGAGTTTATACTAGAAATCTAGAACATTTATGAACCATGTTAATGAAACAAAGAAAGCACTGAATGTTCACCTCAAAAACACAAAGGTATCTCCTGCGACTAATCGTTTGGAAGTCACAAAAGTACTCCATCCAGTTGTGAGAAGGTGTCTACGCGGTTGACCTGATCAAAAAAGAGAAATAAGTTCAATGGAAAATCATTACACGAAAAAAAAGTAAAAGCATAGACTTTTTACCTCTAAATATATGCTTAAACCGCCATTCATAACCCTGAAGATCTTTGGCAACCAGTTCTTGAGTTGGTGTTGGTTGAGACATGTCCTAAAAAACAATTACAAACATCAGTAATAATGTCATGCAATCGGAGAGTAAAAACCGATAAAATTTCAATAAAAATAAAATGAAATAAACAGTATTACCATAGGAGGAAGGCACTCTGTGGCATGTTTCCTGAGAACGGAGAAGCCACCGTGAGTGCTGGTATCAGAGGCAGTTAAGATCTTGCAAAACGCGTGAACGGTTGGTCTCGGAGGTTCAGCAGGGGTTGGATCGGGGATTGTAGGCTCATCTTGCTAATACATTTTTTTCCATTAGAATCTAAACAATGGGTGAAAAGAATCTTCGGTTGACCATTAAAAGTAGAGAATAATAAAAGAGGCAGCAACATTCTTACATTAGATTCTGGTACCAAAGTTATCTGTGCATAAACCTCATCTGTTTCTTGTTCAGCCTAAAACATGGCAAAATTAATTCAAGGTAAGTTATTTTTTTTCATTTGTTAGTTAATAATTAAAGTTTAAACCAAACTATAAATAGAAACTCCAAAATCAAGATGATCCTTTGACAATTTCCTTATCAACCAAACACGATTTATTATTACTTTCCTTTCATATAATCAAAAAACGATGATTAAGGAGAAAATTACCAGTAAATGGACATTCACGACGCGACAAAGGATCTTATTAGGAAGTTTCAACAAAGGGATCCTCTGATTTAGTTCTTGATTAGTAGAAGCCTCTAACTACAACAACAAATAAAAAAGGTTAAAAAAAACGAAAATTTCATCATATGCAAAACCAAGACCACCCTACAGCTCTATTTTCAGACAACATAAATTTCCTGCTAAAAAAGAAAGCAAACCAAAATTTCCACCACTTCGATCTAAATCGATACATCAAAGGTTTTTGCTGTCTATTCGATCATAATCAAGATTATATCAGTCGTATTTGACTATAATTCTCTACAATATCAAAGATTCCAAAACAACTGCAATTGAGGCTGCATCAGTCGCATTTGACCATAATTATCCACAATAGCAATAATCATGAGTAGACTACCATTCTCTTGACCGAAAGTTAGCTCACATCAGCTGTATTTGACGCGATTCTCATTCTCCACAATATCAATCATCGCTACAAGACTGCAATTATCTTGACCGAAATTAAGATCAAGTCAACTGTATTTGACTACGATTCTCCACAATATCAATAATCACTACAAGACTTAGATTCTCTTGACTGAAATTCAGACCACATCAGCTGTATTAGACCACGATTCTCCACAAAATAAAAAATCGCAACCGCAATTTAAAACCTTGAAACCAAAAAAAACAAAACAAAAACTAAATATAACACAAAGGGAAATGAAAATTGAAAGAAAAAACTCACTTGTTCCATGTGTCCTTGAGGAAAATAGAAAACCCTCTGACCAACACGAGGAACCTCCACCAATGGTCCCGCAATCTTTTCCCATTGTACTTCATACATCTCATCCGAACAACCACCAACTGCATCACCACATAAAAAAAAATAACATTAACACCAAAAAAAACAACAAAAAAACATCAGATTCTTAAAAAAAACAAAGAAAACATTCGATTCTTACCTTCAGCTGAAACATTTGAGCCACGATTCAACATGATTCATTCAACAACAACAACAAAAAAAGACAGAAACAGAAACAACACCTTTTTGTCTTTGTGAATACGAATCCTCTTTGTTCCAACCAAGCACGACAAAAAGAGAAACAGTTAACAAACGAGATCTAGTTAGTTGAGACGGTTGAAGAACAAGTTATTTTTTGTTAGTGTGTGTTTGTTTTTGTTGTAACGTAAAACGAAGCAGTAGAAGAAGGTAGGAAGAAGAAGCAATAAAGCAGTGAAACGGTTAGAGAAGCGGTTTTATGAACGACGCTTAGTTTGTGTCTGGAGAGGGTGGGAAAGGAAACGGCGTTAGTTGTTTGGTTGGAATCACTTCATACACACATTCGTTCAATCAGACATAAACCACTCTCTGTTTTTTCTTTTTTTATATTTTATTTCTTTATTTATACATGGTCCAATTTTGTTGCCTCCTTTGTTTGTTTTGTATCCTATTATTTTACTACTTGAAAATGTAAGTAGATGATATTTTAGTTCTTTATTCGGTTAAAAAATTAAATTAATTTTTAATTAGTAAAATGTTAATCAATTTAGTTTTTTACGTCATAATATATATTATTTTAATATTAAGTTGTATCTTTTAAGAAGTTTTACATCTTTCAAGAACTATTTTAATTATTTGATGATTAATTTGAAGTTATGGCTAAGTTATGAATTAAAATGATAACATTTTACACTTTCAGGAATGAAAATAATAGTTTATCTATTTTTGGTTTTAACTATTCTCGCATCTGGTTGATACAATGATCTAATCAAATTTTATTGATTTAGATTGTATAAAATATCTCTATTTTTTCTTGTAAATTTGAACCAACTCAATTCAGTGATAAACGGGTTGTCTAGGTTGAATCGTCGAGTTTGTAAGACACAAATTTCTAAAATTAATTTTAAAAAGTATATTATTGTATTAGTTTTTTTTTCATGAAAAATTTAACGTTTAGACTAAATGCGTAATTTGAAATTGTAACATTTAAATTTACTTGAAACATTTTTACATCAATAATACATATAAGTCTTAATTTATATTAACAAAATTTAAAAATGATAATTATTTTGAAAGAGTTGGGTTCATAGATTCACGAGTAGAAAATCAAAAATTTATTTTCCGTATCAATTTACTTCAAGTTAGAACATGTTAGTTTTAGTTGGGTTCACACTCAAACGGATTTAGATAAAATATGGGTTGGATTAGTTTGGATGAGTAGGTTGAGCAAGTCATCCAGATTTGTGAACATTGTTAGTTTTAATCCTCTTAATTTTAGGAGAATGGATTCATAATAATTTAGAATTCATCCGAGAGATAAATAAAGTCTAATCAATAATTATTTTAGTCAAAATTTAAATTTGAGTTCTTCCGAACAATTCATCTTTAATTGAAATTGATTAATTGGAATGAATGGATAGTTCAACTAATTTGAACTACGGATTAAAGAAATGAAGGACCAGAATTAAAACTTGGATTAAGAATAAAAAAAATACTAACATAACAAGCTAATTACTTTAAAAAAATTAAAATTAATTAATTATTTAGGTTCAATCAATCGATTATTTTTTTTTTTAATATTTGCAATTTTATTTAAATTGGATTATATTTTATATGTCAACAACTTGTGGTGTGTGGTGTCATGTGTGTCTCTTTTGTATTGTCTATTCCAACCAGACATATGAAACAAGTCTTATTCAAGTGGGTTTTTTTAGAATGGATCAATGCTTAGATAAGTTCGTGATGAATCCATAGAAATTACTACTTGGTATTAGAGGTTTTGTCATTTTTTTTACGGTGTCAAAATTTATTATTTGATCCCAAAAATATTTTAATTAATAATATGATGGTATCTTTAATAATTTTTTATGTAGTGAAATTTTTTATTGAATTCCTAAAAAAATATTTATTAATTTTAAAAACAGTTATTATTGGTTACTTAATGTTTCTCTTCAAGTCAAATCTTTATGGTGGAGCCTTTTCTGCGGCTGACTCCCTACATGATCAAACATCGTCGCTCGAGCCATCCCCTATGGAAATTCATGTGCTATATGTGACGGGAGTGAAGAAAATGAATACCATCTTTTTTATTTCTGCCAACATGTTGTTAACTTTTGGGAGACAATTGGTATTTGGAGACTCATTGCGTTGGTTTTGTCATTCCATGACAATGTAGCACCACTTAGTGAATGAAGACAACATGTTGATCTTTGTTGCTACACTTTTGTGCAGCTGGTGCATGCGGAACAATTGTGTATGAGAGAACAAACCACTCGATTTGGCCACCTCAGTTATGCTCGCAAAAGAGATTGTCAGATACTATAAGTAGCGTTCTACGGTGCTCGACATATATGTCAATAGCAGCCCTTACTCCTTTCAGTGTAAGTGGGAGAAATCACTACCCCATATTATTGTTTCAAAAGTTAAGCATATATTTTTTAAGTGAATGGTTTTGTTTATAGGTGGTCAACTGTGGTTCAATACTTAAAAGTCATCTACAATACTAACGATAATCGATGATATTCTTTAGAAGTATAAGTTAAAGATCCTCTTGGTCTTTATGCTTAAAGCGATAACTCGGTTAAGGTTAGTTTGATAAAAATAAGAGAAAACAAATGTGTTCCTCAAAACACAATTCATCGAATTGACATCAATCGAGTCTTTGTCTCAATCGTAAAGATAAGGAAAGACGGTAACATATACTTCCAAAGAGTGTGTACGGTCGTCGATATAGTTTCCATTGACATTTAATCATTGGTCCAAGATGGATTACCTTGATAGGTGGTCGGCATTAACTAGGGGTTAAGTATCACCTTTCATTCAGTCTCACTACTAATTGAGTTTGTAACACCTCAGACTACTTTAAGGATTTCCTATTGCCGTCACAAACCAACACGAGTCTTTTCAGCATGTCTTCTCCTCACTCGTCTACATCCTGGGAAACTTCCCAATTGGTCACTCATCCAAAGAGTGTTCCAAGTCAAGCACACTTAACTGTTGAGTTCTTATGTTTTGGCCTCTTGAAAAGAAAATGTATCTTGTTGATATAGGTAGTACATATCGATCCTATAAGTCCTCTTTCGATCATATAGTCCCATACTTGCATGGCCTGACGATCCCTTTCATTCAAATGTAATTTGGTTCATTCATGTGTCCATTAGCCTAAAAGTGTCCTAAGAGTCACTCATTGTACATGATTTATGCTTCGACGATCACTCCTCGCTTTGTCAACCTCGTGCGTCACAAGTAGGACCAACAAAATCCTAAGTTATACAACAAGGGGCCCAAAAACTCAAACGTTATGAGTTGACCCAATCCCCTTTATCAAATCTTGCAACTCCTATCAATGCATTGTTTATCTCTTCTCAAACTATAAGTGTTGCCAACCTATCTTGTCACTTTGATTTCACTTTCAATGCCATGTTATGTTGGTCAAGGAAAAAGTAAATCAATCAATTTACTCAAGATTTCAAATCTTGGTTTATGGGTTAAGATTTCTTAACAAAAGTTATACCTCTTTTGATCAAGTAAAGAAGATTCAGAGAAGTTTACCAAGTAAATGGAAACCCAAAGTCACAACTATTCAAGAAAAAAAAAAGATCTCTACAAGAACTCGTGTGTTGTCTCCGAGCCAACGAGATAGAGCTTAATGAAGAAGAACCACAAAAGAAATCTAAGCCAACTGCTTTGAAATTTAAATGGAAGAAGTCAACATCAAGAGCTCTTCAAGTAGAAGCTAGATCAGACGATAAATAGTCTGATGATCAAAATGATAACTCAGATGATGATGATTTTTCGTTTCTCTCAAGAAGAGTACAACCCTTGCATGCACACTAACACGTAATGTGTGGATCATCTACATCAACTACATAATGCAGTTGTTGTGGGGATCATATGACCTAAATTTATCTCTCTAGATCAAATAGTCCTCATAACTGCATGGTGTAATAGTTGTGAGGATTGTTAGATCTAGTAAGAGAAATTTAGATCAAACGATCACTACAATTGTCGAACCATGCCACTGATGTAGCTGATCATGGATGCAAACACCTCCAAACTAAAACAATTCTATGGTGAATATTTTTAAAAGAAGCGTATCTTTCTATATAAATTACTTTATGAGCATGTGATTTTAGTATGTAATTAATAATTAGTAGACAAATTTTTGGGTAACATTAAGGAACAATTTGGTACATTGGGTGTTAATTGTAATTGGAAAATATAAAATGTCAAACATAAAGATTTAATCTACGTGTATTAACACTGAAACAATCTTTTCTGCTGTTCGTAAATCATATTTGTTCGATCTTTAAAATACTTTGACTTTTATTAGTATATATAACTTAAAAGTCATGAAAATTCTAGTTTGCGATTGGTTAATAATGTAAAAAGTTTGCCACTATCTTCAATGTATCAAATATTTAATTATATTTTACTACAGTATAAAAAAATTTAATCTATAATAAAAATTAAATAAAAATTTGTCTTATTTTGCTACAAGGATAATTAGTTTAATTGAGAAACCAGAAATGTTTTGCTTTAGGCCTCCTAAAGCTAAGTGGCAATTTGAGTGATTCTATGTTTTTGATTTTTTATTTTGAAAATAAAACACATTTCAGTAAAAGAAAGTTAAATTGATTTTCTATTTAATTTTAAAATAGTTTCACTTAAATATAAAAAATCATAAAAATAACTTTTATAATTTCTGTTTTTGTTTTAACGATAACACATAACTACCAATTACTAGTTATACCTTTTGCACATTTTCTTTAAACGATATTTTATGATCTTCCATTTGTAACTCTTTTGTATCAAACCTAGAAATCTATCTTTTTTGTATTTAGTTGCATTTTCTTAATGTACAACACTTTTTCCTTCAACTTGTTAATATTATGTACACCACATACCAATTCTTTTAAAGTTGAAGTTGTTGACTCTTGTGCCTCTTCCACACTTTTAGATCAATATGAGTAGAAAATGTTTCACTTGGTCTTGATTTCCTTTTTCTATTAGCTACTTTTGTCCCCGTTGGACAACTCTTTAAGTGAAATTGGGTTGCGATCACAAATTTTTCGCATGTGCGAATTAGAAGAGAATAAGTATACTCCATAAGCAGAAGTCTTTATTCTCTAGCTATCTATTAATGATGAATTTGCTCACTTAGGTTCATCATTTAACATTCGCCATATAAACTCTAACTTCAACCGATCACGTGTATCTTGAACATAAGTTATATGTGTATCTCTCATGATTTTAGTGATAGAGCTACCACTTTTCTTTCTTGAATTGGCTTAATTATAACACCCTCCAAATTTTAAACTACGTTATTCAACTTTGTTGATCAAGACTTAAGTTGTACCAATTCCTTCACATGCAAATCAAAATGATGTTTATTGTTGTCTTTTTGTTAAGTAAACATTTATCCATGCTTTTGAGGGCCTAAAGCAAAGGTTTGATCTATTTGATGGTTGGGCTATCCCTTTGCATAATTACATTTTGAACTTACATCGATGTTGAAGTTCTAGTTTGTATAGCTTCCTTCAAATCATGATGTAGGAGTGTTCAAGACCTAACTCGATTTACTGACTCGACTTGCTCCATGCAAACGTGACATATAATATGACCTAGTTTGAATAGAGACAAGTTTAGGCCAACCTTTGTGTTACATGGCCTACCTATAAATACACATAATCTTAATATATAATTTTATATTACCTTTTTAATCAAGGTTTATATTTAGCTTTTCATCTAAAGTTTGACCTTCTTTTTTGTGTATGTGTCTTTGGATTTTTTGAATTGTTTCATTTTTTGTTTATTTAAAAATACACTCACATATAAGATGATATATTATTATTATTATTATTATTATTATTATTATTATTATTATTATTATTATTATTATTATTATTATTATTATTATTTTCATACAACAATGTCCATTTGTAATGAAGTAGAAAAACATATCATATATTAAGGAATTGTTTGAATTGGTGGTATAGAATAGGATGAAGTGAGATAGAATATAATGAAATAATGCCCATTTTTCATACAATAAAATTCAGTTATCAAATTAATTTACCTAATTCTATTATTCCACTTTATACCACTAATCCAAAGTTATGGTATGAGAAATTATAGTGTATATAATATATTATAGATGGTCTTGAAATTAGTTATGCATACTAATTTATGAGACAAATATATGACTTTAAAACTTAATATATTGCATCACTCTTTGTCATTACTTGTATATGTATATATCTAGTTCTGAGCTTAAATTCAAAAAAATTTGCACTCATTGTTCCGACACTCTTCACGATAAAATAATATTCATAAAAAAATGTGCAAATCTAGTTTGATAATTAAAATTATTACATAATTCCTTAGGCTTTAAGAACACTTGTTAAAGAGGAATTTAAAATGAATTAGTATTCTTTAATGTTTAGATAAAGGATTGCTATGTTCATTATAATCCTATGTATAATTTTTGCTCACACATTACACATTAAGGTCTTTCAAATTATCATGCTAAATGTTAAATGAGTTAACATCATATTTGTGCAAATTCACCTCTTTACTTCCTTGCAAGCAATCCTTCTAATGTGCTCTAATTGTATTTCTAGTCATGTTTTGTTATGGATATAAAATGATTAATTTTAATTTATCATGTCAAATGATAAATGAATTAAAATTGTGAAAGTTTATTTTTACATTTTTGTTAGCAATGCTTTAAATGTGTATTAATTGCACTGTTGATCAATCTTTGCAATGTGCAAGTCATATGGTGAACTTAATGGAATACTTATTCTTGTTGATAAATGAATGCTTCAATGCTTGGAGTTATCTTTTTAATTATGATGCATGATAGATCAAAAACTTGGGACAAGAAAAATGGTATAAAGTCATGTTTTTTATAATTGAATCTAGATTCTATGCTTTCTTGCATAAGTCGGACTTCTAGTGCATTTTTCATGATATATTTTATCTCCACAAGTCTTATATATGTTCATTTATCTCAAAATTTTGGGTGAATCCAACTTGTTTTGTATATCTTGAACAACCTATATTTTGCTTGATGCTTAAGTGTAATTTTTTGGATATGACTTTTTAAATGGATGTTCTAATTTGAGATTTATTTTTGGAAGAATTTCAGCAAGAGGATATATGATTAGTTTTCATGAGAATGTTTAGTGTATATTGGCTATAAACTTAAAAACCGGTCTAAAAAGAATAAAATTTTCAAATTTTTCTCTTAAAATCATATTTGACTTATTTCTAGCATGAAAGTGTTGTTTTGAATATTGATGAATGATCATCGTAATGCACTTACATGTTATGTATTAAAAAATAGATATGAGCGTTATGAGATGTATATGCTTGTGCATAATGAGTCTTATTTGGTATTTGTTGCATAGTGTTATTGTGAAATATGATCTAAGTGTTCAAAATATATTTTAAGCATGAAATAGCAGCAATAAAAAAGTCTCATACACACTCAAGGGAAGTTATTAGAGAATATTCTCGTTCTTTCAACATGCTTTAAAATTGAGATAAACAAATCTTTTCTAAAACTAGGAGAGTATAATGTTTGTAACTAAAGTTATAAATGTATTGTCCTTAGGCCCTAGCTCAACTGACATATGTCGAAATTTTTAGGTTGGATGTTTTGTCTCGGGTTTGAACCCGGGACCTCACCGTTGTCTAAGTTAATTATAGTGAAATTTACCGTATCTTCTAAGATTAAAAAAAAAGTTATAAATGTCCTGCAATGCTTACATGTATTTTTTATGTGATTCAATCATTATTGACTTTGTTATCATTGTTTATGTCTTGATTGCAATGTCGACTAAAATGATTATTGATCACCAAACATACTTTGCGCTTTAATGTAAAATGAAAACTTGATAAGTTTAATATGTGAATGGACTTCTCAAATTGCATGAACTTGATAACCTCTTGCATGCATTTAGGATGAGTTTAATAAAAATGTAAAGAATTAAACTCTTGTATGTGTTTAGTGGAGTTTAATCACATATTTATGAACATTCTTGCATTTGTTGTTACACCTATCCATAAAACTTAAAATTTATTCAAAATGTTTGTCATCATTAAAAAGGGAGAGATTATTGCATAAAAACCTTTTTCAATATATGTTTTAATGACAACAAGCTTTATGGTGTAAGTGTAAAGTTTTATGAATGGTGATCTATTGAGGATTACACTAGAGTTTTGCTTAAAGAATAAGAATTACATAAGTAAACAAAATAGAAGTCACTCACATAAGCAAGTGCACAATACCTACTCAATAGAAGCCACTCATATCAACAAGTTCGCAAGCTTCATGAAGATATTAGAAGGATATTATTTGATTCTCAAGATGATTGATTGGGAAGATGAGAAACTCATCATATAGAGTCTTCCTCATCATATGAAAGTTCATACTTGAAGGAATCTTTGAAAAATTAATTCAACTACCTATCATTTTTGTATAAGAATGTTTGTTACAAGAGAAAAGAACATTCTCCTTTTCTAAAGATGGATGTTGGCCTAAAAGTATATGATTATTGCACCTACATTGTTATAACACTATTTCAAACAAGTTTCTGAACCAAGGAACAAGGAGACTGATCAAAATGATCATCTACTTATAAAAGATGACAAGCAAAAGACAAAAGTGTACTTTAAAGTACAAAGATATGACCTCTATGCACAAACTCTTATATAAACAGTAATAAATGTCTTAAAAGGAAGAAAAAGTTTCCTCCCACTTTTATACTTACATCATATTTCAAGAGAATATTCTGGTAGGGTGAACATTCACTTCAAGACTTAAAAGCAAACATCTGAATGATCACTTTGATACCATGGAAAATATATCCAATGGACATATTATGGATTCAAACATATCATAAGATCAATAATGAAGTCAAATGATATCTTTATGAAGGAATCTCATAAGGAATATATAATAAACTATATCAATCATTCAAGAGAATGATTGTTGAATCTTCAAGAGAACATCTTCACGAAGAACATGTCCGATACATTCATGTCTATCTAAATCATCTCAAAGATAATCGATGGATAAGGCAGGATGTGTGCAGTCACTAAGAGAAATTGTGGGAAATATAGCATCTACAAAATATTTTGAGGATGATATGCCAACAAGATGAAAGATTATTCTCATGATGAATATGTTCATTGCAGTTAAATATTCCTATCAGTTCAGCAAAATAACAAGAATTAACTTTGAAGAGAAAATCGTTTCAAGATTGAATAATTTATTCAAAAATGATTGAAGAATATCCAAATAGAATGTTCTTCTGGTCACATTAAAGGACAAATGACACAAACAATATATTTTGATTTGGCAACTTGCAAACTTCAGTTAGCAATATGCATGGGCCTTTCGGGAATTCACTTAGCAAATTAAATACAATGGATTTGAAGTGTAAGAGAAAGATTGTTCAGAACAACAAAAGTGAACTTTAATGTACTACTCCCAACATTTTCATAATCATTCAACAAACATTCTAGTTCACTTTCACCTTATATCAGCGGAAAGAATGTTTTGGTCTAGAGAGAATGATCTCATCTGCAAACAACTAGTTTCTTTGATACTTCAAGAGATCGATAAAAAACTTTGCATGGCACCTTGGGACATGTTCCCAATGTTTATATTTTCCTCCTACATAATAATGATATCTTCTAACATCTATAAATACATGAAGTTTTGAACTTTTGAAGCTAAGAGATTACATTTGAACCATAATCCACTTTTTAAATGCAAGTATTATAAGATATTCATCTCCAACACACTCCAACTCATAACGTATTTGTGGATCAAAATTCTGAGTGTGTTTATATATCAATCTCATTCATCTTGAGTTGTAAACAAATCCCACAAAACATCTATCATATGCTTGTAACTTCTTGAAGTCTTCCTTTTTAAGTTAGATTGAGAGAAAATCTTGTAAGCTTGTCAAGGATAAGAATACTTCTTGTTCATTAATTATCTAACCTTTACTCTTCATATTAAACATACACAAATCACCACACACCCACTATTTGTTTGAAACAAAAGTTTTATTATAAATTGTTTTCAGAACATCATCTACATGAGAAAGTCCTCTAACAAATTATTGTTTTTCAAAAACACACTTGAGAAAAGTATTTACTAAGTGCATGATCAAAATTCAAAAGAACTATAATTCAAACCTTTATATTTTGTGTTGTGACTTTTTATTTCACTTCAAAACCGACCTAAACCACTAAATATTTACTCAACAAAGAAGTTTATAGTATTATTAATTACGTTACAAATTTATTTAATTACTTGTTAATTCAGTTAAAGTGTAAGATTTTAAATCTTTTGTTTGTGATTCTAATCTAGTTTATGCAACTATATTTGTTTTTACATTTAAAATAATACACATTAAAATAATTTTGATAAACAATTAAAATTTAATTTTATTAGATATTTTAAAAATCATAAATGTTGTCTAGATTTAATCTTGCTTTAATATATATATATATATATATATATATATATATATATATATATATGGGTTGCTAGTATACAGACACCTAGAAAAGAAATTGTGTATGTTACCAACCTACACACTCTTCATTTGAATAGAAAAACCAATTGAAACTAGTTTTGAATAAAGAACAATCTTATAAATCTATATTAGCAGACATAAATTATCACCTTATACTTTATTTTTTAGATGTTTATATTAGCAACTCTTTCATTTTAATTAAAGCTACTAAACCATTAAGTGATTCAAAGACATGTTTATTTTATTAAAAAAAACCATACGTATGAATAAGTTGTGATTTATTAAAGTAGAAGAATTTTCCAATGGAATGTTATGCATATCACACATATGATAGATTTACCCATTTGAATAAAAAAAATTAGAATAAGCTATTAAGCATTGTGAGAAATCAAACCCATATGAAAATATAGAATAAAAATCAAAAGCCATTAAAGATAACTCATATGAACAAAATTGAAAGACAAGTAAAATAAATTATTATGAAATTGATGATAGTAAATTGGAAATGATGCGGCCAAGAGAGCATCGAAAGAGTAATATAATTAAATAGACTGTGAGTGAGATATTATTTCTCAAAATAATAAGAAATATAAAGTTATAATTATACCCATTAATAAAAATTGTTTAAAAATAAAATATATTAACTTTTTTGTCCAAATAAAAAGTACGTAAATTGTTAATATACACTTTTTATTCTCTAAAACATACACTAACCCTTTAAATTTGTTAGATTGCTTTTTTCTTTTAACTAAAAATATAATTAGGTTGAGATACCAATCATAATTACAATGTCAATCCAGTCATAATTATGATTTTTCGCTAAAATTTGCCTTATAAAACAATTTGGCTTAATCTACCGACTTTCCAAGCCAAACTAGCCAAGTGCGTGGTGGAAAACGGAGGAACGAAAGATGCGTGTGGTTTGGGGTAATGATATAACGGAGACTGAACAGAAGTAATAACTCCGTCACCGTTAAATGCCACGTGTCTTGTTGTCTGTTTCCAAGCATGCAACAGGATTGGCTCGAGTTACCCAGCACAAGGCACAACACAAATCATTAATTAATTTTACTATCTGATTTCGACCATTTTCTTTTCTTTTTCTTTTTGTCATTTTCTTTTTGTTTTGGTAATTCAAATTGATACCACATCTTCCTAAATGCTGATTATGCGCTAATGCTACGATATGCTTATTTTTGGAGGGGTCAACTTTCTAGAATGATGAATAATATACATTTATATTACCTATAGAGTTGAGTTTAACATTCATTTGATTTTGACTTCATTGGTTAATAAATTTTAATTAATAACTGTTTGTTAAAAAAATTGAATTTTGATCTTAGTTGAAATAATTATTAATTAAATTTTATTTATTTTTTCGATAAATTCTAGATTATTAAGACATTTTTTTTTAAAAATTAGAGGTTTAAAATTCTAAAAAAAAGTATTTGAGTTTAGTAGAAAAAATTAAATTCTCATAACGTACATGATAAATTCGACACCCTCATGTAAAATTATTGAAGAAATGAATGAAAAAAAAAAAATACATTTATATTTATATTACTACTATAATATTTATAGTTGACAAATTAATTAAATGAATTTAAAAACAAAATATCATTTTGTCCATTCTAGAAAGAAAAAAAAAAGCCACCGAATAGGAATATTCTCATCAAGGGGACTTGACTCTATTTTGCTAGTGAGACAGGGATCATATATATAAACCTTTGAAGAGAATATGCATCTAAATACTCACAGGGATTTTATAATATTCGTCTCTACTGTTCAGCACGTCTTTTTCCCCAATTTAATGAATTGGACTTAAATTTTTCTCTCTCATGGTTATACACGTGAAAAATATCTAACGTGTTTAGCAAAAAAAAATTCTAATGAGTTTATTTATACAGAAAAAATATTCATTAACCAATTAAAATAAATCGAATAATACATAGAGAACAATTCTCAATCCAAATAGTATCATTATGATGTAAAACAAATCTAACAAGGTTTGTAACTTCACACATTAACTGTTCTCACGTGAGCAATTAAATTAAAAAAAAAAAAGAATTATTAATCTTTCGAAAAGATGTGTTCAACAAGTCTTCCTTTACCATTATACTTCAGAAGCCTAAATCTAGGGCGAATTGGAACGCCAATCAAATTTTGATTGCTTCAGCTACATTAGATTGATAAAACTTCTCCCTCCACATCTCTAATGATACCACCAATGCCATGTGAATTATGGTATGGACGAGCAACGTCCACATTGAAATTGAAATAGTTGTATGGAGACAAAACCATCTGGTAGATGGCATTGAGAATTGATTAGATGCAGCAGTTGTGACACTCTCTATATGTAATTGCAGAATTAATGTTAAAGAGTGAATTTTGTTTGCATAATATTAAAAACATATTTATTAACTTTATAAAGTACAAGTTCATCATCAACTTGTAAAGAGTATCAGTCGAAAATTTTACAATTTTCTAATTACAAAATTAACTTGAAAACCCATGTCACATGGTTAAAGTCTAATGTAACTAGAATATAAAGACCTTGAGTCCTTAACTCTTGAAGTCACATCGTGATAACTATCGTGAAGATCCTTGCACCATAGTACATCTAAAATTTTTGGTTGTGTGACACCATATGCACGTAACTACATAATTAACGTAAAAATTACATAAATATGTTGAAAATAAAAAACTATATTTATTAAAACATATTACATAAGAATATCTCATTTGCAAAGAATATTAATCTAAATATTTATAAAATTCTAATTACAAGTATGTCTTAAAATCCTCAATGTAGTTAGAATATAAGGACCTCGAGTCTTTAACTCTTGACTTTACATTGTGAGAATTTTTGCAGAGATCCTTTCACTGTTAGCACCTAAAATATTGGTAGTACGGTGAGAATCACAATTCAAACATATATATAATGAGCATAAAATATACTCAAACAAAACATAACCTTTATTTTATTCAATTATGAATCCAATTATCCAATTGAGAAAGTTTTTGACACATCGAGGATTCTGTTCGATCTTTCAAATGTGTTAGGTTTTCAATCCAAAGGTTGCAGAGGTAATGTCTATTTTATTTCTTTACTTTTAAAAGATTATTAAGGATGTCAAGAGTAAGCCAAAATTAGCTCATTTTGTTTTAAATCTTTTTCAAAAATTTTAAAATGCTGAATTAGGGTTTGTATGTCGTTATTAGATCTCTGTTACGGTGTTGTAGGCATTTACAAACCCCTAAATCCTATATTCACCATTGCCATGAGGTTATAATGCCCTATGATTATCCTTAATTTCATTTTAAATACATATTCGAACTCTTGGCGAATTATCGATTATTATGGTATTAACAAGGCTATCGTTTGAGGAGCCATTCGAGTTAAACTGAGGCGGGTAGTAGCATTAAGGTACTTGAAGCCTATATTCTAACACTCTCAAGTTTTTTTTATTCATCAACTTAGGTGGACCAAAAATTTCGTACATGTTGAGAAGGTTAGCATAAAATATTCAATATATATGTGTAGGGTTACCCATGCCCTACTAGAGATAAATAGTTAAGAAAAGCTATTGTTCGTTAGTAACTCATGAATGTTACTAATGAGGTTATGCCAGAGTTATGCCATATATCATATGATTGATCAAATGAATATTATTGGCAGATGCACTGATTACTTTCTTGAGTGTTGTTTGACCTAATTGTTCAAATGTGTTATGTATTATATGAATACTTGTGATAGTTAAAATGAGTAAGGGTGACTAACCTTCATATTATAAATTGATGAATGATATCATTAGATAGGATATGGTGAGGTTAAATAAAAAGTGATTAATGAAGCATAATATAGGTTGAAACTCAACCTAGGTGACTAGTGTAATGGATAACTTGGGATAATGAATTTGGTGCGATAATGATAACTTGTTTGTACTTAGGATTAGAGTGGTAATGACTTGAGATATCATAGACTTGCATCAAGATTGTGAAGTCCAGTGTCGTGTGTATGGAAACACGAGGTTGATTATTGACTAGTTATCTTGACGAGGATTTTATTATTTCTAGCATAGAAAGATTAAAATATTAGTTAATATTTCAATGCTATCAACTTATAAAACATATACTCCATGAGAAATCAAGTGGCATATGACCAATATATAGGGGACATTTGTAGCAAGTATTCCATGTGATATATAACTGATATATATAGAGGTTATCCTTGACAATATTTAGTGGTCTGAGTCAGCATATAGGTGAGGAATGCAATTAAATAATTAAGGCTTGATATAAGAGTTGTACTTTGAGGATGGTGTGCTTATGTGCATGACTATATGTGAAATATGTATTCATTTTTTATTCCATATCCCTCTTTTTATGCTTGTACGTAAATCTTAGCCCTTATTTTTGTGTGTATATGGTATGTTACATTTGTGTTGCAGATGGCTTGCTATTTTCCTCCTCACTTTTCAAGGGCATTTGGACAACACTTTGAAGTGACTTGGAAATCTTGTATCATGAAGATGTAGGCGACAAGCATTGAAACTTTGAATCGGAAGCACAACCATCTACACCATACGAGTGACCTACGTAGACAAGAGTCTCAAACGAGAAGATACTATGTTTGTGGTACATGTTCGGATCACACACAATTTTTCCTTCCAGCGTATTTGGTACATTCATCGTCTCTTCCTTGAGCCTTGGTTCCTGATAACCTAGGTAGAAGGTATGTAGGAGAAAATAGTCGCGCTTACCGCAAACTGTTTGACCAAGTCTATAAAGAATGTGGGTGCCGTTGTAGGAGGGGGTAGGTACCTAGGGAATATTAGATGTAGTTTATTGAGTCTATATTTTCTTGACATCATTTTGCTACCCCTTAGGGTTTGTCGCAAATAGAGGTGTAAGTGACTACTTGACAAACGAGGATATGTGTATATTGTTTTGGCCAGTATCAAGTCTGTTTTATTGGTTGATGGTTGCCATGTTATATTTTGGTTGTTTTGTTTGATGCATTCTTTTTTTACTTCACTGGTCTACGTGGCAAATGCCACAATACACTATGATTGTATATATATATATATAGTTTCCCTTACTTCGTTAATTGACACTAATTTACCAAAGTAATTATAATATAATCAAGATTAGTTAACTAGATTCAACCAATGAGACGATGAGATGTCTCACTAAACCCATGAACCTGATTACTGGATTTTGATCATGAAAGCGCCTTTACAAATGGATGAATCCTACATCGATTATAGATCTTTGAGATTGCTGAGTGTTCATGATCAAGGAAGAAAGAGAATGATAAATACTCAAAAATATATGAACTAAGTCAAGAATTAGAAACACTTACTAATGGTTAGTGATGTGATTCCAGAGAAGAATCGATAAGGAAGGCGTAGAAAGTGCGTAGAGGTTTTTAGATAATTATGATCAAATAACTTTAAAAGATGTTTAAATAGTGCTTTGGGTCAAACTAGAGGAGGCAAAACACAATCCATATCAATAAGGAATGATAAGAATAGGTTGTGCTGTTGAAATAACAAAAATATGAACTTTCTATTACATTAAACGATTAGTCAAAATGTCTAATGGATTAGCATTGGGCGACAACTACATTATGTTATTGTTTTGATCATAACTTGAGCTACAAGTATCTATTTAAGGAATTCTTTGTGGCATTGGAAAGTTAAGAGAAAAACCTACAATAGAAATAGCTCCAACAATGATAAAAATACATTTGATGTTTACTCTACTGTGTTAATGTCAGTACTTCCACATTGTTGGTTCCAGAAAGTTTATATAGAGTTGTAATATCATATTAAGGTCAAAAAAAGTCCAACATAGAGACAAGTGACACATATAAAATTATCATAAAGGGACATGACTCAAATTTTGTCCTTAAAGAGGCCTAAATTAAAGAATACCAAATGACACGAAAAAAACACCACAATCAAATTTATTATTAATCTGACTTCTTAAATACGGAGTGTAAAAACAAGATATTGAGTGTTCAACAACAATTTGAAGTCATCTATAACTCTATATGCCTTTTAAATAAGCTCTCTAATGCCAATAGCTTTACCTTTTAAAAAATACTACTGACAAATCAAATACCACAACAAACTGACAACATTACATCAACATCGTTACAATTATAATTTGATATAGTTTTTTTAAACCAACAAAGGAAATGAGTAGTAGAGTCAACAAACTAGGGTGAGTTGATGATTCTCTAATTTTCCCCGCTCTAGTGGTTGCCAAGCACATTTGAGATGGACAGCTGCCTAGAGTCCAAATTATGGAGGGGCACCAAAATAATATCTTTTATGTTGAGTAATATACATATCAAGATCAAAGTATATCAAATTCGAAGAAATAAATGAATTACAATATAGTTATAAAAATGTAAAATAAAATTAAAGAATGAAGATGAGAAATTGGAGACTTAGAGTCTTTTCACGCCTTATACTAATTTGAGTTTTTCTTGTGATGTTGCACATACCAAGGTTCAAACTAAGAATAAACTTGAAAATTTTGTCTTGTTATATATTATGATTAAAATCATTTTGATTTTACGTATAACAAAACCTTGAAACAATTGCTCAATTTTTTGCACAAAAGACTCAAACTATAGTAATAAAAACATTAATTTTTTATTTCACTCAGAACATCTAAGTTTTCGGTATCATATCTGCCCACTCGAAATTGGAATAATAATGATGCTTATTCTTTAAGCCATGATACATTGTACCCTCATTATGATAATGAGACCCTTTTCTTATTCACATTGATATGCTTCTCCAATCATTTGGTTTATGATCTCTTGTTCCATTCCCTTCTTTAGATAAGTGGAATAGATGCCTTCAATTATATATGTAGCAATTGGTATGGACATTTTTTTATAAATTGGATATCCTCGACATGTAAATGTAGAGACTAATTCCTCGTGCCAAGTAGAACCACAATGAATGGCAAAACTCTCCCACAAACGTTTTAGCGCTGCTACATTCTCATAGCTGGATACGAACCCATGATCTCTGGTTAAACTGAAAGAGACCCGAACCATGTCATCCTAGTGCTCTTGGGTGGTACGAACAACTCTACTATATATATCAAGAGACGGTTCCACTAGTCGTCCTTAGGGGTAAGTCAAACTGTTAGTAACGTTCAATGACAATGAGACGAGGAGGACTTTGAAAGTGCAATTCTATGTGGTTTATTGTAAATTAATGTATAATTGTATTATTAGAACATCGATGTTGGCAAAGTAATGTGCCATATCTTCAATAGTTTATGCAAAGTTGAAATACAACAATTTCGATGACAAACTAGAAATAACCCTGACAAATTTTGAAATTGCAAGGATTGTTGATGATGACATTATAGTTTTTGGCAAAGGTAACAAGTAAAATGAATAAGTTGTCCATAAGCTTCTTCAATATTATAGTTCTTATTATGGCCAATGGATTAGTTCTGATAAATGTAAGATTTTTCAAGGTGGTATTCCAAATGCTAGACTCCAAACTATTTGTGGCATTCTTAGATTTGGTCTAGCTAGTGTTCCTTTCAACTATTTAGGAGTGCTAATTTTCATTGATCAACCTAAACTTACCCACTTGCAACCTATTACTAATAAGTTCAAGAGAAAATTGGACTCTTGAAAAGGTAGTACTCTTTCTTTACTGGGAAGAGTTAAACTTGTCAAACTATGATTGATGACATGTTGATTTATAGCTTCAATATTTACTAATGACCGAAATCTATTTTGAAATATATTAACAAATGGTTTATAAATTTTATTTGGTATGGCTGCATAAACACAAGTAGCTTATCTAACTTTCTTGACACAAATTGTGCATTCTTTTGGAATGTGGTGGATTAGGCCTCAAAAGTATTGTGAAGATCAATGAAGCAAGTTATCTTAAGTTGTGATGGGACACCTTAACCAAAGACAATCAAAGTGCGAGAGTTCTTAGAAGTAGATTTTTCATTAACTAGTATCCTGTTGCAAGTTATATAAAATCCTCCATTTGGTTTGGTTTAAGGAATATGTTGTTGGAAATACCAGAGAGTAACTTCTAGTATAGTAAGTAGCTCAAGAATAAAAAATACGATTTGTTTGATCTTTATAGTTATATTATTTCAAGGCTCACTGTGGTATGTTTTATCAAAGATAGTAAATGACATTTTCCTAAGATTATGCAACAACAAATTCCTCACCTTTGTAATGACATCAAGAATATGATTATCACAACTAGTTCAATTCATAATACTAGAGTTTGAGATTACTTGAAATGTGCAAAGTTTGAGTTTAAATATGCATACAATAGCAAATCAAACTCCTTCAATAGGGATTCTTGGAGAAAATACATTTGGTCTCATTGCATTCCTCATGCCAAGTCTTTACTTTTATGGAGAATTTTCTTTAATGTAGTGGCTTTTGATAATAATTATAGGAGGGGATGATTGATTATAGTTTCATATTGTTGCTTCTGTGGCAAGCAATACGAGTCTACTAACCATATTTTCTTTCACTGTGATTTTGTAGAAATTTTAGGGAATTGGTTTACCAATGTTTTACAAGTGCAACCAAATCTAACTTCCTTTAATGAGATTCTCAATGTTTGCAACCAGAATCGGAGAAAACAAATCGAACATCTTATTCTTTCTTTTATCACAAAAGTTCTTTGGATGATTTGGAAGTGAATGAATCTTATTAGATTTGAAGACAAGTTCATTCCCTTGCAACAACTGATTAACATTATAAGAGGTGATGTATATTTGTTGACAAATAATTTCAAAGGTAGCATGTATTCGTCAATTCACGAGTTTCAAATTCTCAAGGATTTTAATGTCAAATATCATCCTCCTTCGATTCCCAAAGCAATTCAAGTAAATTGCAATTGTCCCTCTTTAGCTTGGGTTAAATGCAACATTAATGGAACATCTAGAGGTTGTCTTGGGCTTTCAGCATGTAGAAGAATTTTCAGTGGTCATGGTGGAATTCTCTTTGTGATTTCTTTGAGTCCTTGGGAATTGTTGCTGCTTTCCAATTGAAATTATAGGTGTTATGTGTGCTATAGAATGTGCATCTAATAAGGACAAAGTTATCTTTTTGGCTTAAATGTGACTGTTCTTTGACTATTCAAGTTTTTAGTAATCCTTCTTTGGTTTCTTGGAGGTTACAGAATCGATGGACTAATTGTCTCAATATCATTCGAGGAATTCGTCTTTAAGTCTCTCATATCTTCTGAGAAGGTAATAATTGCGAAGGACAAATTGCTAGTCATGGTTTCCAGGTCAAATGTGTGGTGTGGTGGGATCTCATTCCATCTTTCATCTCCGAAGATTTTGCTCGTAACAAAAATTGTTTTCTTTTTTTTTCTTTCATTTTTGTTGATTTCCTTTTTACTATTGTTTGCTTAGTGATCTTAGACTTTGACTTTCTTATCATTTGTTATTTCTCTCAGCACTTTTTTTTCTCTTCACCAAGTTTTATCTCCTTAAGATTTTATTTGTAAGGTTTATAATGAGACATGTTGTTGGTCATTTGGATTGTACCATTAGGTTTTGACCTAGTTTCGCAAATATCTTTGTTGTTATCTATTTAATAATATTTATTGGAGTGCTGCAAATGATAATTGGGGATTGTACAATATCAACATAGTTAATATGCAATATCTACTATGTGATGTCTTTGCACTTTGATTATTTGTTGCCTAAAAAAAATTCAATGTATCACATATTTTTTTGTTTTATTTATTTATTAATTAATTAAACTTTGTAAATGAGTTTGTAGTAGACTAGCAAGACAAAGAAAACAGTTTATAGCTTATAAGCTATAAGATTTGTTTGGTAACAATTATTTATAAGCTAATAGTTTATAGTCTTTTTTGATAAGCTAATTCAATAAACTTATAGCTTATTATTTTTCTTTCAATTTTGCCCATACTATGTAATTAAAATCATTTTAACTCTTTATAATTTATTTATTATAATTTTAAATAAATTATTTTAAAATTAAAAACATTTTTAATAAATAATTTATATAATTTAAAATAAATTTTAATTATAATTTAAAATAAATAAATTAGCTAATTAAATAAATATCTATATCAGTTTAATAAATAATTTAATAGTTAAAATTTAAATTATTTTTAAATAATTTAAATTTTAAAGAAAATAATTTATTTATTTTAATTTAAAATAAGTAGAATATATAAATAAATATATCAGATTGATAAATAAAAATTAATAAGATAAAGAAATTTTAAATATTTTTTTTAAAAATATTTTAAACATTAATTAATAAAATTTATTTTTGATTAAAAATGTATTGTTATGTTATTTTACATTTTTAAGTTAATTGAACTGCAACTAAGTAATTAGACTTTAGTTAAAGATAAATTATTTGGAAGAATTCGAGTTCAATTTCTGATTAAAATAATTTTTAATTAAACAAATTCGAATTTTAACTGAAATAATTTTTAATTAAACTTTACTTATCTTCTGATCGAATCATATATATTTACATAATATTCTATTGATTATCAACCATGCCTGCTGCTGATTATCCAAACCCCACCACCACCCCCAAATCAGGGACGCTTTTTTCAACTTTATAGACGTCACTATTAGACAAGAGACAACTAAGCTTTAAATCTTAGTTTAATTACCGTTCAATAAGCTCTCAATTTGGTTGCAAATGTGTGTACGTGTGAGAAAAAGAGACAACACTATGATTGGTGGGGTTCTTTTTTGTAATTAATTTTGTGTGCATACAGTCATACACCATGTGGAAACCAACATTGTTTTGTTTGTTATATTCTAAATTTGGGTATCCTTGGCCTGCACAAACAAAACATTTCATTCGAGTTTAAACTAATTTTTATTTGAATTTAGTGTTTTTGTGTGTAGTTTCTTTTAACACTAGATGTTTTATATTATTTCAATCGATCAATGATAATCAAGTATACCGGTGGAATTAAATAATTTTTTTATAAACAAAACTTAGGTTAGAAAACGGTGGTTTAATCTAAGAGATTAATTTATATTTGTCTTTCTTTAATGACACTAGCAACACTAGTGTGACTCATAACCAATTAAATTCAATATGTTTTTAGCACTGGATCTTGAGTTGTGAAATCAAATAATTTCAACTATAATAGTTTTTAATTCGACCATATTGACAGTTTTTATTAATGAATTATCTATATATTATTACAAGCTTTTGCTAAAGTTTTTGTCATATCACAGCCTTTAATAAAATGTAATATATATATATATTATTCATTAATATGTTTTTTACTCAATTTTATTAATATGTTACTTATTAATTAATTTTACATTTTTTTTATGTTTTCATTAATTAAATTAAATATAAGGAAATACTTTGTATTTGTTGATCAATAGTATTTTGTGAATTGAAACTAAAATATTATTTTGAAATGGAAACCAAACTTTAATGCCTTTAATATATATAATTAGCAACTTGGGGATGAGTACTAAATTACTAATATTTGTTTAGGTGAAGATGAATACGAGAGGTACAATTTGACATAATTTATATTAGTTGTATGCCATTATTTTTCAAAGCTTTCCTATTAAATAATCAATGTGGATGGGGGAACTTGGGATCCATGTATGAGGACAATCATGGGAAACTGGGAAGAAATTTTTTAAGGTGATGGGTGGTGGAGGATACCCCTCCATATATTGATTATATGGTTACATATGTTTGGTCACAAGTAAAATATATAGAAGCTAACTAAGTGGAAGTTTTGGTCCCCCAACTTCAAGTTGTCTCCTTGACTTTACTTTTGACCATATTTTAGCCTTTCTCCTTCTTTGTCTTCCTTTTGTATAATCGCTTGGTCCCTTTGTAAGCAGGGAAAAAACTCAATGTATTTAATTAAAAAAAAAGAAGAAAAAAACAACTCAATGTAAGCATAAGTATGCAAATTCTAAAAGGTTGAATTTAGTGGGCGAAACTAAATTTTTATGATGCCATGAATTACACTTCGAATTTTGGTTGAGTAATGTGTTGTATTTAATATCAACACTGTCTCTAACTATTAGATTAATATTAGAAGTTGTGTTTTAAGATTAGTTTATAAATCTTGGACTATCTTTTAAGATTGAATTTATTATTATTATTATTTTTATTATTATTATTTGTTTTTAATTTATGATTGAGTTTATGTATCTTTATAAATATGAATTAATATTGAGTCTTCATATCAAATCATCATTATTCAATACTATAGCATTTTATTAGAACCCTAACCTCGTTTCTCTTTATCTCATTTTCTCTTATCCTATGATTCTCTATAGTTAACATGATAGCTAGAGTTAGGTTCGATCCTCCTTTAATTGTCTTGCCATTATTTCGTTGTCGAGTTCCCAAAAGATTGTAAATGTATTTATTTTTCGATTCCTACACCATTCTGTTTTTTTTTTTTTTTTTTTTTTTTTTTCCGATGTGGTTGTGTTTGTTTTGCTTTTTAGTGATTGGTTCTTTGGTTGTTTTTCTCTTGTCTTCTCTTCTTGTTTTTCTTTTGGATCTTAAATTTTGGTTATTGGATTTGTTGTTGGTTTGGTTCCTAACTTGATTGTAATTGTTTGATATGTCTGCTACTCCTTCTTTGGTTTTTATTGTGACTGTTTGATATGATTGATGCTTCTTCTTTAGTTTCTCTTCTCTCTATAGGTTCATCTCTTTGGTTTCCACTCCTAATTCTTTGGTTGTTTATTTCTCTCTTTATTGTAATTGTTTAATATGGATGCTGCTCTTTCTTTAGTTGTTCTCTCTCTGTTGGGTTATCTCTTTATTACTACTTTTTGATATGGTTACTGTTCATTCTTTGATTGTTCACTCATCTCTCATTCGGTTATAATATTAGTTTGTTTAATTTGATTTTCTCTTTTAAAGATACATTTATAACAATTTTAAAGTTTAGCAAATTTTAACTTAAGAAGGAGCGTTGGAATATTAAAACGTATTTATTATAATTGATTTATAATTTTAAAATTAGATTTATATTATTTATTATTATTATTATTATTATTGTTATTGTTTGTTCTAAATTTAAGATTGAATCTATATATCCTTTTAAATAAGGATTAATATTAACTCTTTTATAATAATTATTTAGTGTTGGATAACTCTTCCAAAAAATATGATAGGATGAGACATACGAGGTCACTAAAAAACACAAAATATGATTCTTTTGGACGACAGAAAAAAACACAATCTTGAGTTCAACGTGTGAAACTTTTACTATTTTACCTTGTAACTCCACCTTTTATGAACGCATATTCCAATGTTATTTTATTTACCATTATTTACCATAAATAAACAAACACTTGGTCCAACAAAGGATTTGTACGGTGGTTTTTGTAAGATCATGGTAACAAGGTCTCACACATCTTACCTTTCCAAACATACATAGATTTTGATAGCAAAAATTTACTTTAATTGGGTGTGGATTCATATTATATTCAAAATTCAAAGTAGGTGTCGTGTTTGGGGATGAGATTATTGATAATCATCCTATATCCGCATCTACGATAGTAAAAAGTAGACAAAATATATGTGGATATTCTTTATATTTTATATAAGTAACAATTTTGTTGTTGTTGTAGCATTTAGACCCTTTAAATTTAGTACAACTTTTGTTTAAATTTTTTAAAGTTTAATATTTTTTCGATTTAGTTCTTTAAGATTCATCATAATTGCATTATTAGTCATTTATTTCACTTTGAATAATGACAAGTGTAATTGAAAATATATGATCATTAGAAATTCTATCAAATACAACAACAATATGTCTCTCGTACTAATTATTTAGAAAATATTTATCAAATATTCTTAATTTTTTCTACAACCATTTAGACGCATGTACGGCCTCTAAAAACTTAGTAATAAAAGTCTATCCAATTGATCCATGTCATTAACTTCATCCATTTGCAAAGTAGCTTAGACAATCAATTCACTGCAGTGTTTGGATTAGATCCTAACGATGATTGAAGAAATTGGTCAAATTTAAATGATTGCATGTGTAATTTAATATAACTTAAAGACTAATAGTGCAAACAAAATATAACTTAAAAGACTAAATCAGAAAAATAAAAACATATAGGATCTAAGCTTAAGTTTTACAAATAAAATATAAAAAACTAAATTGCTATTTTCGTGAAATATAAAGGATCTCAGGATGTATTTTACCTAAAAAATATGTTGTTTTGTTTTTGTTTTTTAATATATATATATATTATATTCATTCATTCATTTGATTTAATATGTTTTATTTATATTATATATCTTATATTTTTCAATAGAAATATTAATTTGACATTGATTTATTTATTTATTTTATTATGATATAATAATAAGGATTTTGATTATAATTTATAATAAATGTGGTATTTTTAAAATTTTATTAGGCTTAATTGCAGTTTTAGTCCCTCTATTTTTACCGATTCACGAAATTGGTACCTCTATTTTAAAAGTCGAAAGTTTTGGTCACTCTCTTAGATTTTTGAACTAAAAAATGACGATTTGATTTATTTTAAATAATGTGAGATACAATTCCATGATAAAGAACCATCTAAAATGCATTAATTATTCATATATCATTAATTAAATTATAAATATAAAAAATTTCAGAAGTTGAAAGTTATGTTTTTATGGTGTTTTATTCTGATTTTATGAGTGTTAATCATTTTACATCATCGTATTATATGACAGGTTATTTAAAGCGTGTTACATCACCATTTTTTAGTTAAAAAATTAGATAAAGCACCAAAATTGTCGACTTTTAAAATATGGGGACCAATTTCATGAATCAGTAAAAATAAGGGACTAAAACTACAATTAAGTCATTTTATGATTTTATATTAGGATGGGGTCGGGTTGAGGAAAACTCAATCTTCGTCACAACACATATGGATACCCTTTTTTCAACCCTAACATGGATTTGAGGCAGGAGAAGCAAAACTCACCCCGTTTGTTGTTGATATTGAGTAGTATGTGTGAAAAATATATGTAGTTAGGAATTATTACTATTGTGCGATTGATTGTGCGGTTGATTAGCAGTTATGTACTAAAATAGATAGTTACTCGTGTGCTATTTTGATTGTATTTTTTTACCATTTATGTAATGGCTCAGATTCCCTGTAGTTAGGAAAACCAAAATTCACATGGTGAGTTAAATCTGAGTCATTGATAAAGATCTAATGGCTAACAATATTTTTTAAAATGCCAAACACAATTCATTCAAAAAAGGACTACCTAAAGCATAAGGTGTTCCATGAAAGTCAAAGAAAATTACAAAATAGTTCGTTCCTTGAAAGACCTCCAAACAAACAATTAAACCACAATTAAAAGCATGAAAACACCCAAACACCCCTCAGATTTAGCACACTTTTGTTGAAACTCAAAACAAAAACATTTCACATGAACTTGAAGTCATCCCCAAGACAATAACTTAATACTCTAATGGAAAAGAATGACATTCTCTGTATGATTCCCAAAAATTACCTTATACCTTGATTTCCAAATGATCCACACAATGGGTAATCAAATGACCAGAAACCTTGATCAAAACACTCTACCATGTTGAAACAAGCTTCCAAATTGAAGCGTGTGATCTTCACCAAGATTTGACAATACACATGAAAAGTCTAACCAATGCAAAACTCTGTCTAATAAAACAATCAAACAATAATTGATCAGATATAATTGAGCATCCACATTTAGAATAACACTAGCAAACAAGTTTGCTTTTGTTGGCAACCTGTCGTTCAATAGTCTCCACGAAAAGATTAAAACCTTTAGCGTAACAACTTTATTCCAAATAATATCTATGAATTGCGGTGAAGACACATTGAAAACCCCATAATGACGCAATGATTGACAAACGTCCCTTACTTAATAAAAACCATGACCATCATTCCAAGACCATGATTCTTCAATATTATCCCACTTAAACAACTAACGCCCCACCTCAGGCCACACCCCCAACTTTAAAACCTGACATAATCAAAGCAGACACATACACCTCTTTATCCTCCGACAAATTAAATTACTTAGAAAAACAACCCCTTAAAATATCTTCCTCGTGCATGGATCCATCCAAAAAGAAGTTGATCTACCATCCCCTAAAACCTTATGAAGCTTACCACTAAACCACTCTCGAGGCACAACAATCGCTCCTTCAGCTAAAATGATATCCTTCCACCAAACAAAATCACTTACTACCACTCCCTGTGCACCTACTCGATCAGCAACATATTTATGAAATAACATCTTAAACCACAATTCACCCCTATCTGTCATAGGATTCCAACATCACTTACCAAATAAAGCTAAATTAAAAGCTCATAGATCTCGCACACCTAAGCCACCCTGTTCTTTAAGTAAACACCATTTATCTCATTTCGCCCAATGTACCTTTCTTGCTTCCTCACTCCCTCCTTATAAAAAATTACTTAAATAAAGATTGAATGTTATAAATGGTACTCGTAAGCATGTAAGGCAACTTTAAGAAGAACTAATCGATCGATAAGGAAAAAATACGAGACTCCCACACTTATAGTCAAGAGTGAATCCTCTCAATCATAGGATTTTGAAATGTCAAACTTCTTAGATTACCCCCAATGAAGCATTCCTACCTTATCATGTAACCACAATAAATTCACATGTTCATCCGGCTCTCGTAAAAGTTAACTTTAAGGCCATACATCATTTCAAACAACAAGTTTACTTTGATTGCTTTAATATTAGACCAACATTTTTCTGCCATAATCAGCATGTCATCATAAAACTGCAAGTGTGACGCCTTCAAACTATTAACACCCATGGGAAAGCCTTTGAAATTTTCCACTCTAACAGACACATCAAAAAGAGAATTCATCCCCTCTGCCACAATAAAAAAAGGAACGATGATAGTGGATCTCCTTGGCGAAGACTTCTCCTAAAAACAAATTTTTCAATAGGATTTCCATTGACTATGACTTAAGCCAATGTTGTACTAACACATTCCATTATCCAATTTCTCCATTTAACAGAAAAATTCATTCTCTTTTCTTGTAGGAAATCCCAAAACAAATTACCAAATCATAGGTTTTTTCAAAATCTACTTTTGACATAATTATTTTTTTCTCTTCTTTTTCACCTCATCCATCACTTTACGCGCAATTAGTATACCATCAAGAAAATTCATTCTCTCTGTCACTTTCTATAAAAAATCCTAATATACCGAAGCATATGTTTTTTCAAAATCTACTTTAAACATAATTAATTTTTTTTCTCTTTTTTTCTGCTTCATTAGCAATCAGGATACCATCAAGAATTTGTGTACCATGAACAAAAGCAAATTGAAACTAAAAAATCACATGAACGACTGCCTTTCTCAATTGATTATCCATCACCTTTAGCAATACTTTATACATAAAATCAACAAACAAAATGGGTTTGAAATCAACTAAACTTTGTGAATAATTAAAAACAAAATATTGATATATGACATTTTAAATTTTTCAAGGGCTGAGATCACACGTGCAATCCCTTCTGCCTGCATCGAATCTATCTTCGTTTATGAAATTCAGATATACATAAGTAGGGGGTGTAAATAAAATATATTTTTACTAGACATGTATCTTTGAAGTATATATATGGATTATAAAGAACTCCTTTGAAGAATATATTTTTTCACTCTCCAACATAAGTTCTGATACTCATATTTAGAAAAACACTAATATTGTGATAAGTACACTTTCAAAGAATCCAGCTCATTTGAAAATGTACTTTTGAAGACATTCGTATTTTTAGTAACGAGGGTGAATTGAAAAGAAATATCTTTTAGTAATTAATGTACGACACAAATATTTATTACTAATTAATATATGAAACAATATATATTAGAAAATGGATGGAGAAAATTATATATTCAAAATGATTTTGTTCCACGAAATCAAATCCATTTAAATTTACGATATTTAATTGGAGTTGTGTTTTGATTGTGTAAGCTTCAACGTTATGATATTGTGCTTTGGTGAAATTTATCATTTATATTAAGTTATTAAGCGGACTAACTTATCACATAACTACTCCTGGAGTCAACAAAACCCCACTTATATATATATATATAGAGAGAGAGTGTGTGTGTGAGAGAGAGATCCAAAAATCAATTAGATGGAGCTAGAAAAAGTTATTATTAATAAATATTACATAAATTTTGATTGTAAAATATATATAATGTAATATTAATAGAATTTAATTTGTATGTTTAAACACTGCAAAATAGTTTTTCATATTACATTGACAAAAAAAAAATTAAATTTTACTAATGATGATTATATATATTATGCTGTTAAATATTGACACAGACATGACATTCACACGTAGACATCAATATTATGAAAATTTTAAAGTAATTACATGTAACTAAATGTGACAGTATCAGACACAAGTCACATCTTTAATGTAAAGAACTGATATCATATAGATAGTATGTAATATGATATTAATATATAATTTTTGATAAATAATAATATTAATACATGTATATAAAAACAAAAGTATATATTAAAATTGAAGTGGAGGGAGGAGTTAGGGACACCCTTCATACATATATATATATATAAAATTAAATTTTCTTAACCCACGTTAAATACAATTTTGGATCCGACTCTGCTTCCACCCTTCATGTATGATTAAACATCGACATATAATGCTATAATAATAATTATACAAACCTCAAAAAATGAATGTCTTGATCATTAAAAGATGGTATTTGGATTATGTAGTTCATTGAGCACTATTACAAAAGATCATAGATTTGTTTTTGAAGATTGTGGGTGTATTGAGTAATCAAGCAATATTAGAATATATTCCTTTCACATACAGTCCTGCCTAATCCTTAAGAGCCACTATTCCTAAATTTTTCAATTCAAAGTGAATCACGTAAGTACCATATGATTGGTGGAAGTACATATATAGCACTTTGGAAATAATCAAGTAGGAATCTATGTCCTAACCACATGATTAGTTATCTATCGTCCCTATTAACAATGAGCTTAGTGATTCTAAAGGCCTAATGGGGGTAGTGCCTTGCAAAGTTACAAAAACATTTAAAACTAGTGCATAACCATTAAATTAATACATGAAAGTGATTAATAGATTGTCACAAGATTTTGGTACATATATACAAGTCACCGAAATACATATAGGATTATGTGTTTAATTGTGTATTATGATATCATTATCAATTTCCTCAATCTCTCTTAGCTATCTCTAATTCTTTTAATTTTACTTTTCTTTTTAAAAAAGTTTTGTTGGATCAAAAGTTTATATCATATAAATCATGTATGTAAAATTTCACACAAATTATTTATTTGGTTTAAATCAATAAAGTATCTTTGAGATCAAGAATTGTTCCAGTCAATATTTGAACTCAAGTTCTCCCGAATAATATGTCCTTAACTGAAACTCATTAATCAGTTGAGCCTAATCACTTTGTTGAATACTTACTTTCGATTTCGACAAATGTATATATGTGAATGAGAGGTATGGATGACAATGTGTAGAGTCTAGGTAGGGTCTTAAAATACACATTCTTGTTCTCATAGTTTAAAAAAAAAAACACTTGTATCCAAGCTCGTACCCCGCGTGTATATCAATATTAATCCTCGTACCCGTATCATTTGGGTGTTTAAGTACCCATACCCATAGATATTACACGAGTTTGAACTAAATTAAATTGTTAAATAACAAAGTACCATATCATTTTAACACAATTAAGAAAATATTCAAAACTCTTTAATATTAATACCTGAAATAATAAACTAAAGTATTTAGATTATCTAAAACTATATTGAATCATGTAAATAATTATTTGATTTAGTGATATTATAGAAATAAAAAAAGGAAATTAATTACTAAAATAAACATAAATTTATTTGAATAAAAAAAAATAAAATTTAGAAAAGATTAGCATCTTTTATGAAATTAATTGTTAATTTCATATACGTCTTAGTTATGGAATTTTTTTTTATCTATAGATAAGATGATAAATACCATCAGAAACTCACACACATAATTGCAAAATCCTGGATTCAAACTCAGAACATGATGTACAACTTAACAATATCGATATTTGTCAGTTGAGTTAGGATTTAATTAAAGACAACTATGAAATATTTTTATTCCACCCGAAAAATTAATAGGATTTTAACTAATTTTTGTTGTGATTATATATATATATATTGGCACCCTAAATATTATTAGTTGTGATAAAATTTATATTTTTATTGACATTTGTGTGTGTGCGGGTGTGTATATATATATATGATATGCATGTGCGGAGTAGGGTGAGTATTAAGGTACTCGTATCCGCACCTATACTCACTTATTTTTGTGCGTAGTTACTTGTGACTACATTTGTACTCATAATGTGGACTTTTACTGTGTTGGGTATTTTTTACGGGTACCTAATCGTAGGAGTGATCATAGTTTAGACCGTCTGACATGGATCTATAGTCTGACCTATTAAAAATATGGCTCGACCTACTCAGTTTGGTAAAAAGACTATACCTAAACTTTTTAAAAAGTTTATTTATTTAAATAGTTTAGGCTCTCTAAATAGCCTATTAGTCATGAGAGACCAATCCATGTATATGTAATTAATATATTATAATAATTATAAAATAAAAGCATTGCGTTATAAATTTGACGATTGTGTTTTATACTTTAATAATTGTTGTTCATAAATAGCACCAAATTTGTTGCGAAAAATGAAAAATAGATGTAATAGTTATATATATTCAACAAAATTTACAATTTTTATTGATTAATTAACTTTTTTAGAGATAACGAAAAGTTATTTTTACAAGGCTTTAACACAAAATAAACTTTTAAAAAAGTCTAGTCAAATCTTAAAATAAAATATTTGATACATAATAGACTAAATTCATACTTTAATTTTTTTTAAGCGTAACTTATTTAAACTAAAATCTGACCTAACTTTACCTATTCCACCTTACCTAATAAGTGTGGGTCTAACTTTCATCTCTAGGTGAAACAGAGGACTTCGAGAAACCGAGGATTTTTGTGTGTGTAAAGTGAGTAGGGAAATTGAGAATTTTAGAAGAAAAAAAAAAGTGGGGTGATGAGATTATATGGGGGGTGTAATTCAAGAGTAATGGTCGCTTATCAATCATAGTTTCAAATTTTGATAAACAACCACAGTTGGGTTTGTTTGTTATATATTATATATAAAAAAGATATTGATAATTAATAATTTAAAAATCATTTTATAGATATTTTATTAAAAAATTAAAAATTGATAAAAATAACTTTCATAAAAAACAATTAGTTATGAAAAATTAGTTTTTCAGAAACTGCCAAAAATAATTTCTCATTCGATGTTATTTTTAATTTATTTTCTTCAGATTATCATTTATTTTCGAAAAGCTGTAACAAATATATAAAAAAAATATAAAAATGGTTATTTTTTAATTTGTTTTTACAAAATAAGTTGTAACAAACAGATTCATTATCACTACAATGAATTTAATTTATATATATTGTCGGTGTAAATAGTTTTTATATTATCAATTAATCACAACCGTTAGATAATTATCAATATTTGACTTTTATCATAATTATTTATAAAGTTACCCACACAATTAGTTATAATTTACCAATTGTGTAAATTTGTTTATATTGACAGCGTATATAAATTAAACTACCCTACAAGATATTGATTTTGAAAGGCTTTTACAATGATTTGCATTTGCTCTCTCCTTAATTCTTCACAATATCAATTAATATTATAACATAATTACAACTGTAACTAGAATTTGAAATACTACTTTTTCATACAATAAATTAGAGTGCAAAGGTATTATAAAAACTATGTCATCCGAATTATGTTGCCACTTCAAAGCAACTATTATAATCTACAACACCCTAATAAATAAATATCATTAGAAAAAAAATGAAGAACAAGAGTGTATGAGAAAAGCAAAAAAGAGAGTTATTACTTAAAATGAAACTCCAAAGGTGAAAATCATGAGAAAAGTCTTAAATCCTCCTTATCAAATTGGTATAATTTATCATATCAATTTGTTAGTATTTTAACAATAAATTGTATTCGAGTTTCATATTATCAACGTTCTCGAGCCGTTGAACGTAAAAATTGTGCTTGAACACTTTCATTATTTGACCTAGCTTTTTAGAGTGAGATTCAAGCCTATTTAACATAATATCAAAGTCCTATTAAAAATGGCAAATCGAATTGAATCCAAGATCCATACTAGAGGTGAAGTTAAATATTTAAAGTTGTATTGAAGTCCTACGTTACCAAAGTTCCTAGACTATTTTGGATTAATAGATGTGGTTGGATCACCCATTCTATGAATTTAGTCTACTACTATGTGAAAAATATCCCCCCTTACCCACCATCCAATATGAAAACCATAATTACATCTTGAACCTCTAGTTTATATTATTGGTCTAATTGAGCTTTGATGAATAATCACGTCAAATTAACATTGATGTAGCAGCCTCAAGTTTCATGCCACCAAGCGAAGAAATGATATCAAAATTGAATGGAAATTTCACTAATGCCATGAGTAGTGTAATTTACTAAAGAGAAATAGAAAAAAGAAAAAATTGTGAGAAAAAAGATGAAAAGAAAGAAAATAAATTAATTTTTTTTTCTTTCCAAATGATGATTTATTTTTATAAATTAGTAAGGTTGTTTGATTTAATAAAAAACATCCAATTCGGCCATTAATATTTTTTAATGGATGGATATTCGATTTATCTATATTTTTTTTTCAAAAATACTAAATGTTTATTGTTATTTTAAAATAATTTTTTTAGTCACCACTAATTTCCAGCATTGTCGTTGGACCTCTGTAGTAGACCATCACTTTTGTGATCGTTGTCAATAACCATTAGTCATTGACTATGCTTGTCGCTTCGAGCCACCGGTGCAACCATGATCTACTACTAAGAGCAATCGCTCGCCACCGTAGGCTAAACCGCCGGGAACCCAAACCACATCTTCATATTTTTACAAACTTTTATTTATTTATGTACATTTATTTGGATTTTATGATATTTAAATGGATTTCCATATATGTTTTGATGAGTATATTATTTTGCAACCGCCAAAAAGTAAAGAAAGTAAAAAGTGGAGAGGGTCACTTTTTTTAGTCAATATCTTGAGAGTATGGTTTCTTTTCTAAGTTCTTAAAAAAGTTTAGTTGCGAAACTCACATACTAGTGATCGTATAAAAGTGAAAGATCTTAGGTTTGAACATATGCTGCAGCATATTAAATATTCCTACAGCTAACATATGAGTTGTATTTACAGAACATATTGAGAGTATGATTTCTAAGAGTAAACTTGGTTCCCAAAACATATGGAATACACAGATAGGAAAAAATATTTTGGAGTACGAAAAATGTTTCTTACTCTGATATATTTACTGCTTATTTATACTATGTAATATTAATTTATGGTATTTACTGCTTATCCACTCATGTTTATTTTTCAACACTTTGAATTTCTTAATCTCACTACACCAACATCTACTAAAAATGTATGTGGTTTTTGAGAAGTGTCAGTCATCAATGACAACAAAATGCAAGTCTTGTCTTTGAATCTAACATACAATTAATAATGTAACTTATTTTGATGCTATCACAAAATTTCACTTTATCAATTTTGAAAAATTGTTTTCATTTTCTGGCATTAATAGGTTCCACACATGTGATGTGTCAATTGTAGATTCCAATAACTCAGTTTCTTGTGTCTCTTGAACTGCAAAAATTGATTTTCATGTTTTGCATATTCCAAAATTAATGTTCTATATTTGTTAACTATAAATGTTAGTATTGTTAATATTCTGCTGAAGATGAAGATTGAAACCGTTGACCTCCTAATCATTATACTCTTTAACTCCCCAACCACAACCATTAGACCAACCTTATTCGATATTGGAATTTAGCAATATAACACAAGTCCTTATAATCCCTCAAGTTAGCTATTTGTTAGAAGTTCATATAGGAAACAAAAGAAGAAGAAAAATCACAATTGTTGGGTCAATCATCTATTTTTTGTGAATCCAAGGTATCCCGATCGAGAGCCAGAGAATGATCCTTTAGATATTGAGATCTAAGGGTCAATAATCTTTTAAAGATAGAGTTCATCCTACTCGTCGAACATATTATAGATAGAAAAATAAGACACAAAATGCTCAGAATAATAGCAGGACAGTTATCTATACCAGATAAAAACAATTCAAGCATATGCAAAAATAACAAGAATTTAGAGAAGCACCAATATAGGACCTTGTTCAGGTTCATGCCACTTTTCTCTCTGAATCTGCTATTAGGATCCTCAACAAAAAACCACCCTTCAAGAGAGAAGTGACCAAAATTTACACGGCTGAAGAACCCCCTAGGAAATATTTAAGCCTTGATAGTACATATAACTTGTATGAAATGAAAGAAAACAAAGGAAAACAGAAAAAGAAAATTTCTTTAGATTTCAATAACAGCTCATAAAACTTGATTTCAAAACCTTAACTCTAGAAATTCCAGTTCAAATTATTCTATCTATAAACTATGAAGGAATTTCAGTAATCATAAACAATTGATTCTCAGTTATTGACAGTAGAAATGAATACAAATCTAACAAAATAGATATTTTGGTGATACAAACCATCATTGTTTATCTGTTGTAGATGATCCTTGGTTGATATCTGAAAATTTAACGCCAACTTGCATTGAAAACCTCAAGAATTTTTCAGCACACCTGAGAACACATGTTTCCTCTGGCTTGTTCAGGGAACTTCGGTAGAATGTATTGACACAATTCTTGAAACATCTCTCCACTAATGAATTATACAACCTAAGACTGCAATTTTAATGTAGCAGATAATAAGCCTGTGTTTGGATAATATTCCCCTAGAGTTATTAAATAAATGCACTTCTTTAATATATGTAAAATTCAGGTTAAACTCTAGTAAATGTGATAGTGGCATAATGCATTATGTAAATTCATCATAAACTTGCATTAAAGTGAGGCATGTAAATTCTAAGTTCTTAACAAGCACTATTCTAGAGTAACATTATCCAATCAGTCAATTTAAGTGTCTAACCAAAATCACCAGTTATCATGTTAAGGCGATTATCAGCCAAAGCTATAGCAAGAGAAAACATTTATGCAAGTCTTTATAGTTATAACTTATCACTAGATTCATTGCTCCTAGAATAAAATAGTATCAGTTATGAAATTAATTAGAGATTAAATCCATTTGACATGGATTAATTAAAAACATGACACAAAGAAATAAAGCATGAAGTCGCGAATATTCGAATGACCATTCACTAGAAATGAATGCAGGAAGTGTATTCATGATCTAAACAGGGTTTAAAAATGATTTGAGACCGCAATTTAAACCGCAGCATAATGGTTTTTGATGTCTCTACAAATATGCTTAGGGACCCATTATCCGTATTTGACTGTGATTCTCCATAATATCACCATGCGACTACAATTTAAAACTTTGGATCAGATCTAAGCATCAATCTTTTCAATTAAACCATCCTAAAACACAATATTGTCAAATAGCAGCTATAGTGTAGCGGAATTTGAAAAAAAACTGCTATTGTTTTGTAATTCGCGATTTAATGCTAAGTGTTGTCAAATAGAAACTATAGCGGAATTTGAATAAACTACTAATATTTTCCACAATCTGCAATTGACAACACTCCTAATTAAAAAATTGAAAACACATCAAATGGATACTACAACCCAATATTTAGATGCCAACCAGAATCACCACATCCCAAATCATTCTTCACATATTGCAGATATCACAAACAATGAAACTAAGATTCAATAATTCCCATTATCAAACAAAAACCTGATCCATTTCTAGCACACAACATTTTTCATATATATAATCAGATCCCCAATTTAAGAGAACTTATACATGTAACCATCATATGCATATTCATATAACTTTAATTGCAATCAAACAAAGTAAAAAAGAGCTTAAAGAATAAAAAGTAAAACAAAATTGAAACATACCTATCTCGAGTTTGGAGCTGTTCTACCATGGTGGACAGTCTTTGCTTATCTTCATCAGGAAGATTATCTAGCTCTCCAAAAATATTCTTATCCATTTTTTCAATTAAAGCACAAAAAGAAAAAGAAGTAAAAATAGTTACATAGGTTTTGGGTTTTTCTCTCTTGGTATTTTTTTACCTGTGTTTTAGAAGGGTTTAAGGTATTTGGCAAAGACTGTGTTTTTCTGAAAAAGAGAGAGAGAAAAAAGATGTGTGTGTTTGGTTAAACCCTAAAACAGCGCAATAAATCAGAAACCTGGCCTAAACTAGGAAATTTCATTGGGTCGGGTTGAAAATCAACCCAATTGAACAAAATATATATAAGTTAAGTTGTGGACAAATTCTAACATTGACCAATTTTCACCGCTAAAAAAAAGTAGACGATAATCATCATTTTCATTATTATAATTGAGATAGTGATTTGAGCTGGTACAACATTTATTTAGATTTAAAATAATTTTTGATAAAAAAATAAAGGTCTTTTTAATAATAGCAACAATATTTTACTATGATTTTTATTTAAATTCTACATTTCTTGTTTTATAAGATACAAAATATTTTAATTAAATATGTCAATAGTTGTGTCTTTTTTATAATTGTGAGACCTTTTACTTATTGTACCACCTAAATATTTTTATTTTTTTAGGCTTAAATATACTTGAAAATTAATTATTTTTCATAGACGTAAAGCCCTAACTTTACTAACTTTAGCCTTGGGTGGGCCATGATAGTGACTTAAATGATGTTGATTCGATAAAAATAAAGAAAAATAAATATGTGTTTCATATTAAATCAACATCAATGAAGTCATCATTTTATTCATAAAAACAAGAGTTATTACTTCTAAAAAATATAGTCGATTGTTGTTAGAATTTCAAATGATTATGAACCACTGATTTATGGTGGACCACTTAAAAAAGTGGTGCTACATAAAACTCCAAAATAAATTTGGGTTATGCGAGATTTCCAAATCAACCTGCACTTAACTTTAATTAATTCAAGAACAATTTTGGTTGAAATAAGTATATCTCCAAAATGTTTTGGATGTGTTAGTTTAAATAAAATAGTTCACTTTATAAACAAATGAAATGTGATTAGTGAGTGCACGATAAATATAGAGAATGAATAACAAGATCACGCAAGGATGTATTCTGGTTTACCCAAAGTGAGTTATGTTCATTCCTCACAATCTGTGAGATTTTCAACTAATGTGCTCAGCACCAGAACATTCTGCCTTGAACTATCTTTTTTACTCACACTTTGATCAATTACAACAGTCACCTTTTAGTCCATAAATGATTTTTACAAGTACCTTTTAAACAAGAAATGATTTTTACAACACACTCAATTCAACTTAAGAGATAGACTTGAGTTACAAAATGTTGTGTATGATAAAAATGTTTGGGATCTAAAAACTTTTCAACTCTTGTTTGAGATTGATTAACAACAAGAACTCAATAGATGAACAAGTGTAGATAAATTGTTAATTGAACTTTTTCCTTCATCTTCTAATTGATCTTCGTTTTATAGATAAATGGAGGCTTAAAACATCCAGTTTAATTTGAATATAGATGTTAGAGAGTCTTGCCAGTTGTTAATTGATTTCTTTGAAACAATCTTCTTATTTCCAATACTATCAAGAACTGTAACGCCCCGAATTTTTTGATCCAAAACGTTACTTGAAAACATATTGGTTAGAAAGATTTACGACATTTTTTTTTAATCAAACTACCTAAAATTTATTCATGCAAATAATTAGTAACAACCACGTTTATTTAATTTTATTAAGAAAATGTTTATTCAAGGCTAAAACAAGAAAAACAATAATTCCTAACGGAAGGGAACCCACATCCGTATTTCTAGAATCCTAAAGATAAACTTAGAAGTATCGCGGCAATCCTATCATTACAAAATCGTATTGAAAACCCATTTTTATCCCTCGTTCGCCGCACGTTAATACTCATCAACTACTCTTGAATCTTCTCGAACTCATTAGTACCTAAAATGTTGTTGTAAGGGTCAGTTTTATCCATCATCCACATCAAACCAAAGTTAAACATATAGAAGAATAACACAAAATATATAAAAGTAAAAACATCCAATTTAAAAGAAAAAAAATACACAAACCAATGAATTGCATAACAAAAATATATACATGATGCATGCTCCTAAAACTATATGATCCGGATATAAACCTGCCACTAAGGAAACTTCCACACACAAAAATCACCCATACCAATGGGGAAAACCTGCCACTAAGGCAACTTCCACACAGATCACCCATACCAATGGGGAAAACCTGCCACTAAGACAACTTCCACAAAGATGCATATGCCATGACATGATGATATAATATAAAAGATATATATTCCCACACAGCCCACATAGAATCATGTCATATGCATTCAAATCACTTTTTAAAATACTCATCTTATTCACATATCACTAAGATCACATATCCATAAACAAATCATTATGAAAATCATAACTTTCACCACATACACACAAAAGTCAAGACTTGGTATCATACACACCATAAAGATTAACACGTTAACACATATAACAACAAGATTCAACTCCAACTCCTATTCATCATCATAAAACTTTGTCACATATAACATACAAATTCAACCCTTCTTTCATATTCATTATAAAAATTAAAACTTTATTACATATAACATAAAATTCATACTTTACTTCATATTCGCCATAAAAATCAAAACTTTATCACATATAACATCAAAATTCATACTTTACTTCTTAAAAATCATATATTATATAATAAACTTAACACAAAGGATTGGGGTTTCATTACTTTAATTCATTAGTCTGCACTTATTCCTTTCAAAAAGCAAGCAATCACAATTATTAATTTCATGACATCCAACCAACGATCTAACTATAATTTGTGTGGGGAAAAGCCCTTACCTTTGCCGCTTTTCTTCCTAGTACAATTCTCTAACCCCACGAAGTTGTTCACAAGGAAAAAGAAGTTCCAAGCTTTTGATGCACGAAGAAAAGGAGGTGATGGTGGCAAGAATTTTGGTATTCGTTACAGAATCTTGTTTGTAAAGGGTTTGTGAAATAGGGTTTGTGATTGTGGCTAGGGTTCAATATTCCTTTCTATTTAAAGTGAATTTTATTGGGTATATAGTGTTGGGCCTGAATAAGGAATAGAAGAGAGAAACTATTATTATTATTATTATTATTATTATTATTATTATTATTATTATTATTATTATTATTATTATTATTATTATTATTATTATTATTATTATTATTATTATTATTATTATTATTATTATTATTATTATTATTATTATTAGTTAACCTTCATCAAAAACAAACTCCCAGCCCAACTTTCTACTCATACAGATGGGTTGTGTGACACCAAGCCACAACCCTTAGCCCAAATTCTTCTTGCCTTAGAGATAAAATACATCTACTAAATAATTCTTACTAACAACTTTACTACAATAAGTCGAACAAGGCGAATAATTACCACACCTAATTTAATATTGGAAAATATATATTTATAGATCCAAATTATTTTAATTAATAATTTTAGAGGATGTTACAATACTCCCCCCCTTAAATTTAGTTTCATCCTCGAAACTAGTCAGACATGAAAAGGTTAGGGTGGTGCTCTCTCATCTTTTCCTCTAATTCCCAAGTTGCATCTCCAGCCGTTTGGTCCCAAATCACCTTGACCAAGGCGATCTCTTTGCCTCGTAAGTGCTTAGTAGTCCTATCCGCAATGCTCAGCGGCAGAACTGCAAACGAAAAGTTCTCCTCCAACTGTATATCATCTGGCACGATAATATGGGAAGGATCAGCGATGTACTTCCTCAATTGTGACACATGGAACACATCGTGCAGTTTGGCTAGATTTGGAGGCAAAGCAATCTGATAAGCTACGAGACCCACACGTCGGAGGATCTGGTATGAGCCAATGAATTTAGGAGTTAGCTTCTTAGACTACAGTGCCCTACCAACTCCAGTAGTAGGCGTCACTCTTAAAAATACACGTTCACCCTCTTGAAACTCCAACGGTTTCCTTCGTTGGTCAGCATAACTCTTTTGTCTACTTTGCGCTATCTTCATCCTTTCTTGGATCAGACGGACCTTATTTGTGGTCTGTTGTACCAATTCTGGACCTACAATTAGATTCTCACCATCTTGATACCAACATAAGGGGGTTTGGCACTTACGCCCATACAGAGCTTCGTACGGTGCCATCCCAATGCTCGCATGGTAGCTGTTGTTATAAGTGAACTCAACGAGAGGCAACATGTTATCCCAACTCCCTCGCTCATCCAACACACACGCTCTCAGTAAATCCTCCAAGGTATGAATAGTACTTTCTGTTTGTCCATCGGTTTGAGGGTGATAGGCCGAACTCAATCTCAACTTAGTACCCAATGCCTCATGTAATGCTCTCCATAAACGAGAAATGAACTTCGGATCTCTATCCGACACAATGCTAGACGGCACCCCATGTAGTCTGACAATCTCGGCAATGTAGATCTCTACAAGCTTAGTCACATCATAAGTAGTCCTCACGTGTATGAAATGGGCAGAATTGGTCAGCCTGTCGACAATTACCCAAATGGAGTCAAACTTCCGTTGAGTCTTAGGCAATGCTACCACTAAATCCATGGATATACTATCCCATTTCCATACTGGTATATCTAATGGCATTAGTAGTCCCTCTGGCTTCTGATGCTCTACCTTAGCTCTCTGACAAGTCAAACACGAAGCCACATATTCTGCTACTTGTTTCTTCATTCCCGGCCACCAAAACATCAACTTAAGGTCTTTATACATTTTGGTGGTACCAGGGTGAATACTCAGCTTGCTTTTGTGGGCATCATCCAAGATAGTCCTCTTCAACTCTACATTGTCGGGTATACAAACACGTCCATTACATCTCAAAATATCGTCGGGGCCCACCTTGAATTCAGATGCCTTGCCGATCTCGATCAACTTCTTTTTCTCTTGAGTCGACACATCTGTAACTTGGAGAACTTTAATCTCATTCATCAATTCACTATCTATAACGATCATTCCATAGTGTAGTTTCTCCAATGCACAATCCAAATAAAGATCCAAGTCACGGAACTTCTCTAATAACTCCAACCCCTTCATTGATACAAACGAGAGATGAACTCGCTTCCTGCTTAGGGCATCACCCACCATGTTTGCTTTCCCTAGATGGTAATGCAACGTGAACTCATAATCTTTAATGAACTTCATCCATATCCTCTGCCTAATGTTAAGTTCCTTTTGATCAAATAAGTATTTCAAACTCTTATGGTCACTGAATACATCAAAACTACACCCATATAGATAATGTCTCCAAATTTTCAATGCGAAAACAATTGCAGCTAACTCCAAGTCATGAGTGGGATAATTCTTTTCATGCACCTTCAATTGCCTTGAGGCATAGGCCACTACTTGTTTGTTCTGCATCAGAACACAACCCAAACCCTGATAGGAAGAATCACAATAAACCTCGTAAGGCTCTTCTGGTTGTGGCAACACTAACATTGGGGACGTAGTTAGCTTCTCTTTCATGAGTTGGAAACTTTTCTCACACACCTCAGTCCAAGCATAAATCTGGTTCTTCCTCGTAAGGTGTGTCAATGGAGCAGCAATCTTGGCAAATCCCTCAATAAATCTCCTATAGTACCCGACCAAACCTAGAAAATTTCTAATCTCTGTGACTGTTTGCGGTTGTTTCCATGCCATCATGGCTTCTACCTTGGATGGGTCGACAACAATCCCTTCCTTAGAAATTATATGTCCCAATAACTTCACTTCTTCCAACAAAAATTCACATTTTCCTAGATTGGCATATAGTTGTTGATCCTTTAGTATTTGTAGAACTTGACGCAGATGTTCCTCATGTTCCTCTCGACTCTTGGAATAGATCAAGATGTCATCAATAAAAATCACCACAAACTTGTCTAAGAACGAAAAGAAGATATTGTTCATATAATCCATGAAGATAGCTGGCGCATTGGTCACTTTGAAGGGCATCACCAAGTACTCATAGTGCCAAAATCGCGTTCTAAAGGCTGTCTTAGATATATCATCTTCTTTCACTCGAATCTGATGGTATCCCGACTTTAGACCGATCTTAGAAAACACCTCTGCCCCTCTGAGTTGGTCCATTAAGTCATCAATGCGGGGTAAGGGGTAACTGTTTTTTATTGTGATTTTGTTGAGCTGTCGGTAATCAATACACAGTCTCGATTTTCCATCCTTCTTCTTGACCAATAATACGGGGGCTCCCCATGGTGACACACTAGGCCGAAGGAATTGTTTAGACAAAAGGTCTTCCAGTTGGTTCTTTAGTTCTGATAGCTCTAGTGGGGGCATTCTGTAAGGAGCCATAGAAATGGGTCCCGTACCCGGAATAACGTCAATAGAAAATTCGACGTTGCAAACTAGGGGTAGTCCTAGTACGTCTGGTGGAAAGACTTCAGAGAAATCCCTCACCACTAGAATATCATCGACAACAACCTCTGGATTCATACTGATTGAGTTGAGAAACACATATTTTTGGACTCCTCCCTTTAGAGAAGACTTCAGTCTGTTGGTTGAGAGGAACTTCGAAATATCGGGATCCGAAAATATCACATTCCGTCGAGCACAGTCTAATAGGACGTAGTTGTTAGACAACCAATCCATTCCCAGAATTACTCCCAAATGTTTTAGAGGGATACAAATTAAATCGGTCTTAAAGTTCATTTTAAACACAGTCAGCGGGCATTGCAAGCACACCGAATTACATTTTACTGGCTCAGCAGAGGGTAGGGCAACTACTAAGTCAAACGGCAAGGTAGTGACATCTAGTTTGAGTGCATTCACCCAATCTAATGAAATGACCGAATGTGTTGCTCCAGAATCATATATCACATAAAGTATTTTTCCAGCAATTAAACACTCACCCTGAATAAGTTCTGAGGAAGATGGTGCTTCTTTTCCACTAATGTGATAAACACGTCCTCGAGCAGTAGGGCGTGCAACATCCTTGTTGTTGACAACATCCTTATCATTAGCACTATCCTTTTCTCGACAATCTTTTGCAACATGGCCTGGTTTTTTGCAAACATAACATAACCTGGTTCTTTTGGGACAGTCGATTATCTTATGTCCCTCCTGTCCACAGTGAAAGCATCGCATGGTATGTGTTTGGTTCTGTCCCGGATTCTGAGGCCTCCGATCTGTAGGAGTCTCCTATGGGCGAGCATACGACTTTTGCTGTTGGAGTTGTCTGCCTTTATTTTGTTGGTCACCATTTCCGTGTTTGAAAGTAACATTTAGAGACAGAACCCCATAATTGAATGTTAAGGTTGTGTTTGATTTCTACCTGAGGTTTCGTTGGTCCACCAATAGCACTCCTGTTCAGGCGGCTCTGTTTCATGATCTCCACCTTTTTGCACTTCTCCACCAGCACCTGATATTGACGTATCTCTAGGGGTTCCACAGACTCCTTAATCTTATACCTGAGCCCGCTTTCAAACCTCTCACACATGTACTCTTAATCCATTTGGTTACGAAAATAGCGAAAATGTTTCGCTAGGGACTCAAACTTTGCTGCATACTCGGACACTGTGAGACTTCCCTGATATAGTTTTAGAAATTAGGCCTCTTTCTCAGCTCTGGCACTCTTCGGGAAATATTTGTCCAAGAATTTTCTCTTGAAAACTTCCCAGGTCACCTCTTCGTGGTTTCCTTCCATCATTTGTGTCGCCCCTCGCCACCAATATTCAGCTTCACCAACCAACAAATAGGCGGTATACTCCACCTTTGTGTCATTTGGGTAGTGGAGGATCTCAAAGATCTTCTCGATCTCCTGCAGCCAGAGGTCAGCCTTGTCAGGGTCATATTCCACTTTGAATTTTGGCGGGTCTTGTCTACGGAATTCAGTCAGTCCTTTTATTTGCATAACTGCTTCCTCCATCTGGTCCCTCTGCGCATTGCGTTGAGCTTGGACTGCAGCTTGCTCAACCTGAACTGCAACTTGTTGGGTCATTGCAGCTGCCATTGCATTCATGGCTTGGATTACTTTAGTCATGTCACTTCCTCCCCGGGGGACTGGTCGATTTGCGCGATGAGCCATACTTCCTACAAATTTTCTAAGTAGGATAACACTATGATCTAATTGTAATCGTAGGGTTGTAAAAGAATATTTTATTCACGGTTATACGATAAGTTCAGGTCACACCGTAAGTCGTGTATTAGAGGGGTTTCAGGAAAGAGAGGTGGTTCAACGGACCACTTAATAACCAAGTCTTTTCTTAGCTAGAATCCCACTAATACAACCTTTACGGTATTACCCTCCCCTTATATTATGGGGATTCTAAAATTTTAAATAGATTAGAGGTTCAAAACATTGTCTTTATTACAAAAATTTAGATCATAGAACAAAAATTAAGTAATTAAGGAATATTCATATTCATTATAAATTCAATCGTCATAATTAATAACGTCATTAAACCACGAGTAGTAAATTAGTAAAAATTTCAAATCTAGGATCAAGAATTCAAGGCATATCATAATTGTAATTAATTAAAAGAAAATCTTGTTTTTGAGAAAGAAAGAAAAAAAATCAATTAGCATTAAAAGAGATCAAGTAATCAATGCATAGTGTTAATTTTCCCTATAAATATATATATATAACTGTCGCGTCCGGTTTGTCCGCGAAAAAGGAGTCGCCACCAATTTTATTTTATTCGAAGGAAAAATTGGATAAAACCTAAAATAATGATTTTTGAACCAAAATTTCGGATTCGAGAGTCGATTACGAGTAGGGAAAGTATTACCACCCTACAACGTCCGTTAAAACGGTTACCCTATAATTAATTGTATACAAACTATTTATTCATTTATTTTTACCCCAAAAAGAATACTAAAAAATAAATAAATTATTTACATTAATAAAAGAAGGAAAAATATTTTTTTATTAATTTGGTTTGACAAGGAAAAAACGTTGCTCCTATGTATCCCCAGGTGCAATGGGGAAATCAAAACACACGCAGTTCTTGGGTAGAAAATATTTATGTGTTGACTGATTTTATTATTAATTTTACTTTATAAATATACATATCAAAATAAGTTAACCACATAATAGTGATAATAATAATAATAGTAATAACGGTAATAGTGATAATAATAATAATAATAATAATAATAATAATAACGAAAAAAAGAGGTGAAATGTTTGTTCACGGATTGTATCTTTTTATTTTTGTTTTAAAGAAAAATTAATTTTTGTAAAAAAAACAACGTAACGAAAATATAATAATAACGAAAAAAGAGGTGAGATGTGGCGCAGCGAGCGAGGATGAATTTCATCCGGCGGCAGCGACTATTAATTCTAATCCTAAGGGAAAACTATTTATTTGTTGTTATGATTTTTTTTATTATTTTAATAAAGACGTGATATGAGCTATAAATTCAATATTACGATATGGTGAAATTTGTTTTCTTGGTGATTGGTTTATAAACATCAATTAGTTATATTTTTTTAGCATTTTGTGTTGCAAAGAAAACAATTTTAAGAACAGACAACTTTAGAAAACTGAAAGCTTAACACATGAGTTTATTTTTGTATAAATAGAAAAAGAGAAAGAATAAAAGAACATTTTTTAAAGGGATACAATACAAAGACTAATAAGAAGAAATTAGAGAAGTGATACCTTACTACTGAAGTGGTTTCTTGCTGGACTGATTTTCCCAAGACCAGATTCTCTGCTCCTCTTTCCTGTTATTCTCTCTTCTTTCTTTTCTTGTGCTCTCAAAATGTGCTCCCTCTTCTACTCTTACTATCGATTATTTATAGGCCCTTCGGGTGTAGGTTACAAAAGACAAGGGAATAATTGCCCATTGATCACCATTTTATTACTATTAATCTCTTTCTTTTTGGTTTCTTTTCTTTCAATTGATTATCATTATACCGATTTTTATGACCATCAATCCATTCAATTGATCCTCATTATACCGATTTTTATGACCATCAATCCATTTCTTTTCAGTTTCTTTCATTCAATTATGTACCTTTATTTATTTGTTATTATTTTTTTTAATTATTTTTTTATATATTTTTATATATTTTTTTTATTATTATTATTTTTTTTTTTTAGAAAAAAGTCTAAACAGGAATTAGAGGCAAACAAAAACTGGGAACATATGTGATTGTTTAAAGTTTAAAGCCCTAATTATTTATTTTTATTTTTATATTTCTATACATTTATTATTATTATTTCCCCTTTTTTTTATTAAAAGTAAAATATAAATAAATAGATAAATAAATAAAAAGCGGACAAAATTAGGTGTCAACAGCTGCCCCTCTTTACTTAGAATTTACTTGAGAATCAAAGTAAAAGATAAGTAAAGATGACAACTCTAATTTTGTCTGAAAAGAATTTTTTAGAAGGGTGCGAGTCGTTTTCCCTGCTTCAAGATGCGGGTCGTTTTCTCGGCTTCGGGTGCGAGTCGTTTTCCCGGCTTCAACATGCGGGTCGTTTTCTCGGCTTTAGGTGCG
>JBBPBQ010020323.1:44910582-44950469 GCA_037974755.1 Cicer yamashitae | reverse complement strand
CTCGGCTTCGGGTGCGAGTCGTTTTCCCGGCTTCAACATGCGGGTCGTTTTGTCGGCTTTAGGTGCGAGTCGTTTTCCCGGCTTCAACATGCGGGTCGTTTTCTCGGCTTCGGGTGCGAGTCGTTTTCCCGACTTCAACATGCGGGTCGTTTTCTCGGCTTTAAATTTATGTAATGTCATGAATCAATGAATGAATAAATGAATGAATGAATGAATGAATGAATATGTTGGTTTTTATTAATATTTTTATTGGACACGACGATTAAAATCATGGATGAAAAAGGCACTTATACATTTTTCTTGAACTTGATATCTTTGATCTCTCTTTTGTCCTTTTCTCTTTTTTCCTTTTTTTTTTTGTTTGTTTTTGGTTTTTTTTTTTGAAGAAGAATTACTGTTGTAATCTATAGTTGGATCTCATATTGTCGTCTGCCTTGCACTCTAAACAACCTCTAATATATCTGACTTTATCGCAATTCATTATATCGAGGTATGGTATATGTTTTACTTTCCAATACACGATAATCATAAAATGCATTCGAGAAAGAAGGTTAAATTATAAAGATGATAAAAGTATATCAATATATTGAGGTTCAATATTCGTCGTAAAAAAAAAGAATATACATAAGATAAAACAAAAGGAACGGGTGGAAGACCCAACCTTGTTACTAGTAATTCACAGGTAGACTGTACTATTTATTATATTTGTTGTACCCTAATTTTTGCCTAGGTCGCCTTTTCAGGTTTTCAACCTAGCGGGTATTTTTTTTGTTTTTTTTTTGTGTACCCTAATTTTTGTCTAGGTCGCCTTTTCAGGTTTTCAACCTAACGGGTATTCATTATTATTTTTTGTACCCTAATTTTTGTCTAGGTCGCCCTTTCAGGTTTTCAACCTAGCGGGTATTTTTTTTGGTACCCTAATTTTTGCCTAGGTCACCTTTTTAGGTTTTCAACCTAGCGGGTATTCATTATTTAAGTATGATACTTTTTTACGGCATCTGAGTTTATAGGGAGGACTAAATATTTTCCATCCATATTCGTGAGGATCAAAGCTCCACCTGAGAAAGCTTTCTTCACGACGTATGGGCCCTCATAGTTAGGGGTCCATTTCCCACGATAATCCTTTTGAATGGGTAAGATCTTTTTTAGCACCAAGTCTCCCTCCCGGAATTCTCGAGGACGTACTTTTTTCTCGTACGCTCTTTTCAATCTTTTCTGATATAATTGCCCATGGCATAAGGCAGCCAACCTTTTTTCTTCAATTAAATTTAATTGATCGAAACGGGTTTGTACCCATTCCGACTCCTCTAGTTTGACCTCCATTAATACTCTTAGTGAGGGGATTTCAACTTCAATGGGTAGCACAACCTCCATCCCATATACTAGGGAAAAAGGGGTTGCCCCAGTTGAAGTGCGTATCGAAGTGCGATACCCGTGTAGTGCAAACGGTAACATCTCATGCCAATCTTTGTATGTTACAACCATTTTCTGAATAATTTTTTTGATATTTTTATTTGCTGCTTCAACTGCACCATTCATTTTTGGTCTGTACGGGGACAAGTTGTGGTGTTGAATTTTAAAGGTGGCACACAATTCATCCATCATTTTGTTATTCAGATTTGTGGCATTGTCGGTAATGATCTTGTTTGGTAGGCCATAACGACAAATTAATTCCCTTTTTAGAATTTGACTACCGCATTTCTGGTTACATTGGCGTACGAAGCGGCCTCTACCCATTTGGTAAAGTAATCGATTGCCACCAAGATGAAGCGATGTCCATTTGATGCTTTCGGTTCAATCATTCCGATGACGTCTATGCCCCACATTGAGAACGACCAGGGCGCTGAAAGGGTGTTTAGAGGCATTGATGGGCCGTGGATATTATCAGCATATATTTGACACTTATGGCATTTCTTTACATAATTAAAACAATCTTTTTCTAGGGTGAGCCAGTAATACCCGGCCCGAAGAATCTTTCTAGACATGGCATGTCCGTTCATATGGATCCCATAAGAGCCATCGTGGACATCTTGTAGAATTTCCTTCGCCTCATTAACATCAACGCATCTAAGGAGTACCATATCATGATTCCTCTTATACAAAATATTTTTGTTCACGAAAAAGCTCGCGGCTAGCCGTCTTAGAGTTCTTTTCTCATTCTCCGATATTCCGGGAGGATATTCTCTATTAATAAGATAATGTTTGATGTCGTGATACCACGGTTTCCCGTCAATTTCTTCTTCCATTAAGTGGCAGTAGGCAGGATGATCTCGACTCTCCAATTTAATGGATGGGATTTCATCGTTTTGACTTATTTGGAACATCGAGGATAAAGTAGCCAAAGCATCAGCCAATTGATTGTTTTCTCGAGGGACATGGTGAAAGGTGATTTTTTCAAATTGTAAAGACAATTCTTTTATGTAGGTAAAGTAAGGTATTAACTTCTTATCTCGAGTTTCCCATTCTTGGTTAAGCTGATTAATGACCAGAGTTGAATCTCCATACACTTCCAACACTTTCGCTTTTGATTCCAAAGCTGCCAAAATTCCCATGGCACAAGCTTCATATTCTGCCATATTATTGGTACAATCAAAACACAAGCGCGCTGTGATAGGTATGAACTGTTTTTTGGGAGATATTAAGACAACCCCAATTCCATGCCCCATTATGTTTGAGGCCCCGTCGAACAACAAGGTCCATTTTCCATTATCGCATTCTTCAAACATAACCATGATGCTTTCGTCTGGGAATTCACATTGCATTGACTTATAATCATCCACAGGTTGATTAGCTAGATAATCTGCTAAGGCACTCCCTTTGATGGCTTTCTGAGTAACATAGGTAATATCATATTCTGATAACATCACCTGCCAGCGAGCAATTCGCCCTGTGAGAGCAGGCTTTTCAAAAATGTACTTGATTGGATCCATTTTGGATATCAAGTAAGTCGTGTGGCAAAACATGTATTGCCTCAAGCGATGGGCCTCCCAGGCTAAGGCACAACAAGTACGTTCTAACATTGTATATCTTGTTTCAACCTTTGTAAATTTTTTACTTAGATAGTAAATGGCATGCTCCTTTTTTCCTGTTTCATCGTGTTTCCCCAGCACGCATCCCATGGCCCCGTCGAGAACTGTAAGATACATAATCAAGGGTCGGCCCAGAACTGGGGGGACTAGAATTGGAGGCTTTTGCAAATACTGTCGGATTTTTTCAAATGCGTTTTGACATTCTTCGTTCCACACAACTGTTTGATTTTTCCGTAAAAGTTTAAAGATCGGTTCACAAGTCGCAGTTAGTTGTGATATAAATCTTGAAATATAATTTAGTCTCCCAAGAAAACGGCGAACTTCTCTTTCGGTACTCGGGGGAGGCATTTCTGAAATGGCCCGAATCTTATCGGGGTCAACCTCTATTCCCTTCTGACTAACCACAAATCCCAATAATTTGCCCGACCTCATATATTTGTGACTTAGCGATCATGTCGTCTACATAAACTTCTACCTCTTTATGTATCATGTCATGGAATAGGGTTACCATAGCTCTTTGGTAGGTCGCCCCAGCATTTTTCAGACCAAAAGGCATTACTTTGTAACAAAATGTTCCCCAAGGGGTGATGAAAGTCGTTTTTTCCATATCTTCAGCTGCCATCTTAATTTGATTATACCCAGAGAAACCATCCATAAAAGAAAAGAGTGAATGGCGAGCCGTATTGTCAACCAGAATATCGATGTGAGGTAATGGAAAATCATCTTTAGGACTGGCTTTGTTAAGGTCCCTATTGTCTACACACATTCGAACTTTGCCATCCTTTTTCGGCACCGGTACGATATTGGCTATCCATTGGGGATAATTTGCCACAGCCAGGAATCCTGTATCAAATTGTTTTTTTACTTCTTCCCTAATTTTTAATGACATATCGGGCTTCATTCGCCTTAATTTTTGTTTGACCGGAGAAAAATCGGGTTTTAAGGGCCATTTATGCTCTACTATGCTAGTATCCAATCCAGGCATATCCTGATATGACCAGGCAAAAACATCTTTGTATTCATGTAGGAGTTGGATTAGTTCGTGATACACTTCTTTCTTTAAGATGGTGCCGACTTTAATCTCTTTCTTTATTTCTTCTGTCCCTACATTAATCATTTTCGTCGGTTCCTCATAGGGCATGACACCCTTGGCTTCCCGTTCTACCGCTCTTAACAACTCTAGAGGAGGTTCATATTCTTCTTCGTTATCTTTTTCTGTTTGACTAACAAGATTGTCAAAATTATGCGACGAGATCTTAGTACAGTCATCTGTGAATGGACTATTCCCAAATCTACAGGATTCAACGCTAGGATAAGGGGAAGGAAAAAAAAAAAGAACAATTTTGGCGAATGAATGTTAAAATACGAGAACAGTAAGAAAGAACAATAAGAAAATAAAATGAGAATGCATTTATTGAAATTCAAAGTACTGAGAAAACAAAATTGTGTCCATCCTAAATATAATGAAGTATCTTAAGGTCTTAGTAAGAGTAATAATGCTTTTAGAATTACATGGGAATTGCATTAAATATTATAGGTGACTTGACTAATTTCCAATTCTTGATTTTTGCTCCTGCACCACACGGACGAATCCAATCAGCTTCATCAATGGAAATGTAATCTCCAGCTGCTGCAATATGGATCTCACTTGTTGGTCTTGCACTTTGGAAACTCTGTTGGATGTCACAGATGGGAATCCTTTCAGTTCTAGGCTCTCAATTCTCGATTCGAGCTAATCTCTTTTCTTTTTTTTCATTTACCAATCTTCGTTTGTCAGCCTGGGTGGGTTTGTAGCCTAAACCCCACTTATCTTTATTCTCAGGAAGTTCCACCAGTTCTTTGAGCCCTTCTTCATCTTTCCCCAACCCGTGCCATGGATGGTGTCCTCTGCTCAACATGAACTTAGCCACCATAATAGCAGTGTTTGACATATGTGGTTCTATAGGTGTCGTCTCGACGTAAGCGGTGTCCACAATTTCTAGTGTTTGGAAGGCGGTCTCTAGAGCTTCTTCTGTCGTCTCAACATAAGGTGTGGTGGACAACTTACTCACCAACAAGTCTTCTTCTCCTGACACGATTACCAATTTATCATTTACCATATACTTCAGCTTTTGATGTAAGGTTGATGGCACTACGCCGGCAGAATGGATCCATGGCCTTCCCAACAAGCAACTATAGGCGGGTACAATGTCCATCACGTGAAACGTGATTTCAAATGTGACCGGGCCTATTTGAACTGGGAGTTCGATTTCTCCCATTACTTCTCTACGACTCCCATCGAAAGCTCTAACAACCATGGGGCTTGGTCTCATATATGTACCATCACAAGGTAGTTTTGCTAATGTCGATTTTGATATGACATTCAGCGAGGAGCCATTGTCAATGAGGACTCTCGATATTATATGGTCGAGACACATCACTGATATGTGTAGTGCTTTATTATGCCCTCTTCCTTCGGTCGGCAGGTCATCATCTGTGAAGGTTAGGTGGTTGTTAGCAGTTATGTTATTTATGATGCCTCTAAATTTGTCCAAGGTGATGTCGTGAGTGACATGGGCCTCGTTTAGTATTTTCATCAATAGCTTCCGGTGGGACTCATAATTCATCAGTAGGGACAACAATGAAATCCTTGCAGGAGTATGGTTGAGCTGGTCGACTATTTTGTATTCACTCTGTTGGATGATTTTGAGAAACTCACGAGCTTCATCATTTGAAACCCCTTTCTCATTTTCTACTTTCTCCTTTTCAACTTCTTCTGTTACAATTACTTTCTTTTTCCCTTGATCTCTGTATGTCTTCTCAGACGCCACTATTATTTCTCTCTGTGATGTTTTCGGAGAGTATATCCGACCACTTCTAGTCATCCCTCCTATCGCTGAAACGTTCGTGGTAGCGGTTGTTTTTGAGCTAGAAGCATCTTCATTCTTCTGTTCAGCCAGATGTACCTCTACATTATAGTTCCAAGGTACCGCTTTATTGTCTTTATATGGAAAAAGGCTTGGTATCCGAACTATTAAAGTCATCAGGTCATTGGGGGCATTCATAGTTTCCTCCCTAGTGAAGTGAATGACTAATGGCTTTGGGATGGTTATGCCAAGTTTTTCTTCTGATTGGGTTGCGATCATATCATCATCCTTTTCCCAACGACCTATTTGAATGACGCATGTGTTTATCAATTTTTGAAGTTCTTTTTTGAACTCATTGCATTCTTCCATGGAATGATCTTCATTGAGGTGGAAATTGCATCTTGCTTTCCCATCGGCATTTCCTTGGATTAACCCAAATTTGCATAACTCAGAGAAAATTAGTCCCATCGGGGTCTTAATTCTCTCGACCTTCCTTATTAATTGGTGATTTTCTTCAATAGCATTCACTATTGGTCCACCATGGACTGGTAGGGGATTGTTTTTCATGCTAGGTTCGTTTTCTTTGAAATTCAACCATCCAACTTTAAGCAAATCGTGCACCTTAAATTTTAAAGCTAGGCAATTTTCAGTAGAGTGTCCTACAGCCTCAGAGTGGTAATTGCATGCGGCGTTCGAGTCATATCCTTTGGGGTAGGGCGGTTCTATAGGTTTCCCTGGACATAGTGCAACCATAGAATTGCTAACCAGATGCGGTAATAATTCTGCATAAGTCATAGGGATTGGGTCGAAATGTACGAACTTTCTCCCACGATAGTTTCTTCCCCGACTTTCATAGGAATCTTGATTCCCTTGTAAGTTTTGACTTATGGTACTTGAGGTTTGTGAGGTTGCAGCGGCGTAGGGGCGATGCACGAAAGAAGGATTAGTTGGATTTGACGCCACAAAATGGCTTTCTCCCTCCTTTGTATTATTCAATCCGGGATAGCCAGAAGTAATCTTTCCGCTTTTCAATCCCATTTCTACTCTTTCGCCTATGATGACGAGATCTGAAAAATTTGACGAGACGCTTCCTATCATTTTGTCATAAAACGGAGGTTGAAGAGTGTTTATGAACATGGTCACCATTTCTTTTTCTGATAGAGGGGGGTTCAACCTGGGAAGCTAGCTCTCTCCATCGTTGGGCATATTCCTTGAATGTTTCATTGTCTCGTTTTGTCATATTTTGCAACTGCATTCTGTCAGGAGCCATGTCAAGATTATATTTATATCGTTTCAAAAAGGCATCCACCAAATCTTTCCAAGAGCCGATATGAGCTTGCTGAAGGTGCATATACCAACTCAGGGAAGCTCCTGTCAAACTGTCTTGAAAGAAGTGGATTAGCAGTTTTTCGTCATGGGCGCAAAAACCCATTTTTCGACAATACATAATAAGATGGTTCTTGGGGCATGTAAGTTCCCTTGTATTTGTCGAATTCAGGCAACTTGAATTTCAAAGGTATTATAACATCAGAAACGAGGCATAGGTCTGAAGCATCAAATCCATAATTGTTTCCCCCTTCGACGACTCTTAAGCGCTCTTCTAAGGCTTGCCATTTTTCTTGGGATTGATTGCTCTCGAGCGGTCGAGGTTCATGAGGTATTTTAAACATCACCGGCGTAGCTTCGGTAGCTTTTCCTTGCGACGAAGAGCTAGGAAATCCCAAAGTAAGGGGTGAAGGTTGCACTTGAGGGAACTCGCCAGTACTATGTTGTGGATTTGTAGCCCCGACCAGCGGATTGTTGTTGGAGGGATGAGTGTCTATGGGTGGGGTATAACCTGGCGGCAGACCATAAGGTGGAAATTGTTGTGCCTTCCCTTCTTGATGATTAGTGTGAAGGTGTGGAGCGACGCCCGTTGGGTGAACAAGAGTGTTTTGGGGCATCCCCTCATCTACCAAAGGATTCCCATCATTTCTATCTCCAAGTGCTTGTAGAATCTCCAAGATCTTGGTCATTTGCCCCTTGAGTTGGTTCACGTCTTCTCTTATTTCTGTTTGCTCTAGCTCATCCATGATTTTTGACTGGGATCGTGTCCGATAACGGTGTCGTAGCACCAGTTTTTTTATTTGTTGTGTTATTTTTTCTGTGAAAGAATATGGCATGAGTATGCAATGTGATGTATGAAAATGTAATGATGCATGAATGTTAAAGACATATTTATTGCTTGTTTGTGAATATCTTAACCAATAACAAAGAGAGAACCATGAGATCAAAAGTGGAGCCAAATTTAATTAATTGAGAAAAAACAAAATACAAGTTTTACCACAAATGAGAGAACAAACAAACTTTACAAAACGAAAGTAGTAACGTAAACACGAAATTTGAAAATTTAACGAGCAATCATTTTTTTCATTTGCTCAATTAAACTTTTACAATGCTCAATAAAAATGGAGATCTCTTGAGGGGTAGAGAGAGGATTAACCATCCCGTCTGCATCTCTTAATAACGGTGGAATATCTCCGATAGCCGAATTGGTTAAATAAACTAGTTTGGAGAAGCGGTCCATCCAAAACATTCCTTCTTGAACAAGTCTCTCGATAGTGTCTTTTTGTGTATGCATCTCGTCTTCTTTTCTTGCAAGTTCAACTCGGTATGCCTCAACGATCTCTTCTTGACATTGCCTTTCTACCATTATCTTGCTTTCACATTCCGCTTTTACCCTATCTATTTGTTGCTTTAGATTTGCTTCTTGTCGACGAATGACTTCATGTTTTTCCCCATATTTTTTTAGCAACTCCTTAAGCCTGAGACCTTCAATCACTGCATCATCCCTTTCTTGACGTCTGAGTCTCAACTCTTCATTCGCACCCCGCAAACAGATCCGAGTTCTATTCTTGCTTTCTTCTTCCTCTCTTGCTCTTTTCTGTACTTTCTCAAGGATAAGGGATTGTTGAGTATTCTTATACTCCATATCTCTATAAGCCTGGTGAGCCCTCTCCAATTCTTGTTGTAATTTCTCAATTTCTTGTCTTTTTAGAGCTAAGTCAGCCTCTAAATCTTCAGTACTGAAAAAGGATTCTGTTGTTACTACTTCAGGAGCAACTGTGTTGCAATGAAAAGGCAACTTGATCTCTAATGCCCTCTTTTTCACCCAATTATGATATTCCTCTCCTATACCACAACTTCTAGGCCCTAATTCTTGACCTCTTCTAACGACATCTCCCCAAGACTTACGTATTCTTCTCAACAGGCTAGCATCATAAACGTCTCGTCCACGAATGACAAAAGATTTTGTTACATCCATCATCGGAGGCTTCGTCATAGGATAACCCAATTGTCTCAATGCAACATAGGGACTATAATTTATACACCTTTTAGTTCCCATGAGGGGAACATCGACAAAGACACCGCATCTACAAATCACTTCATTTATATCTTGACTCTGGGAATACCACTGGACAGTTCTTTCGTTGAGATTTGCTAGAATGTTGGCCCATTCCTTTTTGCTCTTAGTTCTTAACTGATGTGTGTCTTGGAAAATATGTTTGACAAACCAAAGATATAGTATTGGCGAGCAGCAATGGATTATGCCCCCTTCTTTCTCATGACGGAAGTCGAGTGTGCAGTAAATGTCAGCCAAAACCGCCGGTACTGGGTTCTCCCCTCTATGCTTGTAGGCCAAAAAAAACGTCTACCGCCGTAAAATCCACAAAGTCCTTAACACTTAGAAATAAAACAATCCCATATATAATTAAGGCGAGCACATCCATGAAAGTGTCCCATTTTCCATCTCTCGCTAAGTTTACTGCTTTCTCTTCAAGATATTTTACTGGGAATCCGATCAAATTGTCTTCTATTTCCTTTATAGGGATATCAAATGTTTCAGCAATTGTTTTCAGTGAAGGGTAGTGTTCCATGTACTGGTAAGGTTTGCTCCCCTTCATCGGATATCCAATTATTCGTTCGAACTCTTCCAACGTTGGGGCCAACTGAAAGTCCTTAAAGGTGAAACACCTGAAAGGAGGGTCATAGAATTGGGCCAACGCTGTAAGGGCATCCACTTGCACATTAACTTCAAGTAAATCCAGATTTTTTCCAAATTTCCCCATAAAGATTACACGTTGTACCTTTTTCAACTTCCGAGCGAGATATTTAAGGTTGCTTACATCTGGTTTGAGAACTCTCAATGGCAAGGTCTTTCTTAATGGAGTAATGTTTGAGCCACCATTTGATCCCATGTTTCCTGTGGTTAAAGTTATTCACAACAAGCCTTAATTTTTATGGTTTTGAAGACGATATGATAATGATATTTTTTCAAAAGTGACCATGATGAAGAATATGATGCAAAAAAAAAAAAAAACTTGGGTATACTAGAAGGTAAAAGTGAACATGACATAGAGTAGGTTTTTCGTATGTACATGAGATTTACACGATTCTTTTTTTCTTATGTTTTTTTTTATGTGAACCTTTACCATGGGTAGCTCTATGGTTCTAAATTGGTTCCTAGAGCACACAACTCAATTCTAAAATATTAAACCAATTAATAGGTAAACTATTAAAATGGCAATATTATAGAAAAGGTCAACTCTAAGTGAGACTTTCATGACAACCAAACAAGATGTACATCCAGAAGATTATCATTACACAGTCTCTAACTTATCTTAGGTTGCACTCAGCCCGGGTATAGAGTCCACTCATAAGTATGTGAATCGTGTTAGAGTAGTGTATAGAAAAATAAATAAAGTAAAATTAAAAAAAATCACAATGAAAATAAATTAACAAGACACATATAATTATATTCACAATATAACAAAACAAATAAAACAATAGGGGTAATATAAATAAAACAATAAATAAGAAATAATTATATACAATTAATTAGATTGGGCTTGACTCTCAATTTTGTTTTCCCCAATGGAGTCGCCAGCTGTCGCGTCCAGTTTGTCCGCGAAAAAGGAGTCGCCACCAATTTTATTTTATTCGAAGGAAAAATTGGATAAAACCTAAAATAATGATTTTTGAACCAAAAATTCGGATTCGGGAGTCGATTACGAGTAGGGAAAGTATTACCACCCTACAACGTCCGTTAAAACGGTTACCCTATAATTAATTGTATACAAACTATTTATTTATTTATTCATTTATTTTTACCCCAAAAAGAATACTAAAAAATAAATAAATTATTTACATTAATAAAAGAAGGAAAAATATTTTTTTTATTAATTTGGTTTGACAAGGAAAAAACCTTGCTCCTACGTATCCCCAGGTGCAATGGGGAAATCAGAACACACGCAGTTCTTGAGTAGAAAATATTTATGTGTTGACTGATGTTATTATTAATTTTACTTTATATATATACATATCAAAATAAGTTAACCACATAATAGTGATAATAATAATAATAATAATAATAATAATAATAATAATAATAACGAAAAAAAGAGGTGAAATGTTTGTTCACGGATTGTATCTTTTTATTTTTGTTTTAAAGAAAAATTAATTTTTGTAAAAAAAACAACGTAACGAAAATATAATAATAACGAAAAAAGAGGTGAGATGTGGCGCAGCGAGCGAGGATGAATTTCATCCGGCGGCAGCGACTATTAATTCTAATCCTAAGGGAAACTATTTATTCGTTGTTATGATTTTTTTTATTATTTTGATAAAGACGTGATATGAGCTTTAAATTCAATATTACGATATGGTGAAATTTGTTTTCTCGGTGATTGGTTTATAAACATCAATTAGTTATATTTTTTTAGCATTTTGTGTTGCAAAGAAAACAATTTTAAGAACACACAACTTTAGAAAACTGAAAGCTTAACACATGAGTTTATTTTTGTATAAATAGAAAAAGAGAAAGAATAAAAGAACATTTTTTAAAGGGATACAATACAAAGACTAATAAGAAGAAATTAGAGAAGTGATACCTTACTACTGAAGTGGTTTCTTGCTGGACTGATTTTCCCAAGACCAGATTCTCTGCTCCTCTTTCCTGTTATTCTCTCTTCTTTCTTTTCTTGTGCTCTCAAAATGTGCTCCCTCTTCTACTCTTACTATCGATTATTTATAGGCCCTTCGGGTGTAGGTTACAAAAGACAAGGGAATAATTGCCCATTGATCACCATTTTATTACTATTAATCTCTTTCTTTTTGGTTTCTTTTCTTTCAATTGATTATCATTATACCGATTTTTATGACCATCAATTCATTCAATTGATCCTCATTATACCGATTTTTATGACCATCAATCCATTTCTTTTCAGTTTCTTTCATTCAATTATGTACCTTTATTTATTTGTTATTATTTTTTTTATTTTTTTTAATTATTTTTTTATATATTTTTATTTTTATTTTTTATTATTATTTTTTTTTTAGAAAAAAGTATAAACAGGAATTAGAGGCAAACAAAAACTGGGAACATATGTGATTGTTTAAAGTTTAAAGCTCTAATTATTTATTTTTATTTTTATATTTCTATACATTTATTATTATTATTTCCCCTTTTTTTATTAAAAGTAAAATATAAATAAATAGATAAATAAATAAAAAGCGGACAAAATTAGGTGTCAACAATAACAAAATTAATAATGAATCCTAGAATAAAGATATAACAAAGTCAAACATCACACATAAATCAAGGCATGCGTCATACATAATCGTCCCACCCCAAAATTTCCGAGGATTATTGCTCTGATACCAATTGTAACGTCTCGGATTTTTTGATCCAAAAGGTTACTTGAAAACATATTGGTTATAAAGATTTACGACAATTTTTTTTTAATCAAACTACCTAACATTTATTTATGCAAATAATTAGTAACAACCACGTTTATTTAATTTTATTAAGAAATTTTTTATTCAAGGCTAAAACAAGAAAAACAATAATTTCTAACGGAAGGGAACCCACTTCCGTATTTCTAGAATCCTAAAAATAAACTTAGAAGTATCGCGGCAATCCTATCATTACAAAATCGTATTGAAAACCCATTTTTATTCCCCGTTCGCCGCACGTTAATACTCATCAACTACTCTTGAATCTTCTCGAACTCATTAGTACCTAATATGTTGTTGTAAGGGTCAGTTTTATCCATCATCTACATCAAACTAATGTGAAACATATAGAAGAATAACACAAAATATATAAAAGTAAAAACTTTCAATTTAAAAGAAAAAAATACACAAACCAATGAATTGTATAACAAAAATATATACATGATGCATGCTCCTAAAACTATATGATCCGGATATAAACCTGCCACTAAGGCAACTTCCACACAGAAAAATCACCCATACCAATGGGGAAAACCTGCCACTAAGGCAACTTCCACGAAGATGCATATGCCATAACATGATGATATAATATAAAAGATATATATTCCCACACAGCCCACTAATAATCATGTCATATGCATTCAAATCACTTTTTAAAATACTCATCTTATTCACATATCACTAAGATCACATATCCATAAATAAATCATTATGAAAATCATAACTTTCACCACATACACACAAAAGTCAAGACTTGGTATCATACACACCATAAAGATTAACACGTTAACACATATAACAACAAGATTCAACTCCAACTCATATACATCATCATAAAACTTTGTCACATATAACATACAAATTCAACCATTCTTTCATATTCATTATAAAAATTAAAACTTTATTACATATAACATAAAATTCATACTTTACTTCATATTCGCAATAAAAATCAAAACTTTATCACATATAACATCAAAATTCATACTTTACTTCTTAAAAATCATATATTATATAATAAACTTAACACAAAGGATTGGGGTTTCATTACTTTAATTCATTAATCTACAATTATTCCTTTCAAAAAGCAAGCAATCACAATTATTAATTTCATGTCATCCAACCAACAATCTAACTATAATTTGTGTGGGGAAAAGCATTTACCTTGGCCGTTTACTTCCTAGTACAATTCTCTAAGCCCCACGTAGTTGTTCACAAGGAAAAAGAAGTTCCAAGCTTTTGATGCACGAAGAAAAGGAGGTGATGATGATGGTGGCTAGAATTTTGGTATTCTTTACAGAATCTTGTTTGTAAAGGGTTTGTGAAATAGGGTTTGTGATTGTGGCTATGGTTTCAGTATTTCTTTCTATTTAAAGTGAATATTATTGGGTATATAGTGTTGGGACTGAATAAGGAATAGAAGAGAGAAAATATTATTATTATTATTATTATTATTATTATTATTATTATTAGTTAACCTTCATCAAAAACAAACTCCCAGCCCAACTTTCTACTCATACAGATCGATTGTGTGACACCAAGCCACAACCCTTAGTCCAAATTCTTCTTGCCTTAGAGATAAAAATACATCTACTAAATAATTCTTACTAACAACTTTACTACAATAAGTCGAACAAGGCGAATAATTACCACACCTAATTTAATATTGGAAAATATATATTTATAGATCCAAATTATTTTAATTAATAATTTTAGAGGATGTTACAAGAACATTCTTCTTCAAATCTAGACGTTTTTCCTAGATACTTGAAGGAAGCTCTGACGCGAAGGCTAAATTTGTCAGTTGGGATAGAGTTGAGTCAGAAGCATGCACATATTTCACGTAAATACTGTTTTTTGCAGTGCATTTGAGTGTTTTGTACTTGCTTCTAGCTAACAATTTGCTGATCAAAACTGCAGATCAATCTACATGAATTTTGTTGTTGTTGCAAGTGAACCTTCACTATTTGGCTTTTTGAGATGTTTACTTTTGGATGACCCATGTGCAAATTATGTCAATCTAGGAGAAGCTTTTAGTGATCCCAAAATTGATCCATTTGTCTCGTCTTTTAATAAGACAACAAGACTGAACCAGAATGTGTCTGCAATCATTTTTGTCATCAATCTAGTTTTGACATTCCTTGGAGGAATCTTTCAAATCATTTCATACTTTATAAAAGTGTATTCTTGTATCGATGTGTACATGAGATGGGTCCTGATTTGATGGTGAAGTCAATCTTGATTGTTTGAAAAATGACCACATGATCTTGCATGAATATGCATACTTCAACATATCATGAATTAACTTGTTTTTAATTTTTTGTCTAAATAAATACACTCAAAAACACAAGTTCATAATTAATAAGATCAGAATCATAACTAACAAATATAATTAAATGTTTGATTATCTTAAAAAAATTAATTTAGGGATTTTGCCTCAACAATCCCCCCCTTTTTGAGGATGAAAAACAGGTTAATTAGATTTTGAATTTTTTATTATGATTTTATAAACATGATAATATTCAAAGTGTTTTTGTTAAAAACTTCCCCTCAATTTAAGCATCCAGTAGTACATTTTAAAAAAGCAAAAATGAAATGCAAAGATAGTTTGAACCAAAATATCCTATTTCATTCATTAATCAAAAGATGTTACAACCACAATGATATTGAATACAAATGGTTCAAAAACAAATATTAAAAGACATAAATTTAAAGAGAAGTACATAAAAGACATGTTTCAAAAATACTTCTCCTCTAATTTACTTCTCCTCCTTTGTCTTTCCAAAAAGTAAAGGTAGCACCAAAAGATTTAGCATTAGAGTCCTTTTAAAAAGACATTGATGGAGAAGAATCATCAGAAGAAGATGAAGTAGAAGGCTTGGGTAGTTCAAAAAAGATTGAAGTAGAATCATCATTCATGATCCAATTTCGTAAAATGTTGAGTTCCATAGTGTTATAGGTCAGATATGTTTGAACGATCTATAGAGTTTCAAAATTCATAGGAATGTCCTTCCTAGTATGGTTGTATTTTTTTCTCTTAATCTTAGACCTTTTAGGAGGCCCAACTTCTTTAGGTTTCTCCTTTCGATAACGTTCTAGAACACAAGAAGGTGGTTTAGTTGAAGGAAAAAATGATTCCAAAGTACCAAAGGTAGGACCAATGGTTGGGAGTTTCACATATTGAGTTTGATTTTGAGGAAAATGAGGAAATGATGAATAAAAAATAGGACTAGCAGTGAAGTAGTTCTTCAAACCAAACAGAAAATTCACAGTATCTATGGGAGAGATAAAAATGGCGGACATTAGAGAAGTTCTTTCTAACCCAGCTTGTTTGGATGATTGACCTTGGGTGAAATGTTATGTTGAAAAGGCCATCAAGGGGATTGATGTTAGTGTTGAAGTAGCAATGTCAATCACAAGAAAGGGGGGATTGAATTGTGATCCTTTTAAAATTTTGATTCCTGTGGTTAATTTAAATTAACTCAAAATTGATCTTGGTTTGATAAAGGCAGAACGTTCTTCGTTAGTATATAACAATAAAAACTTCACGATGTGATCAGTGCTAAGTGACTGGTAAATAAATGCAGATCAGGGAAAGAGAATTCACACAACAATATATCCTGGTTCACCCAAAGTGGGTTACATCCAGTCCTCACAACCGTGAGATTTTCATTATGTGCTTCAGAACCAAGAATGTTATCCTTCACACCTTTTCTCTTCGTCACACCTTGATCAATTACAATCTTCACCTTTCAACCTAGAAAGGATTTTTACAATTACCTTTCAGCCTTGAAAAGATTTTTACAAACACACTCAATCTAACATAAAAGATAGACTTGAGTTACAAATGATGTGTATGATAAAAGTGTTTGGGATCTTGAAACTTCTCAACACTTGTTTGAGATAAATGAAAGCCAAACTCAATAAATAATGATCCACAAATATAGTAAACAGAGCTAGAGTTTGCTTGAAGAGTTTTTGACTTGTTCTTACTTGAACAAGTGTTGGTAGATTTGTTAATTGAACTTTTGCCTTCATCTTCCAATTGATCTTCAATTTATAGATGATAAAAGGCTTTGAATATTCAGTTTAAACTGAATGAGTGAATGCGCTGTGAAATGTCAATTTGGTACTGTTTCCAATCAGAATTATGCAGAGCTTTCTACAGAATACTGTAAGTACAATGTACTTGTGTCCTTGCTCAGAACTCATCAATTTGGAGATCAATCTTGAGGCTATTTTCCTCCTTTGGGCATTCATCTCGAGTTATGGGCTTCATCACTGATTCGAGTAGTCTTGATACTCTTTAATTTGTGGTTTGGACTATGGAAAATTATCTGTTTTAATTATGTCTTTAAAAGAGAATAACCAGAATGTTCTTTTGCAAAACCAGAACGTTCTTGGTTTTGTGTTGTATGGAAAACGTGGATGAGGGATTTAGTAGATGTCTAGTGTCAGTCATTTGTCTTAGAAACATGATGTGTTTTCTGCAAAAAGGTGCAGCAGCAGTGTCCTTGCTGTCATGGCTGTCCTTGCTCATAGCTCATCAATTTAGAGATTGATCTTGATGTTTGATGTTTTGCTTTGCCTTTGTTGATCCTCTTTGATCGAATCTATCCAAAACGATCTTGTGTAGATTATTAAATTCCTCTGTAATGAATAATGATGATTTTTGGTGTAGATAGATGTACTTTCGTAGCCCAGATCGATCTTAAATTACAACAGATTTTGTTCTTTGTAAACCAAAATGTTCTTGGATTAAAGCTGTAAAAACAAGAACGTTCTTCGTTTCTATTTTGAGTGATTTGCTAGATTTTGAACTTCTGACAGCTGTTGTGTGCCAAGCTTTTCTGTTATGCATGTGTGTTAGTGATGCAGTGACTATTATTTCTATCCAGGTTGTACTTGCTTATCTTAGCCGTCAATCTGGAGATCGATCTTGCTATTTGTTCTTGATACTTTGCTTTTTGTTGATCGAATCTGTCCAAAGCAATCTTGTTGTATAATTCTGTCTTTTTGTTTTGAAGACTGGTTTATTTGTAATGAAGGTTAATATATTTTCGCAGCCTAGAACAATCTTGATTAATGAAATCTTTGTCCAGAATGTTCTTGGACTGAATGCTGTGAAAACTAGAATGATCTTCATTTTTCCAGAATGATCTTGTCATCAATTTTTATGCACTTTGATGAAGTGAATGACTTCTTGCTTGTTCACTTATGCAGTTCATGTTCCTTAAATAAAACTTAAGTGCAAATGTAACACCCCGACCCTCCAGCGATATCGGCGATGTTAATCACGATCTTCTCGCTCCCCTCTTTCCCTCTTAGAAATCTAGCGAGTTTTTGCCTTCCGTGGGAATCGAGCCCGGTACCTAGGGGATAAGTACTGCCTCATCACATTCCCACTACCAATTGAGCCAGTAGCTCAATTGGTAGTGGGACTGTGTGGAGGCGGTACTTATCCCCTAGGTACTGGGCTCGAATCCCACGGAAGGCAAAAACTCGTTATTTCTACTAGGTGGTGAGGGGGGACGAGAAGGTCGTGAGGTAGCATCGCCGGTAACGGGAATGGTCGGGGTGTTACAAATTCGAGCCCAGTACCTAGGGGATAAGTACCGCCTCATCACATTCCCACTACCAATTGAGCCGAGAAGATCGTGATTAACATCGCCGATATCGCTGGAGGGTCGGGGTGTTACAAAGCTCAATTGGTAGTGGGACTGTGTGGAGGCGGTACTTATCCCCCAGGTTCCGGGATCGAATCCCATGGAAGGCAAAAACTCGTTATTTTTTATGTAACACCCCGACCATTCCCGTTACCAGCGATGCTACCTCACGGTCTTCTCGTCCCCCCTAACCACCCAGTGGAAATAACGAGTTTTTGCCTTCCGTGGGATTCGAGCCCGGTACCTAGGGGATAAGTACCGCCTCCACATAGTCCCACAGCAGCTCAATTGGTAGTGGAAATGTGATGAGGCAGTACTTATCCCCTAGGTACCGGGCTCGATTCCCACGGAAGGCAAAAACTCGCTAGATTTCCAAGAGGGAAAGGGGGGAGCGAGAAGATCGTGAGGTAACATCGCCGATATCGCTGGAGGGTCGGGGTGTTACACAGCTCAATTGGTAGTGGGAATGTGATGAGGCGGTACTTATCCCTTAGGTACCGGACTCGATTCCCATGGAAGGCAAAAACTCGCTAGATTTCCAAGAGGGAAATGGGGGAGCGAGAAGATCGTGATTAACATCGCCGATATCGCTGGAGGGTCGGGGTGTTACACCTCTCAATTGGTAGTGGGAATCTGATGAGGCGGTACTTATCCCCTAGGTACCGGGCTCGATTCCCACGGAAGGCAAAAACTCGCTAGATTTCCAAGAGGGAAAGGGGGGAGCAAGAAGATCGTGATTAACATCGCCGATATCGCTGGAAGGTCGGGGTGTTACAGCAAACATTAGTAGATTACCATTCATAAAACTTAATGATTTATTTCATAAGGTTTGTTGTCATTAAAACATATATCAAAAAGGTTTTTTATTCAACAAGTGTACCAAAAACAACTGGTATAAATTCAGTTTGATCAGCTTCAAAGTTCAAATCAAAATCAAGAACAGGTTCTTAGTCAGTAATTTCAAGAACGTTATGTTATTGTGGAGAATGTTTTGGAATTTACTTAAGAGTGAAATTATGAACATTTTTGTTCAGCACGACAATTCTTTCAGTTATTTTTCTTTTTGGTACTCTTGAAATAGATTGAGGAGTATCATTTTGAGGAAGAGGAGATGGTGATTTTTGAGAAGAGATTGGTTGCTTTTTCATGTGAGCAATGTTTTTGGAGGTGAACTTGGAAATCTTAAAAACAAAATCTTCATCATCTAGAGGCATTTTGAAGTGTCTAAAGATTTTTGTGAGCATCATTCCATAAACGATAGTGAGCCTTTTGTAATCTCGCATGGTGGAAGCAATCATTTTCTGGATGATAACATATGGAAGATTTAGTTTCAACCCATGGAGTAGATGATAGATTATCATTGTGTCCTTATTTTAAACAAACTTGTGACTACCATAAGGCTATCGTAAATTTTGGGGAGTGGTTTCAAGTCAGAAGACACAAAAATTTTGGAGCTAGGAAGGAAAAGTTCATTAAAAACTTAATCTTATTGAATATTCAAGGCATTATACCATGGTTTTCAAAAAATGGTTTAGCATTTAATAGGAAGATCAAGAATAGTGGCAAGGATTTCTGGTGTGAATCTAATCTCAACACTTTTGATTTTTGAAACTATGAGAGATTTGTCTTCAAAAACTCCAGCTTTGAAGTAAATGCCTCTAACAACTTTGTGGTAGTGGCTTTCTCGAATTTGTAGAAAGTTGTTCTAGCCAAGAACATCAATGTAGTTCTGAATGAACATACTTTCAAGTTTGAGATTTTCAAAGTTATGTTGCTACCCGGTTTTGAGGTTGATTTGGGCCGGAAAAAAGTTCGATTCTCGATTTAACTAGTGGAATTAGTCAGTTCGGCCCAATTTTTACTACCTTGATTGAAACTTTAAGAAAAAAGGGTCCTCGATTATTAATATGGTATCAAAGAACATGGTTAAATCAATCTATGTTGGATGTTGGAACCATCACGTTTGGGTTGTTTGACCATAAATTTTTTTCTTCTCGTGGGTTCACAAATTAAATTAGTAGACACGTGGTTGGAGAAATCCATTATACCAAATATTCTTTGTGTGATGCGTCTCATAATCCTTCAAGTTTATTGGTTAGTTTGATTTTGGGAATTTATGACCCAAACTTCTGAATTGATGAAAAAAAATTTAAAAGGAAAAGTAATGTAGAGTTATGTTGATGGAACTTCAATTAAGCCCACAAATAAAAAAGATGAAGTAAAATATGCGATAGAATTTAAACTATGGGATGTTAGTATTTCAAAAATATTTCTTGGATTAATAATTCTATTAAAGGTCCATAGGTGTGCAGCTAAATAAATATGATATTGCTAAAGTGATTTGGGATCATTTAAAAAAAAAATATATGTTTAGTCTAATTTTGCAAACCAGTATCAATTGAAAAGTGATATTAGGTCCCTTAAGCAGAACAATATGACCATACAGAAATTTTATTCAGCCATGACTAATTTGTGGGATCAATTGGCTCTTATGTAATCGACTGAATTGAATGTTGTTAAATTGTACATTGATCAGAGAGAAAAACAATGTATGTGTAGTTATGATTGTTGATGACAATCTATGCCATTAGCAGGCTTTGGTTATGTCTTCACACCTAACGTGTTTTTTTTCTTATGATGTTTATTATATTCCTAACCGCGCTTTAAGTCTTGCTCTTGTTACTAAATTGTGTGATTCCGGTTATTCGATTATGTTTTCTTTCACTTCTTTGTTGTACACATGATCCACTTTTTGGAGGGCTGATTAGTGTCGACAGCTAATTTTATCCGTCTTTTCTTAATATTCATAATTTTTTTTTAATAAAAAGGGTATTTTGAACTCTTTACCCTAACTTTCTATTTTTTAATTTCAATATATAATTTTTATTTAATATTTGGTATGATATTCGCTTGTTAATGAAAAGTGATATATGTTATTTTTTTTATTTTTTTTATTTACTACTTTTTTGGTTTAATAATAACATGGTAATAAAAAAATTAATTCAAAAATTTTTATTTTTATTTAATAAAAAAATAAAACGAAATTAAATATAAAATTAATAAATATGGGATTTTTTGAAGTAAATTAAATATGAATGATTTCTATCTAAAATTATTTTTGGGAATTTGAATAAAGATTTTTAAAGTGTACTCTATCCCATTATTTATTCGTAAATACTTGATTTTTCTGCCCATCTGATTTTTTACCTTTGCTTTCCACACCTTGAACTTGACAATTGCGTGAAAAATCATGTGTAAAAGTCACAAAATACCTAGAACCACCGACAAAGGGATCTTTGTTAGACCCCCACACATCAGAATGCATGTCGTTTAGGATTCCCTTTATTTTGTGTTTTTTGGATTTAAAACGAACATGACGAAATTTCCTAAGTATACAACTGCGGACACCCTTAACCAAATGTCTCTTATGAAGTTTTCTCATCCCGCACTCACTCAGATGATCCAAACGTATGTGCCACATTTTCATTGCATCATCATTAGACTCAACTGAAGCAACATCACTTACAACAGCATAACCCAACAATTTGTAGATGTTACCTGCAATCTTCTTTGTTCTCATCGTTGTCATTGTCCTCTTCATAACCTTCAGAATGTCCCTATCTCCATCAAACATATATGAGAAACCATTTTCCTGTAGAGTACTTAGGGAGATCATATTCTTTCTCAATTCTAGAATATATCTGACACCATTCAACGTTCGCACGCCACTCTCGTCCATGGAAATTTTAATTTATCTCATTTCAATGATAACACATTCTTTAACATCACCCAAATAAACAAAACCAAAATTGTCTGACATGAATGTGGTAAACCATTCCCTGAATGACATCATGTGGTAGGAACAACCAGAGTCAAGAATCCACGCTTCTGCACACTTGCTAGATGAAACACACAAAAATGTCATTCACCGCGGAGTCATTAGTTTGAACCATGTTCATAGAACTAGATGAACTCTATTGTTTGTTTGGATAGTGCTTCCTCCAATGCTCGATCTATTTCCAACTGAAGCACTCTATAGTTTTCTGTTCTAAAACTTAGACCTCTTCTTTCCATGACCTACTTTACCTTTGTTCTTCCCACGATTTTGACCTTCTTTTATTCCTCTACATTCTATCTCGTTTGAGAGTGAGACTGAAATGCAATAGTAATATTATCCAACTTGATATAGTCATTCTCATATGTAAGTCACTAGGTGATCGAACGAACCTGGTAACGAACACAACAGAATAATAGCCTTGTCTTTGTCATCAACCGTCACCCCTAAGCCTCACCAAATCAACGATTGAAGGTATTGATATGTTGTTTCAAATTAGATCCTTCATGCATCTTCAACCTATACAATCGTTGCTTTGCGAACAGTTTTTTTGTGAGAGTTTTTGCATAGATATTGACTTGCCAATTTCTCCCAGACCTCTTTTGGAGATGTTAGGTCTAGGTTATGATAAATCACCTCATCTAATACACAAATGAATCATCCATGTGGTCTTATCCTTCATCTCCGCCCAATCGACTTCTGCCATGTCTGCCGATTTCTCCTCACGTAGCGCCTATTGAAGACCTTGTTGTGCTAACAGATACTTAACTCTTCTTTGCCATAATATGATGTTGCGCACTTTGTGGAACCTTGCCACCACGAATTTCGCATCAGAGTTACTAGTCATTTAATACCAATTGTTAGAACAACAACACGATCTTAACAGAATAAATAGAGAAATCGCATATAAGAACGCAAGACGTTTGGTAACGTTTTCGACTACAGAATAGTTGTAGTTCCTTTTTATTAGATGGATGAATTAGAATTTATAAAATACAAATTGTGTTTATATAGTAATAATAAGATTCAAATTACAACAATACTACATAGAACTATCGCCTCTCACACGCTTAATTGCCCCCACAATAATCAATAAGGTCAAACCTACTACTAAATATTACGTATGAACCATTAAGTAATAATATATGCTTTTCCAATAGATTTTGATTACAACTTTTTCGCTTTTGCCGTCGGGTTGATCGTTACCATTAAATGATAATACCATCTGTCCTTTTCAAACAAAATAAACTTATCACTAAATACAAAGATAGACAAGTCAACAACCACAATTTTCGTCAAAAAAAAAAAAAAAACCCAGAGTGATTTGCCTAAAAGAAAACCCTCCAAACTAATTAATGTTAATTTATTTTTAAAAAGTATTTTTACAATTTAAATTTAAGAATGTCTCCACTTGCATAAGAAGGTAAACTTTTCGAGAAAATAAAATCTTACAAATAAAATAGGAGAATTAATTTAGGAAACTTTAACAATTAGTATATATTTTGAATTAATTTGGGATAAGTTTATGAAAGAAGCTAGACTCATGTGTTGTGGTTTGCATGGTTACAATTTGCTTTACTAGCACAAGATATCTTCAACATTTGGTCCACGACATTCTTTCCTTGCTTCGTCTCCCTTATTGAAATTCTACTATGATGTAGGTTTACCACAAAGTAAATATATGCGTCGATTTTTTTGGCTAATGTTGGTCATTATATATGGACCTTTTAATTGGACTATAGTTGATAGTCATCCTCCTCTCCTTATTTTGAAAACACTATTAGTTGTTGTCTTCTTCATTTAGTGATGTTGTTTTTCTTTGTTTTATTTCTATTTTGTGAAAAAAAATTCTAAACCAATCTTTTGACCAATTATCAGCATACTCGAGACGAGAGAATCCCACCTCATGTCAACTAGTATCAACTTTTTTATAGAAAGTTGAGATTCTCTAATTTTTTTCTTTCTTTCTATACCACTATTTTAGAAGTATAAGCATAATAATGATATTTTGAGTGGTCTAAATATTCTCTATATACCAAAAAAGTAATAACTATAGTAATGTCTTTTCCCAAAAAAAAAAAGAATATAACAATAGTAATGAGTAAGCATATGGGCTATAAGGATGTCAAGGAGCTGTGGCCGTACACGGCTCCAAATTTTTAGGGACAAAAAAATTTATTAAGTATTTATATATATATATATATATATATCGTCCGTTGGATTGAAAGATAATATCAAATACATCATGCCTATAAATGTTTATATAAATTTAAAATCATTCGATATAATAGTAAAGTACGTCAAAATTAATGTCTTAAATACTTTAATTATATAATATTAATTTTAATGCAACTCAATAATGTATCAAATCATTTTGAATTTATGTAAAAATTATAGCAATAATCTCTATGATATAATCTTTCAATCTAACCGTCAAAATTATAAAATATGTATCAAATATAACCTTATTGAACAATGTAACATTGATGTAGTATTACATCAATGTAATTTGATATTTCTTCTCTCTCTCTTTATATATATATATACACACTCTTAAGAGACTTAATTTTATATATTATATAAAATTTAATAAAACATTATGTTGTCTTATTAAAATAATTTTAAAAAATAATTTTATTATCTTATAGTATTGTATTCTTTCTTGTTTCAATCTAAATTGGGTTTTTAGTTTTTTTTTATCCACTATAAAGTTTCAACCCAAATTTTAGACATTCTAACAAACAAACTTTATAGAAAATCAAAAGTACTAACTCATTATCATCTATACACAAGAGATAAATTTGTTACTTACTTTTAATGAAAAATCTCTCCAAATAGATACAAACATTGAGTCCACTTAGGAGTCTTTTAGAATTCATTACCTTTTATATATTATAAACCAAACAATCGGCTCACTTTATAAAAGATTCGAGAAATATAGCAAATATGAGGAGATTTTTGAATTTTTGTTTGGTATTGAAAGAGTTATATCATTATTTGATGAAAACTTGTAATTATGTTATAAAAAAAAACCTGAATTAAACTTCTTTGAAACATGTTAATTCTTATAAAATAATATGATATTGAATTCTCTCAAAACATTTCATTATTTTCCTAATGCATGCATAATTTATAAAATAATATTAACTATATATTCATGGTAATGTTGCATCTGCTAAGAGAAGTTTTTCGAAATTAAAATTTTTTTCAATAAATATCGCAAATAAATTAAATAGTATTTTCTGGATTTCAATTGAAAATGATTTTTTAAAGAATCATGATTATAAACAAATTATTAATGATTTTACATATGAAAAAAACGAAAGGAGGACGATATTTAAATATTAATATGTGGATATATGTTGTTGTTAGTGTTGGATGTTACTACTACATGTCTAAGTAGATAGATACGTGTAAAATTTATTTTGTTGTAATTCTATTTTGGTTGTTTGGTAGGCATTTTTTCAAAACTTGTATAATATTTAGCTTTTAATAATGTTGAGGGATATCTACATTTAATAATTGATATATATATATATATATATAAAAGGCAAAAACACATTCAATTCTTGAAGTTTAGTTCAATTTTTGTTTAGGTCTTTTAGTTTATTTTTTTTTGATTTGGTTCTTTAAGTTATATTCGTTTGCACCATATTAGACTTTAACAATTATTAAATTATGCATGCAGTCTTTTAAGTTTGAAAATTTTCTCGAATTGCTGTTATGAAATTTCGAGATTTAATCGAAACATCGCAACAAGTTGACTATCGAAGGTACTTTGCATGTGAAGAAAATTGAAGACATTTTTTACGTGGAAAAACTTTTATTACCTTGTTTTAAAGGATATACGTGTATTTTAATTGTTATAGAGAAAATCAAGAAATATATACCATTTATAAGATTTGACGAATGTTTTCTAAAGGATTAGTATGAAGGACATATTGTTGCAGTATTTGATAGAATTTCAAATGATTAAAAGCTTTGAATTGAATTAATTATTGTCGAATTTGAGACAAATGACTAACATCTTGAGAAGCATGAGAGGTTGTTCTGCTAGGAGCATGAAAGGTTGCTCTGCTAGGAAGCATCTTGAGAAGTGTTAGGAAGTTACACAGAGATTAATCAAAACCAAATCGACCATTCAACTTGTCAAAGATCTCTATGTGTTTGGCTTGGATGTTTCTGTAGATATTTAATTTCAAGTGATTCAATTAGGGCTTAAGTTTTTGGCTTTTGGATAGTTTGGTTGATGAGTCTTTATTTTGAGGGGTGGGGATAAGGATCTTTGATGAAGTGCATGCTTATGTGAATTTGGGCAGTTTCGATTCTTAAGAACTATGATGTTTTTCTTAAGGTTCTCTAAATTAATGAAAATTGTTTTTGAAAAATTGTTAAACTCCTTCAATTTTGTCATTTCAATCAAAGTTCCGTCAAAGTAACCATATATATTTCTTTTCTTAGCTTTCAAAAATTAGTAACAATTAAAAAATGTTGCAAATAAGGTAAAATGATAATTTTTTTGAAATATTACTAATTTTATAGTAAATGTTGCAAAATACATAAATTAATAGCATTTATTAAATGTTATTAATGATAGTCTAAAATGTTACTAAACACTTTTAGTAAAATGGACTTAATGTAACACTTGATAAGATGTTGTCAAATCAAATTAGTAATATTTTTATGATTTAGCAACATTTTTCAAATGTTACTAAATTCAATACATGTTGTTGTGTCTAACTCCTTCTAGGAAACTAGTCTCCGTTGGTAACGATCTTAATTCTTAATCATACATCACACAGCTAGTAGCTTAACCACTTGGATCCTCTTTGACAAAAATAACTGTCTGAATTAATATTCGATTAAAAATAAAATAAATAGAGGAGATTATAATAAGTCGTATTTAATAAAACTCTCATATATGAGATGGTATATGATTGGTTTTCTGTTTGAAGTGGAAGGGTTAGTTAAACCGGAGTTATAAGGAGATTTAAAGTTCTATCTTCCCTCAAAACATAACAATAAGTTTAAATATTTTATTCGTTCACTTAAGTTTGTGTCTTTTTGATTTTCGTCTTTATAAGTTTTTTTTCTTCAATTTAAATCATGTAATTACAATTTAGTTTTAAAAATTATTCAGAATTTTATCTACCGTTAAAAAAAAAAACTTATCTGGTAAATAAATGAGTGATGTGGAAATCTTTGACATGACAATAGTTAATGATATGTCAAATATTTGACAACTAGATATAGTTATGAAGACCAAATAAAAAATTCCTAAATGTGCAAAATCTAAAATCTGAAATCCCCTTTCTCAGTTATTCTCAAATCTTCATCTGCTTCTTCTTCGTTCAACCATAACATCATCTTCGTCTGCAATAAACTCAACTCGTTTTCAATTGTCTGAATGTGAGTGTAGGAAAACAATGTGTATATTCATCTCTAACACTGATGAAAATCTTAAACGACAATTTTGGAGATGTCTTTATTGGAATATGAATAATTTTTTTTTTAAATCTGTGATTTTTATGTTTATTCTGTAGAAATAGCTTACATTTACTAAGTTAAATGTTTAATTTTTTGTTTTTGTTCGTATAACAAGGAGAAAAGGAGAAATGGGGAGAGCAAGGACTGAGAACCTGATCCTCAAACCTAATTTTTGAGTTTGGATAGAGGGACTAAAATATAACACTTTCAACTTAATTCTATTTATTTTTTAATCCATTTAATGACTTAATTTTATTTAATTTATGAATTATGAATTATGAATTATGAATTATGAATTATTAAATATTAAATATTAAATATTAATTATTAATTATTAATTATTAATTATTAATTATTAATTATTAATTATTAATTATTAATTATTAATTATTAATTATTAATTATTAATTATTAATTATTAATTATTAATTATTAATTATTAATTATTAATTATTAATTATTAATTATTAATTATTAATTATTAATTATTAATTATTAATTATTAATTATTAATTATTAATTATTAATTATTAATTATTAATTATTAATTATTAATTATTAATTATTAATTATTAATTATTAATTATTAATTATTAATTATTAATTATTAATTACTAATTACTAATTATTAATTATTAATAATCATCTATTAAACTGTCACGTCATTATCTTGTTTGCCACGTAAATTTTTCTAAGAGCAACTAATAGTAGAGATGACTTTAAAAGTAAATTGAACTTACAAGGTTCACATTGAAAAAAAAAAACTTATGGGGACGAAAATCACAAAGACGCAATCTTAAAGGAACGAATAAAAATAAACTTTTTATTCAAATAACACTTAAAGGATAAATTATGTATCCAGCATTCATTACAGCATTCATTACGTATTATAAAAAAAAATTGACATTTTATAATTTAAAGATTATTTGTTAGAGATTTAAAAAAAATGTTTTATGTTTGTTAATTGTAGTGATAAACTCTAATTTTCTTTTTAAATAATTAGTTACGAAAAAAATGATTTTTATGATAAACTTATTCAAAATAGTTTCATTTGAAGTAATTTTCATATTAGGTTGATTTTTATGTTTGTTTTGCGCAATAAGGTTGATTTTTCATCCATTTCTTCTATTGTTGATATATGTAGTAAAAAAATCTTAATTAAGGGATGTCAATCTCTCTACTATTCACATAATTTGTGTTATTTGGTTTATCCACAATAAATTAGTTTTTAACAAAAAATTGATTAATGTGCACTGCGCTTTTTATATGGTTTCTTCTTTTGTACCTCAAGAAAATTATCTAAGGGTGTTGCATCTTCATCAATGCATAAATTCTTTATTTTAAAATATTTTTTTATTAACTATCATATTTCTAAAGCTCATGTTATTACACAAGTTAATTGGCTGAAGCCTCATTGTGGTTGGATTAAATGTAATGATAAATTTGTTAATATTGAGTTTTGCACTGGTATAATCTTTCCCTTTTCCATTTTCGTTAATTTTCTCTTAAGTTGCTAATAATGTTTGTTCTATTGCACTGCACTTTTTTTTTTCCTGAAACTTAGTTTTATCCATTTGGATTTTTAATGTAAGGTTTTTAACAAGGTAACATTGTTCACCCTTGTTTCTTTAGTTTTTGCCAAGTCCCTCAATTTTCTTTTACTTTTTTAATTAAATAAACTTATTAAGGTGTCACAAATGATGTAATAAGTTAGAAATGCTAGCATAGTTGGGATATCAATTTTACCATATGATGCTATTGCACTCTAATTTCTGGTTAAAAATTGTCATAATCGAAAAAACTTCTAAAAGTGACCAATTTTTGGAAATTAGCAATTATAAAACAAGCTATAAGAAACAAACTAAATTCAATTCAATAAGCAGAGATTTATGATTCATATCAGCTATATTTGCTTACACAAGAAAACCAACACACAAAGCAACCATTGCTCTCACAACACCTTCAACAAAATCTAATCAGAAAATTTCAATTTGCTGAAGGTGAGATCCATGACAACTTTATTATTCTAATAAAGCAAACACACATGCTTTTTTTATATATTATATGTGTACCGATACACACAATTACACATATTGGTTCCAATATCTCTGCTTCAAGCTTTCATTTGCTATATGCACCTCACTTGCAGTTGCAAGGGTCACATGTGCAGCTTGATCCACACTTGCAGCCACTATCTTCAGCTGCAACACTCATTTCAGCTCCCTCGAACTGAATCTTCGTCGGACCAACGCCCAAAACCACCGTCTCTGTGGTTTCGCCGCCTTCGGCATAGTTCAACCCACTAGACCTCTTGTTGCATCTGTGAACCAATAAAAATTAACATCCATACACACAATTTCAAATATAAAACTTTAATTAGAGAAAAAAAATTATTTATCAATAGTATTAGAATTAAAAAAAAATTAAACATGTTTTTCATTTACTGGCCAGTTAAAGTGAAATCTTATTTCTTTTTTCTTTAATTCTAGTCAAAGTTGATATTTTTAGATTTGAATATGAAATCTCTTTATAATAGTATTTACAATAAGACAAAAAAAAGTGAAATTTTATATTTTTTTTAACAATAAATAATAATCCCATGTAGAGAAAAAATCAAGCATTTACTATGTAATATCAATAGATAATAAAATGTCTCATTCTTCAAATTTTTTTAAAAACAAAACAAAATTCGTAGAAGCCAGCAAAAAGGAACTGAAATAACGAATCAAAATATTAAGAATTTTTTCCAAGATAAGAATTTCCTAAGCACTCGTCAAAATTAGCTAGGTACCCAAAAGGCTAATTTAAAATATAAAAAATAAAAAACCGCGTGAGAAAAAAAAACATGTAGAAAAAAAGAAATAAATGAAGCATCCTTCATAAAACCCAGCCAAAAGGTATTGAAAAAAAAAATCTCTTAAGAAAAATATTTTTCATTATCATGATCATAAAGATAAGACATAAACAGTATAACAAAAAATTAAGGTGGTCCTTACTTGCAGCTATCACCACAGTTGCAGCTACTTCCACAGTTGCAGCCAGACATATTTTCAAAAGACAGATAAAATCACACACAACACAATTTGCAAAAAGAACAATATTGATGGGAAGATGTTACCTTAACTGATGTTCCGTGACCCCAATTTATAATGCCCTTGAGAATAATAAGTGAAATCAAGACCGTCCACGTGTCATAATCTTATGTTGTCTGGGACCACAGACTACCCTTGGACTTGTTCCACGTAGTCATCGTTTTCATCACACGTATTCTAGCGATACAATTATTGCTTGGTTTCTCTAAGTCAAGTGTAGCGTGATTCGTCGCGTGCGTTTCGTAAATAACTCACTCCTATGTTTCTTCGCTGAGGAATTATTTTAATAGTGATTGATAATGACGAACGAGTTTTTTTAACATAAAATTAATATCTAATATCGCGGATAATTTATTTTAAGTTGAGCCGACTGAGAGGAGTCAATTACTTGGCCTATCACAACCTCATGCCTCTTTTTGGAAAATTTTACTCCAGATCTTGTATTTATACTCCTATTCCAACAATTTAATAAATTTTATTTTTATTTTTTTTATAAAAATATTAAATTTTATGTTTTTTTATATGTTTTTGTTTAAGAAAATTTTTAAAAATGTTTTTTAGAGTACAAATGTATTCAGTTTTCCGATACACAAATCAAAATTTTAAAATATATCTTTGTAAAAAACTTTAAAAAAAATTTGCGATATACAAAATTCAAAATTTTTGAAACATATGTATTTTGAAAAACTTTTAAAAAATTGTTTAGCGAAAGTAGAAAAAATGTATATTTAAAAAAAAAAAAAGAGTAAAATAGGTAGTGTAAAATAAAATACAGAGGTAGGATTATAAATACGGAGGTACAGTATAAAATTTTCCTCTTTTTGATAAGTTCAACAACTGAAAGTCTGTTTGATAACAGTCATTTATGGCTTATAGATTATAGTTTATAATGTTTTTGTATAGTTCAATTCAAGTAGATTATAAATTTATAGATTTTAATTTATTATTTTTTCTTTCATTTTTATCTTTATTATTATGCCTATAATTCATTTTTACCCCTTATAATTTATTTATTATAGTTTTAAATATTTTAAATAATCTAAAAAAGTAACTTATATAATTTAAAATTTAAAATAGTTTTAGTAAATACTAATTTAAAGTAAGTAATTATTTATTATAATTTTAAAATTTAAAATATGTAAGAACCATTATCAATTATCTAGAATTTGGCAATTGAATCCACACACCTCAATAAAAGAAAAACAAGTATTACAGATCAATAATAAGTATCATTAAAATAACTTGTAACTACATTTAAACAACATAGTTTATAACTCAATTTAATAAACTATTTGATTAAATTACAGCAATAGTACTGGAATTATAAAAATGTTCCCTAATATATTAAGTTACATCAAATAAAAAAATTAAGCACTAAGTCCAAAATAAGGCTTGTAGATCATCTTCTGGTACTAAAACTGATCATCAGTCACCTTCAGTTGCTAATGTATAAAAAATAAAAGGGGTGAGATAAAATATTAGTGAGTTCTGAAAATAAAGGGATGGGTAGTTTAAAAATATTTTTTTTCATAAATATGCATAAAAATATGAAATTATGATGTATCTCATGATGGAGCTCTTTACTTCAATTTTTCATAAAAGCTTAACTGAAATCATTCTTTCATTATGATTATGAAAACTATGCATGACATCAATTTTTTCCTTGAAACAAGAAAAAGTTGCTCAATATTTTAACATAGGCCACCAAGATAATTGAGTCTTGTTTGGTAACGGATGTTTGGCCAAAGCCCAACCACTGTCGTAGTTGTTCTCTTCTACCTGTTGTTCCATACTTGGAACAAACCTGAATGTCCCACCGTGAATAAGGTCATGCATGATGTGATTAATGAGATTGTAATGCACTTGAGATGTTATGTATGCAATGCCTTACTAATATGATATTTGCAATGTATCATTACTCCATAACATTTATAATAACTTAACAATATATTAAAAATCAAGTGGGAATTAAATCCTAATTCCCTTATCAAAGCTGGAACTAAAGGTAAACTATAACTAGAGGCAGCATGACTAGAAGCATATAGGTCAAAGGCAGCATGATCGGAGTTATAGGATATGTGACCTAACCAGAGTCAGAGGATACATGTTCAGAGGAATAATCAGAGGATACATGTCCAGAGGAAGAATTAGAGGATAAACGTACAAAGGTAGAATCATAAAAGAATCATAGGATATGCGTCTAGAGGTAGAATCATAGGATACACGTCTAGAGGTAGAATCAAAGGATACGCGTCTAGAGAAAGAATCAAAGGATACGCGTCCAAAGGAAGAATCAAAGAATACGTGTCAAGAGGAAGAATCATAGGAACTTAGATCAGAGGCAGTATGAGCAGAGGAACTTGGATTATAGGCAGAGCAATCAGAAGAACTTGGATCATAGGCAGCGTGATCAGAAGAACTTAGACCAAAGACAGCGTGATCAGAAGATACATACATTATAGGCAGCTTGTTCAGAGGAACTTGGATCAGAGGCAGCATGATAAGACGAACATGGATCAAAGGCAGCATGACTAGAGGCAAACTCTGATTAATCAGAAGAAAGACAAAAGGGATACAACAGAGCCATAATGGAAGGAGAAAATCAGAAGCAAAGTATAAGAAGAAAAATTAGAAGGCAAAGTAGAAGAATATTATCATAGGCAAAATAGAAGCATTTCACTAGAGGCAAAAACAGAAGTAATTTACTAGAGGAAAAATACAACAAACCATGAAACAGTTAGCAGAGGTAAAAACAAAAGGAGAAACCAGAGGCAGAAATACTCAGAGTTGAGAAATAGCATCAGAGGCAACATGCCTAGAAACATAAATTATTCATTTGAGGCAGAATGCCCAAAATCATGAGTTAAGAATCAGAGGCAGCTAATAGAAAAGAATTATCAGAGGTAAAAATACTTAGGTTTTTAAAACAACAATTAGAGGCAAAAACCCCAAGGTTACAAAATGACACCCAGAGGCACAACTAAAGAGGCAAGAGTGAAAAAGCTCCAAGGCACACACATTTGCCTTTAATGACAGGATTCACACATTAAACTACAATTATTTACTCAAAATCTTGAGAGTTCCTAAAGTTCTGACGCAACAATCATAGAAAGATCAAGCAAACAACATGCATGACATTTAAAATCATTTGAGTCTAATTTCAAAACACTTATATGCCAATAATTTCATTTCCTCACGCTCTAAATTCTTCTAACTGGTAATTCTCCCAAAACAGTTTTTGATAAGAAGTAAAGAATTTTAGAGAATGAATTCCCATAACCGTCACATTTTTGTATGGAATTTATCCCATTCGATTTGAGGTAATTTGGAGTAGTTATCTATTTTCCCAACTATTTTCCTCTTCAGTATTCGCGTCTTGTTCCAATTGTTTTGGAGTTTTTCCTTGTTGTTGTTTGTCTTCTCTTCAACGTGATTTGGTCGATTATTGAAAGTTGAGGGCTGAACCTGTGCATGCAATGGGTCACGAACAATCTTATGAAGTTTAGTAAACTAATGTGTTTGGTGATTTTGAAAAAGAAGGAGAAATTGAGGATTTGGGAGAGACAATGAACAGTACCAATGGAGGGTTTCTCTGAAGTTCAAAACACGAGAAATAAAGAATTGAGGGATTGAGAGTGTTATTTCCATGGGAAGGAATAAATGAGGGAAAATGGAGGGAAATTATCATTATTCCACTTTGGACATTTTCCATATTACCTCTTTTGTCCACTCTTATTTTAATTAAAATTCCTTAGTCCTAAATTAATAAAATTCCTTAGTCCTAAATTAGCATATAGGCTTGTTACATTCTCTCACCCTTAATAAAATTTTGCCCTCAAAATTTGAGAAACTACTCCCTCATTAAATCAGCCTCTGAGTCCCAAGTTGCTTCATCTGGTGATATTCCTCCCCAAACAACCTGCACTAAGGGAATAGTTTTGTTCCTCCCTGCGTTTATTCTTCAATCAGCAATCTAAATTGACACATGATTACCGTTATAGTCTGGCTTTTTAAATGATTTGAAACCCCATAATTATTTTATCTTTATCCTTTGACCATCATAGGAAAGTTATACATTTGTGAACTTATACTGCCTCATATGAATCCCTTCTTATACTGGTATGATAACTATTTTATATGTAAGTTCTACCAGAGAGGCAATTACTTGTCCTAACTTCCTTAACCCTCTAAAACATAAGGGATCAACCTGTCTCATAGAGTCTGGATTATTTCTACAGCTTGCTCATCAACCTCCGAATGCCAATTAGTGATAAAGTTACTTCATTTTTTGCTAACCTTACACTCCATATAAATCATAATTTTGTGTGTTTAACCTTACTTTTTATTAACCTCCTATTTTATACAATCTATTTCACTTTTCTCCATAAAACCCATTTGCTTCAAAAGCCCACCTCTAAGTGCTTCTATGCACAAGCTTGAACTTCCTAATGAAAGGTTTTATCACTTTTACAAATAAGTTGTCACTCATATAATAACAATGCTTATCTCATCATATTTTCCAAGTTTTTCTGTCACAATTCTGCATATCAAACAAAAGTGGTTTAAATATGTTTTTGATTCCTGTAAATATAACAGTTTTTCAGTTTTAGTCCATGTAAAATTTTTTGTTTGGATTTCATCCCTACAATATCAGAAAACTTTATTTTTGGTCCTTAATGTCAAGTGAACGTTACAAAAACGTGAGTTGACAAAGAAAAATATGTCTTTTGTCCCTGCAAATATAACACTGTTTAGTTTTAGACCCTATAAAATTTTTTGTTTGGATTTCATCGTATTCATCACCATCAATCACAAATCCCGAAAGTGAATTTCATTATCTTCATCAACCCAACAATTCATATTTTCCCTCACCCAACTCAATATCTTTCCCTTCATTATTCATACCTCACATAACCCAATTTTTTCTATCAATAACTCTACCTCCAACCTTATATTTTCCCTCTATTATCTCAAAAAAAAAAAAATCCTTTTTAAGGCTTTACGGGTTAATTTTCTATTTTGTTAATATTTTAAATAGTTAATTTTCAAAGATGAAGATTAATCACCGCGTTCCAAACCGAAACATCTCGTTCAACCATTTCATCAAACACCTTCAAACCAATCCCAACATCACCAACTCTCAAATACCCAGAAACCAAAGAAGTAAAAGTAATAACATTTCTATTAGACGTTTCATCAAACACCTTTTGTGCATCCCTTAACCCCTTCAAAACCTTCGAATACGAATCGACAAGAGACGTTTGAAAAACTAGGTAATATAAACAATTTTTTTTAATCCTTTTTAAGTCTTTACGGGTTAATTTTCTATTTTGTTAATCTTTTACATAGTTAATTTTCAAAGATGAGAATTAATCACCGCCTTCCAAGCCGGAACATCTCGTTCAACCATCACCTTCAAACCACTCTCAACATCACCAACTCTCAAATACCTAGAAACCAAGACAGTAAAAGAAACAACATTTCTGTCAGACATTTCATCAAACACCTTATGTGCGCATCCTCTAACCCCCTCAAAATCTTCGAATACGAATGGACAAGAGACTTTTGAACAACTGAGTAATATAAAAAAAAAAATTTAATCCTTTTTAAGCCTTTACGGATTAATTTTCTATTTTGTTAATCCTTTAAATAGTTAATTTTCAAAGATGAGGTTGATATTTTTTTGAGATAATAGAGGGAAAAGATGAGGTTGGAGGTAGAGTTATTGATAGAAAAAATTGGGTTAGGTGAGGTATGAATAATGAAGGGAATGAAATTGAGTTGGGTGACGGAAATTATGGATTGTTGGGTTGATGAAGATGATTAAACTCACTTTCTGGGTTTGTGATTGATGGTGATGGATACGATGAAATCCAAACAAAAAATTTTATAGGGACTAAAACTGAACAGTGTTATATTTGCAGGGACAAAATACATATTTCCCTTTATCAACTCACGTTTTTGTAATGGTCACTTGATGTTAAGGATCAAAATAAAGTTTTCTGATATTGCAAGGATGAAATCCAAACAAAAATTTTTACTGGGACTAAAACTGAAAACTGTTATACTTACAGGGACCAAAAACATATTTAAACCGACAAAAATTATTCAGTTGATCAGACTTAACATTTTGTGAAATGATACTTAGAATATATAACCAAAAAAGAGATATCCTAACTTTAACCCTCTACCCACAGTCCAATTGGATCGACCTGCTCTGATACCAAAATGTAAGATTCATTACCAATTATCTAGAATTTGGCAATTGAATCCATACACCTAAACAAAATAGAAACAAGTATTACGAATCAATAATAAGCATCATTAAAGTTACTGGTAACTACATTTAACCAACATAGTTTACAACTCAATTTAATGAACTATTTGAGTAAATTACAGCAGTAGTACTGGAATTATAAAAGTGTTCCCCAATACATCAGGTTACATCAAATAAAAAATAAAGCACTAAGTCCAAAACCTGGCTTATAAATCATCGTCTAGTACTAACACTGAGATAAAATGTCAGTGAATTAATGTATAAAAAATGGGTGAGATAAAATCTTAGTGAGTTCTGAAAATAAAGGGAAAGATAGTTTAAAAACATTTCTTTCATAAATATTCATAAAAACATGAAATTATGATACATCTCACGATGAAGCTCTTAACTTCAATTTTTCATAAAAGTTTAATAGAGGAAGAATTAGAGGATACATGTCCAAAGGAAGAATCATAAGAACTTAGATCAGAGGTAGCATGAAAAGAGGAACTTGGATCAAAGGCAGCGTGATCAGAAGAACTTGGATCAAAGGCAACGTGATCAGAAGATACGTGGTTCAGAGGCAACTTGATCATAGGAACTTGGCTCAGAGACAACATGATCAGAGGAACTTGGATCAAAGGCAACATGATCAGACAAATATGGATAGGAGGCAGCATGACCAGAGGCAAACTCTCATCAGAGGCAACATGATCAGAAGAAAGACATAAGGGAAATAATACAGGCAGAATGGAAGGAGAAAATCAGAAGCAAAGTAGAAGATGAAAAATCAAAGGGCAAAGTAGAATTGTATTATCAGAGGCAAAATAAAAGCATTTCACGAGAGACAAAACTAGAAGTAATTTACCAAAGACAAAATACAACATATCATAAAATAGCTAAGAGTGGAAAAAATAGAAGGAGAAACCAGAGGTAGAAATATTCAGAGTTAAGAAATAGCATCAGAGGCAACATGTCCAAAAACGTAAGTTAATCATGAGAGGCAAAATGCCCAAAATCATGAGTTAGGAATTAGATGCAGCAAATAGAAAAGAATTATTAGAGGTAAAAATACTTAGTTTTTTGAAACAACAACAAGAGACAAAAACCCCAAGGTTACCGAATGAAACCTAGAGGCAAAACTACTGAGGCAATGGTGAAATAGCGTCCAAGGCATGCGCGTTTGCCTTCAGTGACAGGATTTACACATTAAACAAAATTTCTTTACTAAAAATTCTGAGAGTTCCGAAATTTCTTACACAACAATCATAGAAAGATCAAACAAAGAACCGGCATGGCATTTTAAATTATTTGGGTGCAATTTTAGAACAACCTATATGCTAAAAATTCCTTTCCTCACGCTTTACGTTCTTCTAGCCCGTAATGCCCCCAAAATAGTTTCTGAAAGAAGTAAGGAATTTTAGAGAATGAGTTCTAAGAAACCTCATGCTAAAAGAAGTTAATGTAACATAACTCATAGTTTTCTATAGATGTTCTCCTATTCAATTTGAGTTGATTTGGAGTAGTAATCTACTTTCCCAGCTCTTTACCTCTTAAGTCTTCACATCTTTCTCCAATTATTTTAGAGTTTTTCCTTATTGTTGCTTGTCTTCTCTTCAATGTGATTTGGTCGACTATTTGAAAGTGTTTTTTCCCTATAAAGGAATAAATGAGGAAAAATGGAGAGAAATTCTCCGTATTGCCCTTTGGACATTTTCTATATTACCTCTTTTGTCCACTCTTATTTTAATTAAAATTCTTTAGTCATAAATTAATATGTTAACATTTTTAAAATCTTTATTTTAATAGATTTTTATTATATATATATATTGTTATCATCAAAATATAGTTAGGAAATTATTGTTCTTCAAATCAAAATAGTTTTAACAACTTCTCATTTAAAGTAGTTTTTAGATTATTTTTATATTTTGATTTTTACAAAAACTGAAAAAACTTCTAAAACCAATCTATGATAAGCAAAGATTTATTTAATTCAAGAAGCAGAGAATTATGATTCGTATCAGCTATATTTGCTTACACATGAAAGACAACAATTCTCTCATAACACCTTCGACAAAATAACATTTCAATTTGCTAAAGGTGAGATCCATGACCACTTTAACATTCTAATAAAGCAAACACACATTCTTATTATACATTATATGTGTACCATACACACAAATACACATATCTGCTTCAAGCTTTCATTTGTTATATGCACTTCACTTGCAGTTGCAAGGGTCACATGTGCAGCTTGATCCACACTTGCAGCCACCATCTTCAGCTGCAACACTCATTTCAGCGTCCTCGAAGTGGATCTTTGTCGGACCAACGCCCAAAACCACAGTCTCTGTGGTTTCGCCGGCTTCGACATAGCTCAATCCACTTGATCTCTTGTTGCATCTGTGAAGCAACAAAAGTTAACATTTTTATATACATGAATGAATTGTGAAATGAAAACTTGAACAAAAAAGGTACTAGTACTGTAGGACAATTGAAACAAAAGTACAAAAAAATTTATTTAGCAATAAATATTAAAGAAAAAAATTAAATATGTTTTCAATCTCCAATTATGCTAAAGTGAAATTTTATTTTTTCAATAGTATATAATTAAAAAGAAAGATAATTAAAATACGAATTTAAAGATTATACACTGATAGTCTGTGTCAAAATTTAAAAAAAAAATCAAAAAATATTAAATTACAAAAATGAATAAATTTAAAAGTTGAAAGCAAAATTTGTGTTATTTAAATTTTTAGTTATTAATTATCATCGTATTTTTTCAACTAATTATTAATATAAGCTATTTCAAAAAACAAAAACAAAAACAAGTCACGAAAATATCTTCATAAGTTTGTGAAATACTCACAATAAATATCCCCTCCTAAGTTGTTAAAAAAAA
>JBBPBQ010020323.1:44856552-44910504 GCA_037974755.1 Cicer yamashitae | reverse complement strand
AAAAAAAAACCCTCATAAGCACTCATCAATTTTCATCAAAATTAGCTAGGTACCCAAAAGGCCAATTTAAAATATAAAAAAATTAAAAACCGCGTGAAAAAAAAATGTAGAAAAAAAGAAATAAATGAAGATGCTTCATAAATCCCAGCCAAAAGGGTATTGAAAAAAAAAATCTAAATATTATGAAAAATCTTTTTCATTACCATGATCATAAAGATAAGACATAAACAGTATAGCAAAAAATTAAGGTGGCCCTTACTTGCAGTTATCGCCACAGTTGCAGCTACTTCCACAGTTGCAGCCAGACATATTCTCCAAAGACAGATAAAATCACACACAACACAATTTGCAAAAAGAACAATATTGGTTGGAAGATGTTACCTTAACTGATGTTCCGTGACGCCAATTTATAATGCGCCAGAGAATAATCAGTAAAATCTTGACCGTTCACGTGTCATAATCTTATGTTGTCTGGGACCACAGACTACCCTTGAACTTGTTCCACGTAGACATCGTTTTCATCACACGTATTCTGGCGATAAAATTATTGCTTGGTTGCTCTAAGTCAAGTGTAGCGTGATTCGTCGCGTTTATTTTGTTAAATAGTTCACGTCTTTCTAGGAATGTATGCATAAAAATATTGTATTATATTATTATAAAATATTTAATAATCTATAAACGTTGATAACATATAATAAATATTTTAGAATCTTTAAATTTTGGAATCATGTGCGGTGATTCAATTTGTACTGATTATGAGCCGACCGTGATAGATAAAAAATGTATGTTCAAATTTAAAATATATTCAGAAGTTCATCTATTTTGTCTAAAGTCAAACAAAATATTTCATGTGTCAATGAGTTCCGTTAGATGCACTGATATATCACATTAAATAACATAGTGACAAAGTTGTCTGTGAGATTTTGGTTGTTCTGTGCAAGTTATGAATTTGGTATATCTGTTCGAATTGTAGATAATCTTCAACATAAAAGTTAAATATTATATAAGCATTGAAAAAGTTCTTCTCAAACCAAAACTAAAATTGAATTATAGCAAAATTAGTTATGCATGTATCTATTCATCCAAACATGTAATAGTAACATCTAATATTAACAACAACATTCATCCACATATTAATCTTAATTTGAATATCATCCTCATTGCATTTTCTACTGCAAAATCATTAACAATTTGTTTACAATAAAGATTCTTTAAAAAATCATTTTCAATTGAAATCGACGTAAGACTATTTAATTTATTTTATGACATTGTAGATCTTAAAAAATATTTTAATAATTTCAATTTCAAAAAACTCTTCTCAATAGATGATACATAATAGAGATAGTTAATATTATTTTATGTGATGTGCAAGCATTAGAAAAACAATAGAATATTTTAAGAGAACTCAATATCATAAAACTTGATTTTGCTTCAATTGTTGAAACAAAATTTCACTCTCAAGATCATAAGAATGGCCATATTTTAAATAACTTTCAAGATTTTTGCAACACAATTTCAAGTCTTCATAGAAAATAACCTAAGTCTTTCTATACAAAACAAAAATCTAAAAATATCCCTGTATGTTCTATATTGCTTGAGTTTTCTATTACGTGAGTCAATTATTTGATCTACGATATATAAAATAATGAATCCTAAACGATGGCGAGTTGGTGCTTTTGTTTTTCTTTAGTTAGAGTTTCTTTTTTAGAATATCTGAAATTTGGATTGGATTTTATAGTGGTCAAAAAAGACTAAAAGTTTAATTTTGGTCTGAACATAAAATAATACTATATTATAACATAATAAAATATTCTATTTAGTCTTTTTATAAAAGATAATTGAGTCAACAAAAGTTGATGTACTATATAAAAAGGATCGGAGGGAGTAATTTTTTTTATTTAAATATGACAATATAATTTTTTTTAAAACACCTTAGCTTAAAAATGAGTTTGTTAAGTTTATATATATATAGTAAAAAAATGATACCGCTAAAAATTTGGGGACCTATTCGACCGCACCTCTCGAATACCCTTAATGCCCCCTCAACATAGTGATACATAAACATGTAGATTCCATGTCATAAACTTTGTCTTAAAGTAATTAATATCAAATAGCATTTTGCGTTAATAATTAAAATCATAGAATATTTTGTCAACTTTGTCTTTCAACAATCATTTTCCCTCCACACCACTTCATTGTCATTAGCTCTATTGTCATTAAGTAAATCTAGTTTCTCAACCTCATCAACCCATATAATTATCTTGCATACACAAAGTCAATACATTGAATAAAGAGGTATGAAAGGAAAAAAAATGCATAAAGGTGTCAAATAATTGACCTTATGTAACATTAGGTGGTGCAATCTATGGATTTGTTGATTTATTAATTTGAGAATTTATGAATTTGAGAAATAAATAAATAGAGAAAAAGAAATGAGTGTTGGCCTCTTTACTATATTTATTTATTGTCAAAATGCCTCCTATAACATAACATCTACGTTTAGATGTCACTTTATCACTTAAAGTGACACAATAACACTTATAATAAGACTCATTGATAAATGAGCGTTTTGATTGACGTTAGACAAAATAGATAAACATTTTGATATAGCATATATTTAAAAGAGTATTTTAATAGAAATTTACATTTTCAAAAGCGAATTGATGGTTTACTTGGTGATTTGTTTGAAAAATATTTTAATAGCGATCAACACTAATGAGAAAGAATTATTTAAAAAAAAAAAAAAAGTTTTACTAATATATAGTGATATCGTGGATAATTTATTTTAGAGTGAAAACATTGAGGATAATAGATCAGGTGAGAAGAGACAATTACTTAGCTTATGTCGGAGACAAACTTAACTAAAAGTTAGATTTTTGTTCAATAACCCACTCCTCTGTTTTGTCAAAAAAACTCACTGTTTTTCTCCGTTGATAGGTGATTACTTGTTTGAGTAAATATTTCAATAAGGATTTGATAATGACGAACGAGTTTTATTAACAAAAAATTATATCTAATACAGCAGATAATTCATTTTAGAGTGAAGACATCGGTGAAATTAATACAGACCGATTAAAAAATGTGAATTACTTGGCCTATCACCTATGTCAAACTTTGAAAGTCTATTTTTTCTAGTGAAAAAGTCAAGCTATATGTCAATAAAAATAATTTTTAGACATATCAAACTGATTTATTTAAATAGATGCAAATAAATAATAATAATAATAATAATAATAATTATTATTATTATTATTATTATATTAGATTTTTTAATTTGTGTTAAAAAATAATTTAACTATATTTTCGGTAATTAAGACCATTTGTTGCACGATTATAAAAAATTTGATTTTGATATTTATTAATTTAGAGATTCTAAAGAAAAGGATAATCTATTTTGTGTTTAATTATAAGGGTGTTTAAATTGAAATCAATTTAAATATGAATTGTAAAAAAAATTCAAAGTAATTAAAAAATTACACAAAATCGAATATTATTTAAATGTTTTTGGAGGGACAAAGGGTTATATAAAGATGGGGTAGCCAAAGCTTCTCCAAATTTTTCTTGTTTTGTTTTAATAAGTACATATATCTTTATATTTAGATACCCTAATAATATATATTTAACTACCTCAAATACAAATGTATTGGTCTAAAGAAATATAACAAGAATAATTAGTTTGTTGGTTTATTATTAGTTCAAACTGATAATACTTATAACCCATTTTCATATTGAAATTATTAAAATAAAATAAAAATCACTTTTTAAAAATTGGAAAAGGAATCGAAAACATTAAAAAAGACATCGTAAGTATGCATAGTGTATAATCAAATTATACATGGATGAATTTAACTTTGAAACGTTGTCAAATTCAATATTTCTAAATAGCTAATTTTTTGTTTTTATTTCCTTTTATGTTGATATAAGTTACGTTTAAATAAGTATTAGTTTTGATTTTTTTTCCTTATAGGTTAAGTAGTTCTTTGTGAATTTTAATATCATTGAAAATGATTTTACTTATCGGTTAAGTTTAATATACTAATTATTAAATTTTTTTCATATTTAATCACCCCATCAAATTTGTCCTAGCTTTGCCATTGTGTCTTTGGATCTCTTATTTGAAATGATATGATACAAAGGTGAATTCTCTAAGTTTCTGTAATCACGTAACAAATTATATGATACATTGATCGTGTAGTGTCTTTCATACTTATGATTCTAGACTCATTTTTTTGACTTCTTAATTTGCATCGAAACGTTTGCCACCATTGCCCTTCACTTCTCCAACTCCATTATTTTTTAGTTTTTATTAGTATGAGATATTGCATTAATCTATTATTTGTTAGTTTTAATTTTTTCTAATAATACTTATTGGCTTAAACTTTTTATTTTATTTTATTATTTCACACATTTTAAACATAATCAATCATTGTTATTTGATAATGTTATTTTTTAGTGTATTATATTTTATATTTCACATAAAAACCTATTAATTCAATGTGGTTTTCTAATATTATATTAATAAATTTTTTATAATTGTAAATTGAATCAACCAAATCGATAAAATCTAAAATACATTTATTTGGACTAGATCAAATCATGTTTTTTTAAAGATGACATCTAAATTAAGCCAAAGTTTGGTGGTTTAATCTAAAGATCAAAGGATTTTTAAGAGAAGTTATTCAAATAGCTTCTTATTTTACGTAACTTTTTGGTTTTTTTCTTTTTCAAAAAACTATAATAAACAGATGATGTTACTATATTCTGTTTAACATATTAATTCGACTATCTATCTAAATATACATCATATTACTTATTTAATTGACACTAATATGAAATAAAATTTAAATAGACTAACAAACAAGACATATCTAACTTCCCCTATAAAAAAGTCACATCAAACTTCCTAAAAGGTTAGTGTTAATGTTTATTACAGGTTTAGTAAAAAATCTACCAAAACTTCAACAAATAGAATGTTTAAATGTGAGATTTTGACAAGTTTTATCATTTATCAATTGACTTACTATTAATCTGGAATGAAATGATTTGATGGCTAATTCGTATACACAATTTTGTGACGGACTGTTCCTATCAATAACTATGTCGAAAATGCAATGAAATGGAATGTGAATTGAAAATGATAATGTTTGTTATATAAAAGAGATTTTAATGAAGAAAAGATTATGCAACAAAAAAAGGTTTTCAAAGTAAAAATGCAACAAAAAGTTTTCATGTCATGCAATGGAATTACTTGTCAACGCATGATGGTGTGAACTTTGGTAGAAATCCAAGACCACTGATAATACAATGCACGTTTTTAGTGACAAAATATTGGTTTAAAGATTTTTCAAAGGGAACAAACCCGAACAAGAATGCATGAGCTCAATCGATGTGTGCAATTAGGCATGACAATGGAGCGGAACGGAGTGGATTTTGCCTCTCCACCCCTACAACCGACTAATTGGAAAAACCTGCACCCGTCTCCGTTTTTGCGGGTGTGAAATTTAGTCTCCCATCTCCGCCCGCAACAGGATCCGGGTTTCCTCGCCCACACACGGACACATTTATATATATATAAAATTATAATTAATATAATAAAATAATTATTATTAGATAATAATAAAATTTAAAAAATAGTTTTTTTAAAGAGATGAGATTATAATTTTTAATATTTAAAAAAATATTAAGTATATTTAATATGTACATGCATATAAAATTTAAAAATTATAATAATATTACTAGCTGACCGGGTTTGGGTGCGGGGTGAATATCAACACCCCCAAACCCGCCCCCGCCCCCAAATTTTAATTTCGGGAAAAATCCGCGCCCGTACCTAATCAGAGCGGGTTTTTCCCATCCAAATCAAGACGGGTTCGGGTGGATATTCGTGGATGCAGATTATGTTGTCATCCCTATATACAATAAATGTAAAGTGAAAGAGTTGTAAAGTGTAGGAAATGTAAATTGCATATAAAATAAATTGCGGAAGGGTAAATTGCAAGGAAATAAATAAAGTACAAGGGAGAATAACAAGAAAAAGTAAATGCAGGATAGTAAACAAAGAAAAAGAAAAATTGCAAGGAAATAAATGGCATACTTAAGAATTTTGACTGATAATCAGTGATCGTTTGTTAGATGTGATTTCTAAAAAACAAATAAGCAACCTAAAAAATGAAGCCTTATGCTTCTATTTATAGATAAATTGGCCTAATGACGAGTGGTGTCAACATGACTCACGTCACCAATCTAATAAAATGTCTTGTTTGACAACTCCTAAAGCTATGTCGAGTCTTTTGCCTTCGATATGTGATTTGGTTAATGTTTCTTGTATTATCCACGTAATGAACTACAATGAACTCTAGAAGAAGGGTTGAATAGAGTTCGATACTTTTAAAAAATCGTTTGAGTTGCATAGCGGAAAATGAAAGACTTTTATTGTGATGGACTCAAGTATTAAATGTATTGGATATTTGTATTGATTCGTTGATGATATTTGAAATAAACAAAACAAATCAAAAAGAGTTAGGGAAAGATATATTCACACGACGATTGATATAGGTTCCTCTACTTCATCCTCGCTCGTAGAGCACACCATGTCCCCATCCAATTGAATTAGAGTTTTCTTCCTTAGATTATTGAGTGTGAGTGTTTACAAGATCCTTCGGCGGATGTGACAAAACCTTGCACACAAACTCTTCTTCCCAAACACTCTTCTATACATAATCCTAGATCACCATCTATGTTTTGAACATACACCTATCTTCAAGATGAACACCACACTTCACTCTTAGCAAGATAGACCCCTAGAAACACCTTTATAGGAATTCTCTAAAGAGCACCTTCTTTATCCCTTTGATAAACAAATCATTGATATTATCTCGATGATTCGTATCTAGAATAGTCACCCCAAAAATGGATATCCGATAACCCCTCGATGACTCGCTTCAAAACTCGATGACTTGTTTCAAAACTCGATCGCACACTCAACTTGATCAAGAAAGAGTTTTCAATTTATGATATGATCTTGAATGCTTGAGTAGGACGAATGAATAAAATTATTATTATGTTTAGAAATGAATGGAAAACATTTTATATGATGCATGAGCAAGATACGCCAATGAAAAATGAATTTTAAGAGAAATGACCACTTTGTAACCATAAAAACCTTAAAACTGTCAAATTTTAAGTCTGGAACCTGTGTTAATAGATGCACACCTTAGGCGAGTCAACTTACACGTGTTTGAAAAACAATTTTCAAAGTTTGTAAATCGTTTCACACATTTATAAGTAGATGTACAAGATTCTATATCATGTTGGTAAGTTGATTCACACACTAGGTGAGTCGATTTACAACCCCATGATTTCAAAAGCGAGTTCTTTAAGTTCGTAAATTGATTCATAATATGGTAAATCAATTTACAAATTTTAAGCACATTTTGAAAAGGTTCCAAATGAGTTTCAAAGGATGCCCATGCAATATGATAATGCTTCAAAGTAAATGCATTGTAAATCAACATGTAACTAAGCTTATGTATGATAAAAACTCCTTTTTCATGAAATTTTTTTAATCAGGTATTCTATGCAAAAGCTAGAGAATGAGAATAAACAAACAGACACAAACATCATCTAGACTAAACAAGTTGAAATCACTCAAAACATTAACTCTAAAACTAAAAACTAACTAAGGAGACACCTTACAATTACAATCTCCCTCTTTTTGATGATGACAATATTTTGCAAAACTTTGAGACTTTGTTGACAAATCTTCTCAAATTTGTGAAAGGAAATTATGAAAACCATTTGCTCCCCTTGAATTTGTGTTGTCAGTGTAAAAACGCGAACAAACTTTTTGCAATTCTACTTTCTCCCTCTTTGACATTATCAGAAAGAAAAGAAGTACAAAATCAACAATATAAAAAGGTCTTACGTAACACATATAGCTAAAACTTACATCATTCTACCATACAATCCAAACTACGCAAAAAGTGAATCAAAATACATAAAACATAGAGAGGCAAAAGATGAAATCAAATAATCAAAGCATACACACAACTAAAAATTGACTTAAAATCAACTCCAAAAAATTTACATTGAGTAATATAATTCAAAGTACAATAATACAAACCTAAAATTCAACAAACACCAAATACCCAAATTCAGTAAACATATTACAGATCAAGGAGATAAATCGAAAAATATGCAAGAAAATAAATAAAACACAAAATTGAAACTAAAATGCAACGCAACTAATGCAAATGCTTGGTAAATCACTAAGGAGGTGGTAGTGGTTGAAACTATGAGGAGTAATGAGTCTTAAGTCTTTCCTCCATGTAAGTCGAGTTTTCTTTGTTCTCTTTTTTTAAAATAACAAACAGTTACTCTGACCGAAGCTCAAACTAAGTAATACGATGAAACATCTAAGCCTTAAAGTCATCCATATAATGCATCATCCTATCCTTTAACCCAGAAAACAATGATGGAGTGGCCTCGAATGAAGAACCCCCAATGTCAGTAGGTGCTTAAACAGAAACTAGAATTTCTTCCATGTTAGCATCTTCTGGTTCATCCTCCAAAGTTGCATCCCTTTTTACCCAGCCGCCTCTTGGAAATTCGACAAGCCTCAACTTGGCTAGTGTTGTTCTAGTCATACTATTTGGAGGATCAAGAACAAGAAATCTATTAGTGTCCAAAATCAAATCAAAATATTTCAATACCAAGTTAATGAAGCATGCAAAAGAAAGAGCACTACTAGTATGCTTCTTGACAATCATCATTTTCCTAGCAATGTAAGTTGGCCAATTTATGAAAAGTTCCTTCTATTATCAACCACATCATAAACAAATATGTCTTAGTAATTCTTGCATAATTGTGTTATCTCACATCCATACATTTTGAATCTACCCACTTTTATGAATCAATTTTGAGGAAAGCAGAACAAGAGAATCACCAGTGATAAATTGTACTAAATTTTACAAGCAACAATACAATTTACTTTAGAGAAATTGAAATACAATTGAGGAAATGGAAATAACGAAAGCTAAGAAGGCTCAAGGGGGGAGAGAGAGAGTGATTTCATCATCCATTCATTTCCTGCCCTGATTGCCATTCCTTGATCTATTTAACAAAGTCCTTGGAATATTTTCTGTTAGGAAAATTTTTTCTCATGCTCCTCCTTATTTCCTTGATGGAAGGATCTTTTGCCAAGTGTCCCTGCTCATGTGCTACCGTTGCGGTTTTGTTGTAATTTTCCTTATTCATAACATTATCCCCTCCTTTAAAATTCACCTTGTCCTCAAGGTGGAAATTCAGATACAAGGCGCGAAAGGCCTCATAATTTTCCCAAGTAGCCTTTGTAGGAGGCAAATGCTACCACTGTACCTAAATTTGAGGTGTCTCATGACCTTGTTGTACCAGAATTCTGGTGTCCAACATAGTAAGACGAACTAAAATAGGTTCGGTTTTAGTAGTAAGTAACGGTAGAGGCATGTACTGAGTTGGATGATCTCCCGTGCACAATATCAGATTAGCAATGTGAAACATTGGATGAATCTTTGCTGACGTAGGAAGCAACACTTTGTAGGCCACATTGCCTATTTTCTCAATGGTGGGAAAAAGTCCAAAGTAACATAACCCCAACTTTTGGTTCTGATGTAATGACACCGAGTGTTGTCGATAAGGTTGGAGTTTAACTAGAACCATGTCACCCACGTTAAACTCTAGTTGTCTTCTCTTGGTATCAGCAAAATGTTTCATCTTCAGTATGGCAAGCAGAAGGTTACCTTTAAGTAGCTGCAGTGTTGTATCTCTCTCGGTCAACAATGTTTGGAGTGAAGGGGGCTCAATGATTGCCAGATCATAGTTGAGCAAAGTAAGTGGGTCACGACCATATACGACTTTAAATGGTGTCATGCCAATGCTAGTTTGGAAGAAAAAGTTATACCAAAACTCAGCCCAATCTAATAACTTAGACCATTTAGAAGGAACCTTCCCTGCAAAATATCTTAAATACATCTCAAGGCATTTATTAACGGCTTCAGTTTTGTCATCTGATTGAGGATGATAAGCCGAGCTCATAGAGAGCGTGGTACCACTTAGATTGAATAAATGCTGCCAAAATGAACTAGTGAAAACCTTGTCCTTGTCTGAAACAATGCTTCTCTGAAACTTATGCAATTTAACGATGTGGTGCAAAAACGTTTTGACTACTTTCTAACTAGTATAATCAGCCTTTATTAGTTCAAAATGACTATATTTTGAAAGTTGATCCACCACAACCATAATAATAGTAAAACTTTTAGAGGAAGGGAGACTCGTGATAAAATCCATGGAAACATCGTCCCAAATCTGAGCCGGAATTGGCAGTGGTTGCAGCAGGCTAGCAGGGGCAGCCGTGGATGCTTTAGCTTGTTGGCACACCAAACAGTTGGCGACAAATAAGGTAATGTCCTTAGAAATTGAAGGACAAGTGAATTGAGCTGCAATTCATGCTTTAGTTCGAGCTACCCCGGAGTGTCCCCCTAAATCGGAGGAATGAATGTCTTCCAAAATCGACTGAACTAGATGGGGAAGAGGTGGTACAACCACACGATTTTTCCATAGCAGAACATCATTTCTGACATGGTAACAGGGATCAGTGCAGGAACCCCGAATACATTAATGACAGGAAACAAAGGATTTGTAGGGCCAAAGATGGCCATAAAAGTGATCTAGATAAGGCATCTGCAGCTACATTGTCTTCTTTGAGTTTGTTTTCAATCGTGAAGTCGAAACCCAAAAATTTGTGAAGCCATTTTTGTTGCTCTGTTGTTTGAATGGTTTGATCCGTGAGGCATTTAAGACTCTTTTGGTCAGTTTGTATAACAAACTTATGGTCCAAAATATAGTGTTAAACTTTGCTATGGCCTTAGTGACAACATACAACTGCCTCACATATGCTGACTTTTTCTGCATGGATGAGTTCAATTTCTTTGAGAAATAAGCAATGGGATGCTTGTCTTGGCTAAGGATAGCACCAATGCCGATACCAGATGCGTTCATTTCAAGGACGAAGCAATGGTAGCATAGTTTCGGATGAAGCGCCTATAACCAGATAAGCCCAAAAAACCTCTAAGTTGTTTCAAATTGTTTGGAATAGGCCACTCTAAAACTGCTTGGATTTTTTATTTATCCATGTGAACACCCTTACTTGAGATGGTGTGACCCAAGTAATCGACTGTAGTAAAACCAAAGCAGCACTTGGACATTTTTGCAAAGAGGGAATGTTGGTGCATCAGCTGTAAAACCTCTTTCAAATGGATTAAGTGAGATGACTAACAAGGGTTATAAATCAAGATATCGTCGAAGAAAACAAGCACTCATTTTTGAAGTTGAGCGCGAAAGACATCACTCATCAAGCTCTGAAACGAGGTAGGCGCGTTGGATAAACCAAAAGGCATTACTAGCCATTTGTATAGACCATGATGTGTTCGAAAAGCGGTTTTGTGTCTATCCTCTGGTTTGACAAGAATTTGGTGGTATCCAGAACGCAAGTCCAATTTGGAAAAGTACCGAGCACCAAATAATTCTTCCAATAGATCATCAACAATAGGTATAGGAAAACTTTCTTTGACAGTAATAGCATTTAAGGCCCTATAATCCGTACAAAACCGCCAAAACCTGTCCTTTTTCTTAAAAAGAAGAAACGATGACGAAAAAGGACTATTGCTTAGTTGTATGATACCTTGAGCCAACTTATCATTAACCATAGTTTCAATCCGCGCCTTTTGACTATGAGGATAACGGTACGGTATGACTTTGATAGGGTTGTTGCCTTTTAGCAAAGTGATAACATGATCTTGAAACCGGGCCGAAAGAAGACCCACCAGTTCAGAAAATGTAGTGTATATGAAGCCATAATAGAGTTGAGTATGCTGCAGATGCTTAATATGGTGGAACTGATCTTGAGTATGACCTTTCATTTGATCCCCATATAGAGTAATAAATGAGTTTTGGATATAAAACTTTATGGATAAATCATTGTAATCTGCTATGTGTGGGCCAAGGGTTTTTAACCAAGGGGTCTCTATCAGCAAATCAACACCTATTATAGGCAGTAAATAAATAGGCAAGTGCAGATTATTACCTTGAATGGTAATAGGTAAATCAGCTATGAAACCCTGCGAGGTTAAGGAGCTACCGTTCCCAACAAGTACCTAGAATTGCTCATTAGCTTGGATAGGCAATTTTAAACATTGTGCAATGCGTGGTTACAGGAAGTTGTTAAAGCTTCCACTATCCAATAGGATGCTGACCTTAATACCTTGAATATTTCCTTGAAAACGCATGGTACTTGCACCGTGGGACCCATTTAAAGCATTCAAGGACAAATCGTGTTCAGAATCCCCTAATAGGTATTGTTATCGTATAGTTAAATCGGGTGGGTCAGTTAATTGAGACAGTTCCTCAGACGCATCAATTTCAAGTAATAAGAAATGCTGATTTGAACAAACCCTTATCGCGTCGCGGTTGCATTTTAGCTCGGGTAATTTGTTTGATAGGGTTAGCTTTGGGTGGTGTGTTTGTAGGTTTTGGGTTAGGGTTTTGTAGTAAAAGAGGTAAGGTTGAGGGTTTTGTGGGTTTGGAAAAATGGTATGGTTTTTTTGATGAGGCTTATGTTGGCTTAGGCGTGAGAGGAAGGTATTTTTCTTCGAATAGTTTTGCTAGTGCTACGGCTGTGGATAGTGAAATTGGTGATTGAGCAATGACCTCGCGTTTAATATTAGGGTGTAATCCATTGATAAAATAGTTGAGGGTGGCTCCAGGGCTAAGACTATCTACTTTATTGGCCAAGACGGTGAATGCGATGTAATAATCGGGAACGATGGTGGTTTGGGTAAATTTAAAAAGTGCAGGGCGTGGGGGTTCATACTCAGAGGGTTCAAATTCCATTTCTAAAGCACACGTGAACAAAGCCCATGATTGAAATGGACGATTACGAGATAGCATTTGGAACCAAGGAACAACGTCCTGCTCCATATATACCGCAGCAAAAATAAGACGTTGATTATCAGGTGTGGAATAATAATCAAAGAGTTGTTCAGCCTTGAAAACCCAATTTACTTTAGAGAAATTGAAATACAATTGAGGAAATGGATGTACAGAAAGCTAAGAAGGCTCAAACGGAGAGAGAGAGAGAGAGAGAGAGAGAGAGAGAGAGAGAGAGAGAGAGAGAGAGAGAGAGAGAGAGAGAGAGAGAGAGCACTTAAATTCATTGATGATTTTTCAAACCGAAACATCCACGTTCATATTGACGTCTTTGAATTTTCAATAGAGAGTGTTTCCCTTAATTGTCAACATATTATAGAAAATCTTAACAAAGGAATCACAATATTGAGTATCCAAACTCAAATATTTTGTTAAGCTTTGCCTTTTTAACCAACCATAGAACTTATTGTTACTAACGAGACTTGAATCAAGGTTGACAAAGTGAGGAGTAACCAAACTTCCTTATTAAAAGTTGAATGTTAAATCTTTGAAAATCATCATTTGTAACAAAGAGTCTTTTGAACTCCAAAATGGAAGATGAAGGAATTTTCTTATCCTTTCTTTTAGCACAAGACATTTTTCTCTTAGATGCTTCCATTGAGACAATTTATCAAACACTTAAGAAGCACAAATATTTAACACAAACTTGAAGGTAGTAAACCCCAAATTTTCAATACTTGAATAATCAACCTAAAAACTCTTCAAACACACTTTAGTAACAATTAGTCTTCAACAAAGATTAATGTAGACCAAAAATACACCCAAGAACAACCCAAACATTGATGAAATCAAACTAAAAACACCATAAATAGGGGTAATCGAAATGTACCTCTTGCTGATGGAAAAACTTAAACTTTGTGAGATTCTTTACAACCCTTTAAGTTACTTTACCTTAGAGACCCAAAGCTTCAATCAACCATGGAGAAGGTTGGGATTTTTAGTGAGAAAATTGGATATGAGAAATGGGTTTTTGGGAAGTTTATAGAGATAAATTTTGTTTTTGGTAGTTAGTATGATAGTAAGTGTGAGTTATTGGGAGTTATATGAATGATATGTTCGTGAGACGATGCATAAGATATGCATATTGTTGAGAAATAACTCGTGTGAATCAATTCACAACACGTGGTTAGTACCAATTTTGAATTTTTTTTAACATGTAAATCGATTCACAAGTGTTGTAAATCGATTTACATAGACTCATAGTGAACTAAGATAAATTAAAATTTTCTAATGGTCAAGAGTTGGCCATTGACTGGGTATGACAATAGTTGTTGGATGGTTATAGTCACGAAGGGAAGACTATATTAATAGTCTATATAAGCAAAGGACTCGAAGCTTTCTAGAGGTGAGTAGCACATGGGAAATAATAAATTCACCCCATGTACTCTTACATTTAAGTTGGCAAGAAGGTTTACAATATACATTGTTACTTTTAATATGATTGGACCAAATATGGAGGTAATGGAAAACGCAAGAAGGGGAGTTGAATTGTGTTTACTATTTCTGAAAATCAAATTCAATTGCAAAACAGTAAAATGCGTTCTTTATCAAAACATTCAACTTATGATTGTAAAATAATGTTAAATCATAAAGAACTTAAGTCATATAACATAGTTGAGAAAGAGAAGGGACACAATTATTTTTATACAAGTTCACAACAACTGTTGCTACATCTAGTACTCTCCTTACAGAGATATTTTGCCTCAATATAGGTGAGAACTTAATCCATTATTAATCCAACGACATACAAATATTGTTTACTTTACCTCTTCAAGCTTTGAGTATTTTTTTCTCAGCCTCTCCAGGCTAAGTTTTTCTAGTCTTCTCAACATTATGACAATTGTCGTTTAGGATTCCAAGTATTCTTTCATCTCTTTAGCTGCCTCTTTTGAATTTAAAGTGTTGTAGCAACTATCGGACTTGAGTACATTGATTCAAGTATGTGTATGAGTTAACACATAATCTTTCTTTGGATGTTTCCTATATAAATTCAACTGTATAAAAACAACTTGATCTATTTAAAACATTTCTAATAACTCTCAACAGAGATGATTTCTTATTCATTATATATTTTTGATGTGTTCATGCCTTTTTCAGAAATCTTTTTTGATCATTGGCTCTTTCTTTTGATACATTAATCATTTTGAAATGTTCTTTTCTTGTATCAAATTCTTATCCTTAGAATGTTCATGACTAAATAATTTCTTTTGAAATGATAAAGATCATTGAGTGTATAATGATCATCACGATGATCAATTTCGTTGATTATCATTTTTCATAATATCTCACAATATTAATCAAACATCATTAAATTGTTGTGCTACATTGACAAATGTATTGTACTAATAAGAGAATATAAATCATATTCATGTTCTAGTTCCACATCATCAGAGGAACAAAATTCTTTCTCTTAGAATTTTGTCTTTAGATGAATATTAATGATAACTCTTCATCATATGCATATTTTTCATTGTTATTAGTGTTATTTATCATTAATCATTAGTTAATTTAAGGATATATTTGAGATAGTTTGTTGATTTTATTTCTTGAATTTAATGGAATGTTTATGTTCTTATTTTCTTGATTAATTAGAGATTTTTCGTAGTTTTGCGTTGTTTTAGTGCAGTGCTGAATTTAGTGAGAAATCAACATGACCTATGTGAAGTAATTTTAGTCATATATGGAGTTTTAGATGTTCAATTGGAGTCAAACCAAGTGCAAATGAAAGCTAAGATCCATAGCTACAACTTTCATGAAGGCACCAGAGCCAAATTCAGACTCAAAAGAGGAGAAAAATGCAGTAAACGTCAGACATAAGATGTTGTGCGCCTGAAGCGCAGCTAAGGCGCATTTCTACAGTATTTTCACATGCTGTCTCTGCCCAGGTGTGCCTGGAGCGCAATTCTTGCGCCTGGGGCACATGACATGTTGTATAATGCATGAAAATGTGTTTTTCTCACTTTCTAGGTGTCTTTTTTTGCTATTTTGAAGTTTGGAAACTTGTGCTCTAGCAGAGAAACTCAGAGGCGGCTAGTTCTAACACAATTGTAGGAGTTTTATCACGAATCATTAATGAATGTTTCTTGTAATTCTTCTTTAATCTCTATCTTTTGTATCTCTGTCCTTAGTAACTAAACCCTATTTGTTAGGAATGAGTGAAACAAGAGAAACCCTTATATTTCTGATTTGATTTCTAGTTATATGAATTAATTATTTTTCTTATCTCCATGCTTAATACTTTTCATTGCTTGATCACCTTTAAACTATTTTACAATTCGTATTTTGAAATGAAAGTGGACTTTACGAATGCTTGAGATGAGAAATTCATATTATTGTAGTCTAGAGATAAATGCAGGTCATGAAACCAATTGAATTATTTGAAGAGGTTATAGTTTAATAAGATAATTCCTGTACTGTAAAGCTTAATTCTAATCTTAAATCCACTAAGGAATTATGGGTTACTTTGAAATTAAAGGTTTTGTAACTAAGACATTAGGAAAAGAATAATAAATAGAATTCAGTAATAGTTCAATAAAGGAATTTAGTAATTAGAATCAAATTAGAAACCAAGGTTGGATTCAAAGTGAAACTTATCCCTGACATTTTTCTTATTATAAAAGTTCAATTCTATTACTCTTTTTAGTTTCAAATATTATTTATTTCAATTCAGAAACTTTTTGTTCAATTTTAGTAATTAAACACCATTCGATAGTATAACGCAATCCTTGAGTTTGACACTCGGTATTACCGTTTTAATTATTACTTGCAATGATTTAATACACTTGTTGAAACGCTATCATATTTTTGGAGCCGTTGTCAAGGATTGCCATATCACTATTGAAATTTTTTGCTCTACAATAAAATTTTTGTCTTTATTTTTTTTTAGTTTAAAACTTTTCATTACTCACGATTTGTCTAACCTTGTATGCGAGGCCAGGCCTCACCTAAACTTCTTTTTGATCCAGAAATCGAAAAAATTGTGAAAGTAAATCGAAAGGCGATTCGATAAAAGAGGCAAAGGGAAAGACATTTAGAAGTGGAATAAGAGGATTTGGAGATTTCTTCATATTTGCGAAGATGGGTGATCCACCACCACCACCTGAATGTAGCCTCTGCAAGTATGGCAATCGAGATACAAACCGTGCTCGGTTGGCCATCCATAACCAACCAGTTACAACCAACAAGTTTGAAATAAGTCCCACTCTATACCAAGAGTTAAAGGTGATTTATTTTTTCGGTAAACATAACGAAGATGCTAATAGACATTTCTCAAACTTCTTTGAACTATGTGAAATAGTGAAGGTGGATGGTAACACTAAAGAAGGCAAGAGGTTGAGACTGTTTTCATTGTCATTGAAAGATGATGCTAAGGAATGGCTTAATTCTTTACCCTCTGGTAACATCACCACATGGGATGACCTTGATGATAAGTTCTTGGAACAATACTTCCCCCAACTATGTTCGTTTGAAAAAGGCAAGAGATTTCCGGTTACAAACAAAAAGAAGGATAATCTCTTCGTGACACTTATAGGAGGTTCAAGAGTTTACTAGAAAGATGCCCAAATCATGCTTATGACGACACTACTCAAATGCAAATATTTTGTAATGGTTTGAGGCATATCACTAGAATTATGTTGGATGCTACCACATGTGGTTCTTTGAATTAGAAAACCGCATCAGAAGCACGAAAAGTTGTCAAGATCATCGCATCAAATAAACAAATGATGTTGTATGATAGAAGTGGTGGGTCAAAAAGTGGTGTGCTAGAATTGAATGCTATGGATGTTGTGTTTGCTCAAGGGAAGTTGCTCTCAAAACAGATAGAAGATGTTATCGCTGCTGAGATAATGAAGGGGATGACAACTGTATATATACAACCGCAAGTGGCCCCTTCAAATTATTGAAACATACAGGTTGTGACTTTTGTGGGGAAGCACATAAAAATGGAGTTTGTGAAGTATCAGATGATGATACAGAAGAACCAAAAGAGGTGAACTTTGTGGGTAACAACGGGAAACAAAACAACCCCTACTCTATACACTCTGGGTTGGAGAAATCATCCAAATTTTTCATGGAAAGATGAATGGGGTGGACCTCAAGGTCAACAAGGAGCTCAAGTAAATCAAGCTCCATCTCATAAAGCTGTTAGGGAGTTTGCTAATGAGAAGTTAGCAACGAACACAAGTGTTTTCATTAAAGAGTCAAGAGTCGTCCATAAAAATCACTCACCCTCAATAAATAATCTTGAGACCAAATGGGTCAAATTGCTCAATAACTAGCACAAATAGCGCATGGAAATTTTCCTAGTGACACAGTTCTGATTTCACGAAATAATGTCAATGTTGTGACAACGAGGAGTGGCAAGGTAATGGAACCAGTACCACCTAAAGCCAAAAAGGGTGGGAGTGCTTCAATTTCAACCCACCCGAAGGAAATTGTGTCACCCGAACACTAGTTGAGGAGGACATCGGTATTGAAAAAGAGGAAGAACTTGTGGTGCAAAAATAGGAGGCCCTTCCAAAGCCCGAAATTCGACTTCCGTTTCCTCAAAGATTAAGAAAGGAATAAATTGAAAATCAATGTGGTAAATTTGTTGATTTTTTAAAAATTGCAAATTAACATTCCTTTTGTAGAAGCAATAGAGCAGATGCTGACATACGCCAAGTTCATGAAGTATATTGTGTCAAAGAAAAGAAAAATTGGCGGTGAAACAGTGATGCTTATCGAAGAGTGCAGTGCTATTCTACAGAGGAAGCTGCCACCTAAACTTAAGGATCCTTGAAGCTTCTTTATTCCTTGCGCTATTGGGGATAGAACTCTTGGGAATGCCTTGTGTGATCTTGGGGCTAGTGTGAGTCTTATGCCCCTTTCCATCTATAGAAGGTTGGGCAATGGAAGAGTCAAAGACACACAATTGATGTTACAATCTGCGGATCGCTCAATGAAACATCCATATGGGGTGGTGGAAGATGTGTTGGTCAAAGTTGATAAGTTCATTTTTCCAGTGGATTTGGTGGTACTAGACATGGAGGAAGACAATGATATCCCTTTGATCTTGGGAAAACCATTCTTAGCAATAGGGATAGCTATGATTGATGTCTTAGATGAGACCTTAACCTTTAAGGTAAATGAGGAAATAGTTACATTCAATACTCTAAAAGCCATGGAGCATTCAAAAGAAAGAGAAGGGTGCAATCGAATTGAGATTTTCGATTCGATAGTCAAAGAAAGAGTTGAAAATCAAGTACCTACTCTGCCTTTAGAATGGGTGTTGTGCATGTCTCGTGATGTTGTTAAAGATAGTGAAGATCCAAGAGTGAAAGATATTTTAGCCATGTTAGAAGTATCGCCATCTTACTCCTCCCGCTTCCATACTAGATGGGAGGAGTTGAAAGACAATGAAGAAAAACTTGTAGAGGAAAATAAGGAGACACCACTAGTTGAGCTCAAACAATTTCCACCTCACTTGAAATATGTATTCCTTGGTTAGAAAGATGATGTGTTCTTTGGGTCATATAATACACCTTGACAATGGTTGAGGCGTTAAGTTAATGACTTTAAATAAGTGCTTCGTGGGAGGCAACCCAGAGGTAGAGGTAACTTTTATTTTTGCAATCTTATTTTTGTTATTTGAATTTGTTTGCTTTTTAATTGTGTGTAAACGTGCATTATGATGAAGAATTTTTAACAAATTAAAGTTGGTCTTAAGTTATTTGTTTGTGATTTTGAGTTTTAAATTCGAATTCTTTGATCACGTTCATTTCTCAATTTGATGAGTTTCACTTATGTATACATTGTTGAATACGTTTTAGTTGTGGAAGTCTTGACATTCTTTAAAAAAAATTGCAGTGACATGTTTGGCATCATTTAGATAGGTCATACTCTCTCTTATTATTCTAGCTGTGACCTTTTGAGCCTAAACACTTTAATTCTTTGTTGTGTGATTATCTAGACGTGTGTTATCCCTTTAGAACATGCACTAATTCTGACTCGCATCACTTGTGATTTATGCATACACTGAGGCAATTTTGTTTGGTCGTTTGAGCTTTTCTAACTACTCTATGCAAATTTTATCATTTGCTAGCCCATTTGAGACTTGTCCTTTTATTTCGGTTACTAGCCACATTATAAGTCAAAGACCAAACTTTAATTAAATAACCTTACTTGGAGTTAAATAAGAAATTTTTTGTCTCGTTTTGGTAAAATTTTAAGTTTAGTGTTGCTCATGGGACAACAACCTTTTAAGTTTGGGTGATGGTTCTTAAAAAAATAAAATAATAATAATAATAATAATAATAATAATAATAATAATAATAATAATAATAATAATAAAGAAGAAGATAAAGAAAAAAAAATTAGTTTGTGTACTTTGATGAATAACAACTTCTTGGTTCTTTTGCCAATGTTTGAGAATCTCCACAATGAAAATGTGAAGAAAAAAAAAAGAAGTAGAATAATTTGAAAATGTGTACCTAACTCCAAGTAGTAAAAGCCTACTATCTCAAAAATGTCCTACCCTTTCCTAAGCTCCATACAACCCGAAAATCCTCCAAAAGTGTATGTGTTTGTTGCATTGTGATTGCTAACTAGAATATTTTCAAGCCTATGGTAGCGTGATACATGTTCTAGGATATGAGTGATAAATTCATAACCCTTGAGCGAAATTTTGGTGAGATTGTATGAAGAGAGAGGTGAACTTGATGAATGAATGCTAAGTTTATAAATGGCGTGTTTTTTTTTTTGTGAGATGTAAGCAACCTTTGAGCATGATGAATGTTTTGTAACAGCTGGAACTTTGAGGATAAACTTTGATTTGGTTTGAAAAATTGAGTTTGAGCTTGCTTTTAACTATGCTCAATTTGAAATCAATTGTTGCTTAGGGACAAGCGATAGAATAAGTTTGGGGTTGTGATAACTCTTCATCATATTCATATTTTTATTGTTTAGTGTTATTTATCTTTAATCATTAGTTAGTTTAGGGATTTATTTGATATAGTTTGTTGATTTTAGTTCTTGAATTTAATGGAATGTTTATGTTCTTATTTTCTTGATTAAATAGATATTTGTCGTAGTTTTGCGTTGTTTCAGTGTAGTGCTGAATTTTGGTGAGAAATCAACATGAACTATGTGGCGTAATTCAGTCACATCCAGAGTTGTAGTTATCCAATTGGAGTCAAATCAAGCGCAAATGAAAGGTAAGATACATAGCTACAACGTTCATGAAGACACCAGAGCCAAATTCAGAATCAAAATAGGAGAAAAATGCAATAAACCTCAAACAACAGATGTTGTGCGCATGAAGCATAAATGCTTGTGCCTGAGACGCATTTCTACAGTATTTTCACATCCTCTCTCTACCCAGGTGCGCCTAGAGCGCATGACGCACTGTAGAATGCATAAAAAAAAATGCATTTTTCTCACTTTCTAGGTATCTTTTTGACTATTTTGATGTTTGGAGACTTGTGCCCTAGCAGAGAAACTCAGAGGCGGCTAGTTGTAACACCATTGAACGAGTTTTATCAAGAATGATTCATGAATCTTTCTTGTAATTCTTCTTTAATCTCTATCTTTTGTATCTCTGTCATGAGTAACTAAACCCTATTTGTTAGGGATGAGTGAAACAAGATGAAACCCTTATATTTCTAATTTGATTTCTAGTCAAACGAATGAGTTTATTGAATTATTTTTCTCATCTTTGTGCTTATTGCTTTTTACTGCTTGATCAACTTTAAATTGTTTTAAGATTCGTATTTTGAAATGCAAGTGGAATTTACGAATGCTTGAGATGAGAAACTCATGATATTGTAGTCTATGGATTGATGCAGGTCATGAAACCAATTGAATTATTTGCGTAGGCAGTAGTTTAATAAAGAATTTTTGTACTGTAAAGCTTAATTCTTATCTTAAATCCACTTAGGAATTAGGGTTACTTTGGAATTAAAGGTTTTGTCACTAAGAAATTAGGGCAAGAATAATAAAGAGAATTCGGTAATAGTTCAATAAAGGAGTTTAGTAACTAGGATCAAATTAGAAACCAAGGTTGGATTTGAAGTGAAACTCATCCCTGACATTTTTCTTATTATAATAGTTCAATTCTATTACTCTTGTTAGTTTCAAATATGAGTTCCATCAACGCAAAAAAATTTTGTTCAATTTTAGTAATTAAACACAATTCGATAGTATAATGCAATCCTTGAGTTCGACACTCGGTACTACCGTTTTAATTATTACTTGCAACGATTCAGTACACTTGCTGAAACATTGTTAATCAATAACTTAAACCAATCTTCTATGTTGAATCATTGACCAGAGGCATTGACTTTCCCATATGATAGTTTTATTTGAGGAACAATGCTTCATAGAATTTGTAAAGTCATTTGTTTATTAAAGGATTTGACTTTTAACATAACGTTGAATTTCTCAGGGATTGATTCAAATATTACTCTTGTTCTTCGAATAAGATGATCAACAAAAGTCTTGTCTCAGAGTTGACTTTTGTTAGATGTAAAATCCATTACCAATTATCTAGAAAATGACAATAAATTCGTACATGTTAATAAAAACAAAGGCAATTATTATAAGACATTAAAATATCATCCTTAACATAATTTGTAACGACATTTAATTTATAGTTTACAACTCTTGTTTAATGAATTATTAAAAATAAAATTTCAACTTTAATAACAAAAGTCCATGACAACATTTATCTGATACATCAATTCACATAATTGAAACAAAAACTAATTCAAAACAAGTCTGGTAGAGCTATCATCTGGTGTTGGAACTAAGCATAAGCCATTTCTATCTGCTATGATATAAGAAAATAAGGGATGGGATGATAATCTCAATGAGTTCTAAAAAGGGTAGTGATAGTTTTGAAAATTTTCTTTTCACAGATGCACATAAATCATGAAATAATAGGTAATTTATGATAAACATTAACTTTAACTTTAACACTTCCTTCTTTTACTTAAAAATTTGTTCGGAGAATGTTTGGTGGAATTATAACTTCCTTACCATGACAGACCAGAGTCACTGAATGTTCTAACATCCAGTCCGTTCCTAAAATAATATCTAAGTCCATAAGGGGTAAACAAACTAAGTTTACTAATAAAATTCTATTAGATGGGGTAATTGGACATTGAGGAGATACTAACCAAGTCTCAATTTGATTCTTAGCTGGAGTAGTTACAATTAAGGGGGAGGGTAAATTAAACAAAGGATCATATTTGTGCTCATTTCTTTTGTGATGAGAGGATCATTCATTGACATATATATCCTATGTTTTGACTTGGATATGAACAATCAGACGTTCGTTGTGATGTCTCTCATTAATATGCAATGACTTTTCTATTAATAAACATAAGTAGTCGTGCACTAGGTAATAATATTCTTCATGTTAATTAACATTCAAATTATTATATCTAACTTACTCATAAAGTATACTACCTTAAAATAGATAGTCATTGATATAAATCTTATCTTCTAACTTAATCTGGACACTAATTAATATAGTTAGGCGATACTTGTTCTTATTGTTTTTGTTATCATCAAATTATCAATTAAAAAATTCTAGTTAAACTCTCTTTTGCACTAGCAATCTCATCATTTTATATGATGACAAACAACTATATAATTAATGAAAAATTTCTTTCACAAAATAAAATATTAAAATATGCTCCACTTGAGTGTAGTACTCAAAAATTGTTTAACATAATAATCCGTTGGACTTCTTTAAGAAAGATGTTTTGAATCAATATTCTAGGACATCTCCTAAATATGATAAACATGATTTCTAAGAATTTCAACCTTATTAAGTTCTTTCATAGTTTTTATACACATAAAGGTAAATAAAATTTGAAATTAAAGGTCAAGGAAAACACAAAAATAAGCAAACAATAAAGATAAACAAAATTCTATAATAATTTTGATAATTCTTTTCAATTGAATTAACAGATTTATAGGATGTTAAGCCTCTGGATTTTTATGAAATCTACTGATTACATGAGTAATAATATATTTAAATCACATTTTACAATTATTGTTATAAAATCTAAAAAATATGACTCAATTTTAAGTTTATATTTACATGAATGTTTCCATTACATTTAGCTCCAAAAATAATAAAACAAAAATATAATAAACAAATAACAAAATCAAATCAAATATAACAAAAACAAAATGTAAACAAAACAATGAACTATCTCTTTTTTTTTTTGCCGCCGCATCGGCGCCCCCTCCCTTGGTGTCATCTTCCTTTATTTATTTATTTATTTATATTAATAAGGCTATCATCTTCATCATTTATGCAATTAATCAAAAATATGAGCCACTTCTTTCCCTTTATAGCGAAAGTTACTTGATTTATGCTGCAAAACAATAAAAAAACCAGAACTCAATTTTATCTCATGGACATAAGATTCATTATTTTAACCTAGAAATTGAGAGAAGAAATCAATTCAAAAGGAGGATATTTTTTAAAGATAAAACCAATGAAAGGAAACACACAAGGAAAATATATAAAAAATAACAGTTGAGAAATGTAGAATTAATAAGAAATTAGACTAAATCACACCAACACATTCCATCTTCTAGCTTTCAAGAACCCCAATCATACAAACCATCATCTTTCTACTACCATCAAAACAACAACAAAAAATATAGAGGGATGAACTTTATTGCCACCAGTACAGGACCGCTGCTTCCGTTTCTAGACCTCATGCCACCACCACCTCCATTAACCAACCATCACGACTCCCTCTACGAGCCACTCTGGTATGGGACGCCACTGTACAGGATGTTCTCCGTCATCACTTTCCCTTGCTCACGTTTCTACTATTTCTCTCTAACCTTCTCTTTGTTTCATTTTTTTTTTTTACTTGAATTTTTCCTCTTTTCTCTCAGAAAGTGCATCACTACTTCCTCTTCATTCTATTTTAGGGTTTGGTTTTCTTTTTAATGTTATATATGTTTACCCCTTGTATGTTTATTTAGTAAACTATGAGTTGGGCACTCAAGGCCCACTCGTTTTTATTATTATTATTATTATTCTTTGACTAAAATGTATTTTTTTAGATTCAACTTCATTTTATTCCTTTTAAAAATTTGAGGTTTAGCCTTTTAATTTCTCCTAAAAACATAACAAAAATATTAACAATAAATATTGAGATTGATTGAGATGTGATATCTTATTAATTTTAGATATTTACAACACCTGAAATGGGACAATTTGGTGATTTCAATGCTAAAATAATCTTTTTTTATAAATAAAATATAATTAAAGGAGCCGTGACATCTTGTTAATTTTAGTTTAAGACGCCTGCGTTGTGACAACTTTGCGATCTTAAATTTTCTCAATTAAATTCAAACAAATAACCAAACACACTTATCAAAATAATATTTCTCCGATTCAAGGTCTTTTTCCTTCAACAAATCAACAATCTTTGTTTACCACATCAAACTTTCGCAACACAAACACATTTCTTTAAAAACAACCAACACATCTGCATTTTCTATCCAAAAACTACGTAGCTTTAATTTCTCTATCGCACCGGGAGTACGCAGGAGAAAAATCACACCATTGGCAATCACAATAATAAAAATATAGTTTTTTCATGTCTTTTTTAAGCACACTTTTGTTTCAAAATCACATTCATAAAAAATAATTGATATTCGGATTTTAATAATAAGGAGAAATTAAAATATTTAAGTTAATATTAATTTTGAAAAATTAATTATAGGTAACTGTTTTTAACGGATGTTGTAAGGTTTTAATACCTTTCTTACGCAAAATCAATTTTCAAACTCAAAATTTGGTTTGAAGGACCATTTTTCTGTTTTTAAGAGTTTCCCAATATTTTCCGTATTTTAAAATAAACTATGGTTGCGACTCCATTGAATTTGAGAATTATTCGAAATTTTAGGCCGTGACATTAAGCATGGAAAAATCCTCTCACAATAATTCTAAGAAAACTTAATCATAATATAATAAAGGCTAAATACCACCCGTGGTCCCTTAACTTAATTTCGGTTAACGATTTGGTCCTTTATCTTTTTTTTTTCTTCCCGATTTGGTCCTTTATGTTTTTAAATAATTTCAGCGTAACCCTTTAAGTGGGGTTTCGTTATGAAAAAGTTAAAAAATCCCTCATCTAGATCATTGTATATGTTCATCAAACTTCTAAGAACGATTGCCACTGATCTGAAGTGATTTCTATGGAGTATAAGTACCCATAGCTTCAGCTTCAACGAATTAATCATACTATCAAACTTAAAACAAACTTTGAATATTTTTCTGAAATATTTCCAAAACATAAAGGATAACTTTTTCTGAACATAGAGGAGGGATTTTTTTAACTTTTTCTTAACGAAACCCCACTTAAAGGGTAACGCTGAAATTATTTAAAAACATAAAGGACCAAATCGGGAAAAAAAGAAGATAAATGACTAAATCGTTAACTGAAATTAAGTTAAGGGACCACGGGTGGTATTTAGCCTATAATAAAATAATATTTTCATTCTTTAAATACTAATTTGTACTATATAATTAACTATACTTATGTATAATTTTATATATAAAATACACTTGAAATCTTTAAGTCCGTGAACTAATACGCTAAAGTATGAGTCACCTAAGAGATACTAGCCTATAAGTAAGGTAGGTCAGACGTCATGACCGCAAGAGGCGTTTCACTTGTTTCGTTACTAGTCCTTCTTTTTAGTGAAGAGTATTTATGATCCTTCTTTACTTAAGACATTTTTTAATATACTAACATGATTCTTTAGAATAATTTGTAATGGTTCACTTATTCTTATAACTTAGAATATATATTTATATATATATACACACACATACATATGTATAAACACAAGTGAGACGGATAACATAAATTAGAAGAATACTATTAACACACACAACAACACACAAATAATAGTAGAATTAGCATACAACTATAATCATCCGTTTAATTCACATATTTCACATCTAGTTCATACAAAAAGCCACGTCAAAATTTATGATCATCCATAAATATTTATGTGATTTTCAGTGTATCTAAATTCTTAAAAAAAATAAAATACATTAGGTAATTGAAACCAAATTAAAACAGTCAAGAAAACACTTAAAATGTAGTTTAAAACTAAGTCAAATTCGCTCAATGAATCTAAAATTGAATGGAACTCATCCCTAGACCGACAAATTCGCTAAGTGAATTTGACAGAATGCATAATTTTGTTTTATCAGTTTCAGCACTATTCCTTCTCATTGTAATTCTCAAAATCCCCTTTAATCATAATTTAAACTAAGAAAAAGATACATGCAACCAACATTACAATATTATGCCATGAATAACCAATAATGCAACCACATAATTTAAATTTAAAAAAGTCATCACAACATGCGTTTCATAAACAAAACATTAACATAACAAATTTAACAAACACATCACATGTAAGAATAAGAGCTAGAATTTATGAATGGCAACGAAAAATATACTTAATCACTTTTAAAAATCAATTTATAACACTGACACACCGTAGAAAGGTTTTAGAGTTGGAGTTTCTATGTTACATTAAAATCCCTTGAAGGAAATGAAGATTCTATCTTCTAAAATTGATTCTTGAACCCTAGATCTACTTTCCTCTCCTTTGTTTTTTCTTCACTTCAACCCATTTCTCCAATAATGATGGTGGGTGATCCACATAGGAAGGATGATGGAGCAAGTGATTTGGAAGGACATGCATATAGGAGATGGTTTTCACTTTTCTTCTTGTTTTTTTTTTTTGGGTCTCTCCCTCTTTCTCTACTACCCTCTTTGTTTACAAGTTTAATGATGAGAAATGATGAGAAGCTTACAAGTTTAATGATGAGAAATGAATTGAAAAATAAAGATATTCTTGAATGTGGTGTGTGAGTTTGGTTGAGGGAGGAGATGATGTTTTTGGGTGAATGGGAATATTTTTTAGCATGAGGTAAAAAGAAATGGAAGAGAATTAACTTTAAGGAGTATGTGTGAGAATGTGAGATATAAGTAAGTGGAGAAATTTCAAGTTTACCCCTTCTCTAAAATTTTTTCTCAATTTTTAACCTCTATTTCTGTAATTATAACCACTCTATTGAACTTACTAATATGTGAATAATGAAGAGTAATTCATGCCTTTCATTTACTCAAATAGTTAGCCATCACAACCTTCAAATTTCAATTGTATAATTTTAAATAAAACAAAACAGACATTTATTTAGAAGATAATTACAATAAATTAAAATAAAAATAGAAATTTGGGACAAATACTTATTTTAAAAGATAAATAAAAAAAATTACTTTTTTTAAATATTCGGTTGTTATACTGTTCCCACTTTTTGAAAATTTTGCCCTCAAAAATTTGAAGGTGCTTACTTGAGAAACCTTTTCAAATGGCATTAACAAAATCAAATTTTCTTTTTGTAGGTTAGAATTTTACTACAATAATTCAAATACTTTATCCTCAAAATATGGAATAGTATGTTAACACATGTAAACTAGTAGGTACATATATAGTCTCTAACATACTATCACTTATACAACAAAATCGTCACAAATTGGTGGTGAAAATTATAGGAATCATAAATAATCGTCATAAAGTTCAAAGAATCACATAGTTTTACTAATCTCATGCCATCTTTCAATTATATACGATTTAAATTTGTACTCATAATAATAAATATGCTAAAGCTAAATGATATACATGCTTATGCCTCAGTATCACCTAATCATATTCAATTAATATTTAACCATCACCATATTTACTTGGAAAATTTATGATAACTAGTTATCTAACTTCTCTAAAATATGCTAGTTGATTTACCTTCAACTCATACTTCACTTACCTAAGGATGCAATTCTATTATTACTACCATGACATGCCATGTTTTTAATAAAACGAAAACTAAGAATAACATTAATTTCTAAATTTAAGGTAGCAATTTTCTTAACCTTGATAAACAGATTGTTAATTAATACATAATTAAAACTCGCTAGAATAAGAAATATAATAAGTGGAAAATAAGAGCAAAACAACAAATCATAACCGATTAAACATTGGACTATATAAAATCTCTAAATTTTGAAATATTGAGAATAATTGAGAAGAGTTTAGAAGTCCCTTTTTTGTTAGAAAATAATTAAAATCAAGAAAAAGTGGAATGCAAGATTTTTAGAAGTGAAAGTCAATAAAATAGGTCACAACTTAAGTCATTAGTTTACTATGTTGCTTGCTAAAGAGAGATAAAAGAGGTTGGCAAAATTTTGGGTCAAATTAATAATAACAAGGTTGATTTCTTCTTTACAAAAAAATAGTATACATCTAGATATATTGAAGTTTAACTATTACTTCATAATTCAAGCAAAGTTGGACACGTTCAAATCCTGGGAAATTTGTTAAAAGGAAATAGTTTTACCATTTTTCCTTAAAAAATTATATTTTTAAAAGATTTATATCCTTATTTTTTGAAAATTTTGATCAATAGTGAAGGAGACTGTAATATATATAAATTCCTGCAATAATGTAGACTATATGTGAATATCTATTCATCCCCTTTTCTTTACGTAAATGTACACTTAAAATTCTCTCATTACAAATAATAAAGAGATGAAGTTGCTCATAGCCAAGAATTAGCTAACTTTGATTCTTCATTATCAAATAATTATAATTAAGTATAAAGAAATACTTTTTCTTTCATTCTTAACGAACCTCACACTTTTTTCGTCTCAAATTAATGGATGTGCTTCATCTTTTTTGTCTCTAACATCTATTTGTAGATCTACATTTTAATATTTAGAATGAATTATGAATACATTAGACTAATTAAGCAACATAATTTTCATTTATTTGGTCTTTAATATTGTTCCATGTGATGATATTGTTTTACAAAAATCACCATCAAGAGGGAAGAAAATGAAGACAAAATTTATAGGAATGAAAATAGTTTCTTATGTAATTTTTTTGGAGATTTTGACATAACACGTTTTCAGACATTAACAATGTATTATTTAAGCTTTAGAGATTGAAGTTAGAAGGAAAAAAAAATGACATTCAGGAATGTGCAACATGGTAAAACAAATAATTTATTTATGCATATGAATCTTATGCTATTTACTTCTAACGAGTTCACTTGAGGAGTAAAAGTGAACATGTTTAGGGTATGCGATTTGCACATGACCACAAATTTTTAAGGACATCAAAATAAATCATTTTATAGTATTAGAAAAGTATATAGTAAAAAATTGAAATATAAAAAATTATATAGTAAAAAAATGTTAAAGTTTAAATAGTTTAATTTTTTTTCTTCATAAAAACTTTGTGTTTAAAATTCTAAATTGTTGTACTTTTATAATTAAATATTTACAAAAAATGATGACATTTTCTTATATTTATACTTGTACTAAACTTCGAACCCAAAAAAATAAGAGAGTTTTGTTTTTATCAGTTCTCCTACTCTTGTTACTCCTTAGTCCCTCAAGTTTGTGAAGAAGAACAAACAAATCAGATTATTTTTCATAAGAATCTATTTTACCAACAATTATTCGTCTCTACTCTCTTCTCAAAAATATTCTCTCTTGTTGAGGTGATTGCTGAATGAGATCTTGTTATATAAAAACATGTTAATCACATCAAATATAATAAAATTCATTATCTTAGTCATAAGATTCAATATGAATTGATTAATAAGTATAACAAAATATCAATTGATTAATATCACATCAATCATAATGAAATTTATGATTATACGACTTATAAAAATAAAATAAAGAAGCTATATAAAAAAGGGCACAAATTCTTAAGTCCTAGCTCAACTGACAAATGCCAAAATTACTAGGTTGGACATCTTGTTCCGGATTCAAACCCAAGACCTTGCAGTTAATAAACCTACCCCACAAATTCGAATAACATAGAAGGAAACAATCACATTCTAATAATCCGATCCCACTGATCGGCACTATTATTTACGATCTTCTCGACATTTTTTTAAATTATTGGAAATCAGTGAGATTTTTCTTTTTGTGGGAATCAAACTCGAGATCTAGGGATTAAGTCAACGGAACATTCACTTCCACTATCAATTGAGCTACAACTATCAGTTGAGCTATACCAATTGAGCTACTAGCTCAACTGATAGTGGTAGTAAATGAACTATTGACTTAACCTCTATGTTTAGGATTTGACTCCCACGAAGAACAGAAACTCGTTAATTTCCAAATAATAGAAAAGGAGACAAAACGATCGTGAGTACAGTGCTGGTTAAAGGGATCGGGTTGATACACACAGTGACAACATGTAGGGATTAATAAAACTTCAATATCCCTTAACAGAGTAAGTATCAAGCATATGACTTTATAGTAGCATGTTTTGCAGAATATCAAACTATATATACAGGTTCCAACCCTTTTAAAACTTTCTTCTTATCCAAAATCATCACATGGAGAAAATCCATGCATAGAAACTTTCAATAGTAAAACATTTAATTCACATACAATTCAAAATACACTTTTGAAATGATTTCAACCGATCTTTTATTATTTAATTAATAGGATTGTCAAGTGTCTAACACTCACCTCTCTGTTTGTAATTATTCTACTATATTCTTTAAACAACATGTAGAAGGGGTCAACCTCATCAAATTCCTCAAAGTATTTCGAAGAAGAATTACATTATTGGAACACTAGCTACTAACTTCTTAGACCGGATCACTTCTACATACATAACTCGCAATCCGAAACTTAATCGACCTACTCTTATTCCAAACCCTAAAATTTAAATGTTTTAACAAAATATAGCAAAATTTCTCAGTTTCAATGAAAACTTTTAAAACAAAATACATGGTCAAAATCAGAACAATTAAAACTTGATTCAACCAGAATACTTCACTTTTATTAAAAGGCACGAGGGAACATTTTAAATTAACCAAACAAATAATAAAATTAACTAAAGTACATAATAATGATAAACTTGTGAAAATCAAATAAATCTCAAGATTAAGACTTCGATTGCGATCTGGTAACATGACTTCACTCTACATTGAAAATATGAGGAGCAACCCATAATACTCTATTTTTCATGTTGGATTAATTTTTTAATTAATCAATTATAGATTGACTATAATCAATTGTTATGAACTATTATTAATTAAATTATGATTAATTAGTATTTAACACTGAATTATGTGTTAGGCTATTGTTGAATGGATTGTGATGGGTTGGACCATTCCGTTAAACCCGATGAGAAGTCCCTTTCCTCAGCCATTTCGATATTTAATCGTTATCCCATCAGACGGTTAACCTAATCTTCTTGAAATCCTAATCTCGAAACGACAACAACATAGCACAAAACGACAACATTCCTACAAATATGACAAAATTCAAGTGTCTGGAATACCTATGCCTCCGGATCTGTAAAATTGACGACTCTAAAGTTATTGATTGAGATATGTAATCGATCAAAGCTATTATGTCAATATAAACAAAAACAAACATTGCACTAAGACGGGAAAAAAGTGTCGCACCAAGACGAGAAAATTAAAAAGTGTCGCACCAAGACGGGTAAATCAAAAAGCATCACACTAAGGCGATGCAATCACACACAAAAAAAAAACGAAAGAAAACTAAATTTGTATAGAAGCCATTTATTTAGATAAAATGAAGGAAAAAATGATTTTGAGGGGAGGGTATTTTAAACCAAAAAATGGTCCAAAATAATCCATCTCTAATGGAGGATGAAAAAGATAACCTATAGTTTGGGTTGAGAGAGGCGGCTCCTAATTTTTTATTTAAATATGAACTTCTTTCATATGCAATATTTGTAAATATATTTTAATTTGTATCCATCTATTAATTTTTGTCACAATTGGTATCAAAGAACAAGAATATGAGCGGTGAACTACCTTCATCTCCGTGTAGCCATTTTAAGATTAGGATTTCAAGAAGATTATGTTAACCGTATGATGAAATAATGATTAAATAGCTAAACGGATGAGGAAAGAGATCATTGAGTAACAATAGTCCAACACATAATTCAGTATTTAATACTATTTAACGATAATTTAATTAATAATAATTAATTATCGTCAATCCATAATTGATTAATGAAATAATTAATTCAACCATCTCTCACATAGATGACAATAATCAATTACTAAGAGTACAAATTTTAATACTAGAATTTCAATTATGGTCAAAATACTTGTCATCTAAAGAAAAATAACCTTTAACGCTGCAGAAAATGAATCCGATAGGAGAACAAATCTTACATGTCAAAGACTTATATTTTATACAAGAATGATGAATTTAGAATGGTTCAAACATTTGATAATGCTATAATAAACTCTCACTAACTCAAAACACCTAAAGACTTTAATTAAAACGAAATTAGTTATAACACTCATATATAAGGCCTTGGTTACAGGTTCTGTCAATGAGTTTTTAATTTCATAAATGTCATACAATATCCACATAGGTCTCTAAGATTAATATATCTAGAAGTATCTTAACAATATAATGTCATATTCGATAGGAGTACTAATATTCTACTTGTATATTTGTGACCTCACAAAATGTGGAAAGTTGGTAACTAAAAGAAAAGCACTATAATTTCATGTCAAAGAATTATAGTGCGTATGACAACATAAGAAAATAATTTTCAAGTATTTATAATTTTTGTACACATGCACTCCCACGGGTTCGACATAGATAAACCACATTCCGATTCTCATTTAGAATCCAATAGTTTATGATTACTCTATAATGATACATATATTTAATAGTGGGATACTAAATTACTGGTACCAAATTATCAAAAAAAAATGTTATAATTATAAATAATTTTATGTACAACTCCTACTTATTCCACATATATAAACAAGGTTGAGATTCTCATTAGAGCTAACGAGTATATAAATACTCTAATGATATAATATTTACAGTGGTATACTAAAATTTTAGTGTAAAATTATCAAAGATTAGTGGTAATTTTAGTGTAAAATTATCAAAGATTAGTGGTTATACAATTTATTATTAGTAGAGTTTCAAAAACTCAAGCACACATTTTGCACATAAAACAAATTGTAGCAGAATTAATAAGACAAGTGGTTACATGATTACAATATGAAACTCAATATATTAATAATTTATCGTTGCCAGATTTTTTAGATTTGAGTTTCATAATATTCACATTTTCTATATATAGAGTTAAGGAGATAAAAAAAAATTTAACTTAATAATTCATAATTTAGAATCTCCAATCATAAATAAAATTTCTCAAAAAAAAATATTATAAATAAAGTAACCTTCATATAAAAGAGCATGATGATTATACAAAACAGTTTTATCATCATATGAGTAGAATTAAATCCCAAGAATTTTAGAAAATTGACTGTGTGATTATATGCAAAAGGTCAATAGCTCACTAAAAACTCAATTGGTACACATATAGTTTCACACATTTGAGAAAAATATTACACGCTGCATATTATGTCACCAAAAAATTCTAATATCGATAAGGTACTCGTATCGTAATTGACATAATTATAAAATTTATAAGTACTTTGAACAATTATCAACAAATTATATTAACAATAACATACTGATAGAGTATGATTATTATCAATATAATGTTAATTATTTAACTTTTATAAAAATTCAATTGACAACAAATTATATCAACAATAATATATTGATAGGGTATGATTATTAACAATATAATGTTAATTATTTAACTTATATAAAATTTGCACAACTGTAATCACAATAGGTGAGATTATAATTATACAAATTAAGAATGATTATGATTCAAAGGTGTACAAAATAATTCCAGCATATTAGAACTCTAAAAATGATAAGAGTTTAAATATTGTAGAGTTCAAAATTTTAAAATATTCTGAAAACAATGGTTTAATTTTATACACATAATTGCATATTTGAAAATCTTATGATGTTGTGATTGTTGTGGAAGGATGATAATTTTATGATGTATATTATTTTGATTAGTTTTGATGATTCTAAGATATAAATTGTATGTTTACTTTGTTTGTTATCCTTGGCATGATGTTGTAACGTGAGTATGTTTTTCTTGGTTTAAAACTTAAGAAAATTTGGTTTTGAGAGTTAAAATGTGCTTTATCAACTGATTCACTGGTGAACAAATACTGCAATAGTTGCTTCCGTCGTCAAATACTTTTCCTTCAACCTAATGGCCATTACATGATCCAATCAATTACTTCTAGGTTTAAACAATGACAAATAAATTTACATTTTCTTTAAATTATATTCTTTTAATAAGATTAATTTGCATACAATGATAGTGGATATTTTTATACAAAGACGTCAAATCCTATTGTACCATTTAGATGATACAATAGTAAGATGTGAGGGTGAGGGTACATATACTATTTTACATTATTATTTTACACAAATGTCTAAAACTATTATATATAGTGAGGACATATACAAACCAAAGTACATGCAAACGAAAATACCTTTACGTTGAAACGCTTCCTCCTTCTCAGCCAAATAACAACAACAACATTTACCCAATTTTGTTTAAATTCATTCCCCACTCACAATACATACATCTTCACCTTTCATTTAAATCCTCATAAAGCAAAAGCAAAAAACGAAGGAGAAGATCAGGGTTTTCAAGAGAGAGAAATGAGGAACCCAAGACGAAGATTAGTGCACACAAAAGAAAACCTATCATAGGACGACGGCAAGAATACAATACGGAGAGAAGTAAAAGGGTCAAGTATAGAAAGAAAACTCCGAAGTTTAATAATGGTGGCTTCACCTCCTTTGTTTCCTAATCTAAAAAGGTGTCATAGAAATTCCCAACCTAAAACCTCTCTAGGGTGTGTTAGGTACTTTTTGTTTGAGTATTTTGAAAGTTTTGATTTTATGTCTTGTTCCCCTCTTTGCATGTGAATATTGAGATATCTGTATTGCATATTATATTTGAAATTCTTATGATGTTGTGATTGTTGTTGAAGGGTGATAATTTTATGATGTAAATTATAGGTTTTATTTGTATATTATTTTGATTAGTGTTGATGATTCTAAGATGTAAATTGTACATTTGTTTTGTTTGTTATCCTTGGCATGATGTTGTAACGTTAATATGTTTTTCTTTGTTTAAAAGTTAAGATGATGTGATTTTGAGAGTTAGAATGGATAGAGACGGTGCTAAAACTCGTAAAATAGCATTTTGCATCCTTACAAATTCACTATCGAAATTGGAATGGATGAACAAATTTTCCATGTTTGGAGATGGGTTCCTATATGTTTTAGATTCGCTATGTTGCGATTCTAACTTTGGCTTAGTGAATTTTATCAATTCTTGGACTTTATTTTTAGTGTTTTCTAAACTATTTTGGCTTGGTTTTAGGAACATAGAAACACTAGAAATTAGACTTAAATCTTTCATGAATGATCTTATAATTTGGGGTTGCATTTTGTATGGATATGATATGATAAATTTGGATTGAATAAATGATTTTGTTATTGTATATGCACATATGTATGTATGTATATATGTAAATATACATATATATTCTAAATCTTAAGAATAAGTTGATAAATAAAAGTTTTTTTGATTAATCATATACATACATTGAAGGATTTCTTCATCAAAGGAAAAACATACTTTTATAGTGAGATCACACAATTGTAAGAATCAGATTGGTTCAAATACATATACCTACTATTGATGTTGTGATGATAAGTAAGAAGGAGAAAAATGGTCTCTTAACTTGTTACTTTAAGAGTGCATATTGTTTACAACATAACAATAATCTATCTTATTGACTATCTTACAAAAGTAACATAAGAATTTGTGACAAAGTAATAACTGTTTATGTGCGAAGCACACAAAACATATTGTCAACCAATGAACAAGTGACTATATTCGCCAATGAAAGAGATAGTCATATATAACTTAGAAGAAAGTTATGTTGATAAAAGCTCTGGTGAAGCTTTGGTCTAAATACATTAGTTCACATTACTATTTGAAACTTATCCTCAGAATAAAAAGATAAACTCACATATACAATATCTTAAAATTGATCCAAAACATCTAAAGAAAAGTCAAGTGATCAACCGCCTGATGAAAATACAACGAGTAAGACTTACCTCAGATCAACATTCGTCTAACTCTGAAGACCTGAAGAAATCAAGGAAGCTCAAGTCACGTTTATTGCAATGATCTACAATGCACAATTTCCTTTGGAACCACATTCCTCCAAAACAACAAGAAATCATCCAAAGAGAATCTTTTATGCACCAACGGTAACATATTTCCTCTAGTGAAGTAGTGTTACTTCTTCTATGATTAGATGATGTAACTCAAACAACACGCGAATCATGGCAGATGTCAAGTCAAACATCTACTTGTAGAGTTGCAGCATGCTATGCTCGTCCCCAACGAATCTTCTTCTCAACGGATATATTTTCAAGAGATATAAAAATGAAAATTTGAACATCTAATAGTAGAGAATTTTAAAATTTTGTCCAAGTGAAAATGATGAGAGAAAAAGATATAAGACTTTTCTCATAACATTTATATCATATAGCAAGTATGAAAGATCAATACATAGAAACAAAAAGACATGTTCATTCTAGAAATAATATTTGAATAAAAAGCCTTAAACATGATGGTTAAATGTAATATCCTCTCTTATTAGAGTCATTAGTTATCTCTGTAAATCAATCAACCATATTCAAGAATTAGTTTATAATGAATTGTGATACTTGAATTGGTATAGGATTTCAAATTGTAATACGTACGCTCTCAATGAGAATTAGAATTCCTTAACAAAATTTGTGTCATATCACATACACACACACTTATAAGATTGAATGTAAACATGCCTAGTAGTGGAAATCTCCTTTAGTTAAATAGAAGTCTGGATAGACAGGTAAATACTTGGTTTCTCAAAAGCACAAAAATGTTGTTTTTGTTAGGATTGTTGAGAAGTCTAGAGGGTCTCTAGTGGTAGCCTTTAGAGGCAGTTAGAACAATATTTGGAACTTGGAGAGGAACTATACAAACTCAACTCAATAGGCATGTTCTACCAGTATTCTTGAGAAATCTAGAGACTATACTTCTAGTTGCCTACTAAGGTATTACAATACAATCTCAAGAGGCAAGAATTGCCAATATTCTTGAGAAATCGAAAGACAATACTTCTAGTTGCATGTTGAGGCATGATAATACAAGAAGTCTAGAGGAACATAGTAAAGAATACTCAAATCAAAAGGCGAGTGAAGCCAATATTATTGAGGAATTTAGAGAATGTATTTTGCTTTTGGATTTTTTTATGTCTTATCTTCCATTGTTTTTATGTTTTAAATAAAAGATAAGATTTTGATTAAAAAAAATCTATTTTAAACTAACAACAAAGATTTTAAAATGATCAACACAATTAAAACCCTCATTTCTTATGTTTTTCAGTACATTCAAGAATTCCTTCCGTAATGGGAGAATTATCCTTCACTAAAGGGATATTAGTAAGGAAGAGTAAGGGAAACACCTATTGGGGTCAATAATGTCTGACCTACCTTACTTATAGACTAGTATCTCTCATGTCACTAACACTTGAGAGATCTTGTTTTCTTGTTATAAAGATTTTAAATGTAATTATACAAATTCATAAATATATATATGGTTCATCTTATTAATTAAAAAAAATAAGTCTTAATTCTTTATTTTATGATCAAGTTCACTGAGTATTACCGACGAGAGAATTTTTTCATACTTTGTGTCACAAAGAATGGCTAGAAATATCTTAAGAACTATTTGATTGTTTTATGTAATTGAGTTTCTATAACTCACTATATTGTTGAGATGATGTTTATAAGTGTTAGAATTGAAGAATTGAAAAGTATATTCGAATTATTCCTCTGTTTTTTTAATGTAAAATGAAATCGTGATACAAAATCATAATTAGAATCTTACTCTTATAAATTATTTCATTTATGTAAACTCTTCAATGTATATGCAATTTAGACCATTAGACGAATTTCTTACTTTTCATTCTAATCAAAGTTAAAATTATTTAGTTTCACAACTATTTTGTTATACTTCAAAAACTTTTGAAAATTTGTTATATTTTGGTTAAAACCTTATTTAAAGACTAAGCGTTACATCACTTGTTTTCTTTTCTGGATAAAAATATTTAGTGAATCAATTTGCTATAGAAAGAATAAATTTGTACAAAATAAGGGGTAAATTTAGAAGAAACAAGATTTCAACCTGCGGGTTGCACAGGTGTCTTGAGATTTATTTTTAAAAAATTAGTAAGCATTAGAAATTATAAGATATATATATATATATATATATATATATATATATATATATATATATTTTATAAGTCTTCTTTAGAATTAATCATTTATAAGTTTAAATTTTCATTTTGCTTCATGAACTTACACTCTTATTAAACAAATCTTATATCTTAGTAGCATAAATACAATGACTTAGATATCAAATCAAACACAATAGTTGTATTTACAATTTTATTTTACACAGTTTTATTTGTAAATATCATCTCAAAATAATAACAGTTAATTAGATGTATAAATTATAGAGAAGGAAATGGATAGTAAAGTGTTAGTCACGTCACAAAAGAATAACTTGAAAAAATATTAAAAGTGACACTAGCATATATAAAATTCACAAGGCAACTAAAGAAATTAAAAAGTGGTTGAATGATTTGAATTGATAGTAGTAATTACTTTTCTTTCTACGATAATAAGTTATCTTAAAGGAAAAAGTTTGAACTAAAACAAATGTACAATATAAGTACAGCTTAAAAAAGACATTAAATAAATTTGATTATGAAAATATGTTCATTTAGAAAAGAATAATTCTGGAACCTGCTAGAAACTTTGTTTTATTGTATTAGTGTGAAAAGCAACACCACTTGTAAGACCTGCATTTTTCTGAAGTGTGTGAAATATATTTTTATTTATTTATTTTTCATAATTTATAATTTGGTTGTTATTATTATATTTTTTATTCAATTATTATTTTTGAAAAGTATATATGTGTATGATATGATTTATTTAATTTGACCTAATATTTGCTAAATTGTGTGAAAATCATTTTAAAAAAATACTTATAATAATGACATGATTTAACTATTTTTAGAAAACAAAAATAATAAAGGTTTAATTTAGATTAGTCAACCACCCAAATGTTAGTGAGAAAAGCCATATAAATATCTAGTTGGTTATTAGGTTAGGTTAACAAGAAGAAGAAAACAAAGATGTATAAGTCCCTAGTTAATAGCTACTGTAGGTTCGAAAAAAGAAAAGGAATACTGAATCATAAATAGTATGCGAGAGAAGGGCAAGAAATATCAGTGCAGCCATGAAGAGAGAAAGACGAAAAATCGGTTATTGTGGTATATGGTTGTTCAAGGAACTTTCTCCGACTCCGTTCAAATTTTAGTATGTTATCTCTACCTTTGAATTTGACTTATTAATATAATCTCTTAGTATATTTACTTTTTTCTCTGATTCAATTTGATCAAATCTTTGATTTTGAAATGATGACTTTTGATACGAAATTTATGTTTGTAAATTAAAATATTAATTTTTATGGTAAAGTTGTTACTAATCAAAAATCTGATTTTTAGTAAATGACGTTATGATGATGGATAATTTTGAAAATGGTGTTTGATATTATTATTATTATTGTGTAAGAAATCATTTTTAGTTTTAACAGCAAAATTGTGATATGCAATTTATTTTCTTAGAAGTGTTCTTGATTTTCTTATGATATTTTTATAGAAACCTATTTTGATTAGAGAAAATGTTTATCTATGTCAAAAATTAATTTTCATCCGGTAGAAGTTGTTATAAAAGTTAGATCGTGTTTTAATCAATAGAAGTAGTTATTGGCTACAAACTCAATTTCTATTTGGTTAAAATTTTATGTTGTGATAGTTTGATTGTTGAAGAAATTTTAGAAACCTTATTGATGTTAAAAATAATAATTTTTTCAAAAATAATAAATGTGTTTGCTAGTTATTGTTATAGTTATTTTTTTTAGAAGGTTAAAGTTATGATTTTTAGGAGACAATTGTGTGAAGTTTGTTTTGATTTATATTATTATTATAAATAATAATGTTGATGATGATGATGATGATGATGATGATGATGATGATGATGATGATGATGATGATGATGATGATGATGATGATGATGATGATGATGATGATGATGATGATGATGATGATGATGATGATGATGATGATGATGATGATGATGATGATGATGATGATGATGATGATGATGATGATGATGATGATGATGATGATGATGATGATGATGATGATGATGATGATGATGATGATGATGAATAATAATAATAATAATTTGGTTGTTTTAAGAGAATTTATCTAAATTTTAAACTAAACCCAAATTTTATTTGAGTAGGAGTTAGTAGTTGAAAGATAATTATATACTAAGTTAATTATTACTTATTTGGAGGTGTGAACCGAGTTGAACAAGAGTTTGTGGCGTATAATTCTAGAAACGACTTTGGTAACGGTAACGGCATCACTCCATTTGCTTTCTTACTTGAATTATATGTGATATAAATGTACTGTGATGTTATGTACTCGTTTTGTTTGTGTGTTATCTTCAAAATATGTGTTATATGAATTACCTGTTTATGAATGATATTATGAGATTAAGTAATTTGCGTATTTTTATTGGTAAAGAGTGATTATTCAAGGTGATGACTTTGTGTCTAAACTAGGTTGGTTTAGGACAAGGTTGAATAGTTTTGGACACTCTGGTTGAGTGATCTATTTTGTAACTAACTAAGGTGATAACATTCATGCATGCATTGGTGGCCTGGACCTAATCGCGAGTACGTGACGACAGTTCCTTGAAAAGGCAACGGGATTCAGAAAAATATTCAACGGTGGGGCACTGAACATGAAACTCTGAAGAGCATTTGTCCAACGGTGGGACATTGTCCAATGGTGGAACTCTTTGCTCTACATGGTGGTGATATTCCGGAATCATGCATTGACATATAGTCTAACAAATAGGATTTGTGCATTTTGGTTGATTTGTATCTTTGGTGCTTTATGATTTTAACTATTAAATCAAGTATATGATTTACTTATATTTTTTCTATAACAACTATATATGCATGTTTATTTGCTCCGTGTTTGTTATTTTGAGACGACCCTTACATTTGAAAGGACGTCACAGATAGTGTTACTTGAGCGAATAATGTTACGATCAACCTAGTAAGAGAAATGTGAGGAAACACAATAGCAAGCAGTTGGAGGCTCCGAGATACTTTTGTACTGGTGGCTCCGAGATACTTTTGTACTGGTATGAGACTTGTTGGGAGAGTTTTCCACAAGCGTCCAGAATTATGACCAACTAGAATTTATTTTAGGTAGTAAAACGCCAAGAGTTTTGACTTTAGGAGTTTCTTTTGTTTTACGCCATAAATTTACTTTTTGTAATTGTCAATATTCTGATTCATTATTTTTGAAAATACAACTGAAAAAGTTATTAAATGGTTTTAAATCAATGAGTGTTTAAGATAATCTTATAAAAAAAACGAATCTATATCTTTACGTTTAGAATTTCATTAGTTAATGTCTCGAAAAAGCGGGATGTTACATCACTACTTAAGATAAGTGTTTCCTCCGTCTTATTTTAAATATCTCATTTAAGGTGTGTACAATTCTTTAGAAAATGATTAGTTGAATTGATTACAATGAAAAAATGTTTTATTTACTCAAATGTTTTTATCAATTGTAGTTGGTGGAAAAGTTTGATGAATTGAAATATAATAAATAATTTGAGGCAAAAAGAAATGACAAATGATACATTTAAAATGAGATGGAGAAATAACTTTCCTTGTAAACTTGACTTGTTAGAATGGAATAACAATTTACAAATTTGTGAAAAATCTAAAACATTTGCTTAAAACTTAATTTGTAGCCTCCATCTATGACACCCTAAACCCAAATTGAAATAAAAAGTAAAATGCACTAGTTTTGAAAGAGATTCGCAGCAGTCCAAAAATAGAGTATAAAAAAATTCCTTTTAAATTATAAGGCTCAGGTAGGGGTGAACATGGGCGCGGGTCGACCCGCCAACCCGATCACCCAACCCAACCCAACCTGATTTTTACCCGTACCCGATCACTTTCGGTCCGACCCAACCCAACCCGTCGAAACCTGCTTATATTTGGGTCGGGTAATGGGTTTAACAATTTGAACCCGTCGACCCGACCCGGTAACTAGTTATATTTTTTTAAAAAAAAATTGTTTGGCTAGCTCAATAGGGTTTCATTACTCTTCTTCTTATTTAGATTTTCAACTGTCTTCATCCACTTTCTGCCTATACCTTCTTCAAGACTTTTTGAAGTCGCGCCGCTGTCCACCTTCTTCTTTTGTTCTACAGGTGCTCATAACTGATTTTATACGAATTAGTTATAATAAGATATTATTAACAAGTGATTTTTATATGAATGTTGATGCAAGGTGTTCATGCGTCTAGGCTAAACACTAAACTCGTTTAATTTGTTTTGACATTGTAATCTCGTATATGCCTACTCATAAAATTCATATCTAATTTTTGAATTGTCTCTTTCAAATGAGCAATTTAATTTGAGTTAAATACTATTTATTTAAATGTTATATTTTGTTATAGTTTTACGTAATCAAGGTATAAACAGAAAGTTTATGTTTATAATGAATTTAGTTTAAATTTTTTACATTTGTTAAATACAATTTTTTTTAGTTAAATACTATTCATTTGAGTTAAATACTATTTATGAGCAAAATTGATGCTTATGCAAAAGCTTACGATGAATTTAGTATATTTAAATCTATTAAACACTTTTTTTTTAGTATTTTATTTGAAAATAGTAACTATAAACAAATGAATGGTACTTAGTAAACTAAAATGGTTGGTGGATTATGTGTAACTAGTGGCTAATAGTTGTTGGGACATAGGTTGGCCACGGCCACCCGAAAATTTTCTCTATCTTTTAAAAATACTTCTTATTTTATTTTATTTATAATACTATAATTTGTTAAATAAAAATTAATATAAATTAAATCAGGATTAAATCAGAATTTTATGTTGTTTTAATGTTGGATTCTATAATTGGTGTATTTTATGAGTTGAATTGCGGTTGTTGAGTTATGTTGTCGAGATGTATGTTTCAGTCTAATATGTGAAGATAACATACTATACGTGCATTTTTTCTTGTTACATGAATTAATCTAACCAAATGACATGAAGATTGGTATGTGTAGATCTCATAGGATTGATATGTGTATATAGACTAAAATTTATTCTTTTAATCATTTGGTGTGCTAATGAGATTGTGTATTGTATTTAAAATTTTAGAGTTGTCTGAATTAGTTTCAATTGATATTGGGGTGACTGCTGTTGAGCTTAACACAATCACTACTACATCTTAAGGTATTTGTTATTGTTTTGTTTAATGCATATTTTACTTATTTATTATTTCTCCTCACTTTTATTATTAATATTTGTTTATGTAGATTCCCAATTGTTTCATTCCATACTTTGAGAAACTTGTTAAGTGCTTGTACTTGAAGTTGACATTTCTTAGAATTGATGAATTTTCATATTTTATTGATTTACTGTTGCTGAATTTATTTATGTATTTGAAGATTGTTAGATTTATTTTTTTGTGTGAGAGGTTGATGAGTTTTTTAAAGAATTGCATAATTTGATTGAAATTTTATAGTTTTGAGACATTTAAGTATTAAATATATTTTCATTCAATATATTTTCTTGTAAAATAAAAAAAATAGGTTATTATTTATGTATGACCCGCCAACCCAACCCAACCCAACCCGTTCTTGATCGGGTCGGGTCGGTTCGGGTTAAATAAAAAAAATACGGGTTTAAAACTTAACCCAACCCAAAGATAATCGATCGGGTCGGGTCTTGGGTTTTGTCAAAATCCTCCCAATCCAACCCACGTACACCCCTAGTCTCAGGCATCACACTTACACAAGACAGTTGCATAAAAATTCTTAATTAAAAATTATTTAACATCGAATATAACACAATTGATCGATAGAGTTTACAAAACAAAGTTAGTTCATAACTCAACAAAACACAACAAATTACTCTCACCCAGTGTTAATTAAACACTATATCATATCAAATCACAATTAACAATAATAATCAAGGTAAAACATTGATACAATCCACAACGTCAAGTAAGTCAACACATCAATCAAGTAATGTTATGCATGTTCTTATACTCTAGACTCCTCCTTCTTTGGTACCATTCTAAGTACTTGGTTAGAAGGCTTGAAACTATGCCACCACGCAAGTGGACGGACAATTCAAATTGTCCCTGTCCTCATAGATCCCCTCAACTCAACTCGATACACATATACGCGACAGTCGAGGTAAACATGTGTTGCCTGGTAGCTTCCAACATTTGAAGTGCTACCTCCAAGTCACCTAGGAGTTCCCCACCTGAATACCTCTAAGGACTAACAATCTTGCCTTAAGGCTCAACAGTAGAGCGCCACGATCAGGCTCATTCAGTTGTACTTCCCCGAAATCACTAGGCTTGTTAGGCCCTACCTATATGATGACAAAATAATCTCCACTTCAAACAAATAACATCTAGATTCTCCCCTCGTTAGCCTAGGCTACTCACTCCATTAAGAGAACCATCATTGGCACAGGTCGAATTCATCACTATTCAGTTAAACACAATATGCATTTCACCATATTCATCAAGGTGGTAACATCATAAGTCAACAAGTACACATCATCAATGCATACTCCGATAGTCATATATTACATCCAAAATTATCATCATGATACACAAGCTCTAACAATACAGGATTTTCAATCATAGATAATAATACTAGATCATTCACACACACCACGTCAATTGCAATTCAAGTAATTACAATTCATCACATTATATATGATATAACAATATCAATGGTAGATATAAACAAAACACAAAATACTTCAAATACACAATTCTACAATAATTCACTACCACATGATATTCGAAATCAATTCAAACACCCTATAAAAGTTTCTAACTCATATTTTAACCTCACCAAATTCAAGTTTTCTCATTAGTCAATTATTACTCAAAAATGCTTCAGCCATACGTAGCGAGCCTCGAATGAATTATAGGAAATACGGTTTTCCCTTTCATCTCATTTAATTTACACTCATGAATTCTAACTCACTCTCACCCCATACCTCAGTTTGACGCTTTCGTATGATTAAGAATTCGAGCAATTTTTAGCAACCATAACATGTTGACAACGCGCAACGAACGAGTCTAAAAGCATCGGCGAATTTGCAGAGTCAATGAAACAAGGCCGATAATTTACGTGGGACATAAATATCAGTGATACATAATTAATAAAAAAAATATTAGGCGAAGAAACATATTCAAAATGTCGTAAAACAGATTATTAGAAAATGTCTCACCGACGTGCTGGAGCATCGACAGGGCCTGACGTCAACTTCACTGAAACACACAAATGAGTAGTGCTTCTTGAAGGTTTCGACGAGAGAAATCGAAAAATGCTGTCAGTTTTTTAGGACGACGAAGGTGCTGGCTGGAATTCGACAACACAAATGCGACGAAGGTGAAAACCCATTTTTTGAAGTATAACGGTTGGTGATTCCAAGCATAGGTAATGGAAGAAGGTGTTTCGTGGAGTCCAAATATGGTCTCGGTTTTCGTTGGTGATAATCGTGGTGGCCGGAATCTTGATCAAAAGGTGGAGGTGTGATTTTCGACAAAGAGAGGGCGAATGTGGTCTTGATTTTGCACGACACTCACTATAATGGTCATAGTCGAAGATAGAAGATGGAGAGGAAAACGGTGGAGAAGGCGGCGGCTTACGCGGAGAAGAAGAAGTTGGAATATGGTTTCTGTTATTGGTCTTTCTTTTCTCGTTTTTTTTTTATTTATTTTATTATTATTATTATTATTATTATTATTATTATTATTATTATTATTATTATTATTATTATTATTAATTAGCTTTTACTCTTGCATATTGATTTAACCCATAAAACACATTTTACTCATTTCTTTTATTTTCTTTATTTTTAAACTCAATTTAATTACTAAAATATTACTAATATTTCAAAACTTATATTTTATAAAATAAAGTAATTAAATTAAATACTCTTTTAAAATACATTAATAATCAAGACTCTCATTCAAAATAACCACTATAATTGTTCTTTTTTTTTTTTTCAAATACTCACATTAAAATACTACCATCGGAGAATATTCGAAATAAAAAAATAAATATCATACACGTAAAAACGCATAAAATCTTATACTATTATTTTTGGAAAAAGTATATAAAATAAAATATTTATTATCTATATCACTCATTTAATATAATATGTGTCAAACTAGCACAACAAAGAAAGCATCCATATAACGAAAAATTAGTCACAAAATTTATCAACATATATTTTAAAATAATTTTAACATCAAATTAATTATTTAAAATTCTATTTAATTAATAAAATAATTTATTATAAAATTTAGGGTGTTACAATTCTCCCCTCGTTAAAAAAGTTTCGTCCTCGAAATTTGTGATGAACAGTAAACGAAAAAATACCTAATTAAGCACCCTCAAGGAATTCACTCGTTATCTATGCACTATATGTCAAGAATCAAGTGGCTTAGCATAATAGGCTAACATGTCAATGAATCATTTAAACACATATAGCATCTAACATTTCAATCATGAAACAAATTACCACAATTACTCACTATAATTTACAAAGGAAGTAGAACCCGTAGAATTAGTCAATAACAACTTATTACCTTAAGTTGAATGAAGGAAGAAAAATAAAGAAATAAAAAAAAATTAAACACATTATAAAATTCAATTGACTTTTCAAATAATTCTCTATTATTCTTACTCTCCTAAAAGAATGTTTAAATCCTAACAACAAATACCCTACAGGTTTAACAAAAGTTAGACATATGGAGAAACATTTAAAATATTCCACACATTTAGAAATTACGAACAAAAATGCATATAACAATTCAAGGACATGTAATCACTTTGAAATCAAGAACCAATGTACAAAACCATATCGGAAGGGATAAATTATTTTTCATGTATTTCAGACTCACAAATTTATTTATTTTTTAAACAATCAACATTTATAGTGTATGTCATTTATAATTTATAATTAAATCATTTAGAAAAATTATAACCAAATAAGCAAAGAAAGTAAAAGTCAATAATGAGCATATTACCTCATGACAAGATACACATATACATTGAAATAACTCAAATAACATAAGGGTGAACGTTCTGTCTAATTAACCAAAATAAAGTCAACAAATATTCATAATAACAATGATGAGTTATTCTCGCCTATTTGTACTAACAGTGAATCATCGGGTTGATCAATCCCTTATACTCATATAGTCAATTACTCAAGGTGACAATAACTAAAAATCATTGGGTTCAAACATAGATAATTAAAAGACTTTTAACGTGGTCGTAGTGTGAGAGGACATCGTCACATCTCCCACCTCTCTCAACACCATTAAACTACTTTTAACTTCACAAGTTTTCTTTTTTTGAAATTAGCAACTAATACAGGTACATAAATATTTATAACTTAAACTTAAGTCATTTCTCATGTTATTGCATGGTTAAGATGTGCAGAATGACAGGAGTAGAAATCACATAGGCAGGTAAATCCAGTTTCAGACTCAAGCTGTGCAGGCAGTGAATTTTATGTACATATTCATCCTGATAAAGAGGTCAATGGGTTTAAAATTGACTTCATTTTCCACATTATAACAAAAGTGCATATTGGTTTATGTTGAACAGCAAAAAAAAAAACTTTATTATAAAATATATGAAAAGTATAAACCTCGATGTATCAGCATTCATATAGCAAATTGACATGCATGCTTGTTCTATTCTGCAGTATCCAAAGCAAAATTGGAAATTCAAATCATATATTACATATGCACTTTCTTTCATGAAGAAATTTAAACCATATGAGAGGTAAAAGAATACAACTCAGCAAATCAATTTAGCAAAAGTTTGAATGAGTTTGAATTTTGGATATTCTCAAAAAGCTAGAAACAACAAAATGTTGGATGTTAAAAAAAAAAAAGGACAATCTAGATACAGCAAACTGTTATGGTGTACTAGTAGGTAGTCATAGAAACTACTCAATTTGTTAAGACTCTTCAAATTTCTTCAAGTCCTTTCCTGTCAAGCCTATTCTATCTTCAGCACACTAGTCTAATCCGAAATTAACAAACTAAAAACTATTTTTTTTTTTTGAAAATCAAACAAGAATAAATTCAAATTGGTATGATAAATTGGCATAGTTATTCCATGAAAGAGGAAAAAGAACACAAAAAAAATCCCTGTAAATAACATAGAACACAAGTGGTCTTATACTCCTGGAATCGATTTAAGCTGGAGCATGTTTAATTGTCATCTCTGAGTTCCCCACTCTAGAATTACTCATCTCCAAGTAGAAATAACTCGGATAACCTATAACTTTGTAATTTAAATTTTTATTTCAATTGGCATGTCATCCCTTCTAATCACATATTCACTTATGATGTAATCATTCAATTATTCAAATTCTAAGTGTAAAAACATTGTGTACCTCATATTTGACAAGGCACACTGACTATTTTCAACTCCAAAGTGAACATTAAAATACCAACTAGTAGCATGTGTCAGCCAAATATGAGTTTTGCAAGTTCATGCCAAAGGTTAAAAATGGAGAGATACAGAAATTAAAACAACACTACAGCTCAACCAGGGAATATTACACGAACACATAATCATTTGTTACTAACAAACCAAAGAACTAGTGCAGGACCAACCATGTAGAACAAAATCGAATATTATAATTGTATCATCATAAGAAGTAAAACTTAGAGGTAGGCAAGCAACATAAACCAGTACGCAACACAGCCAAACCAAACCCAAATGACTAGCTTCTACAATCATGTTTTAAATGTCACTAAACATTACAATTCATTTCCATCTTAGATGATTTCAAAACCCTTTAAAATGATAGAAGTCAACCATTTTCCAAATTCCACCAGCCAACAGTTATATCTGTACTAACAAATAGGCCAATGAATTCTCCTACAATTCTTTTTAGTTTTCAGTGATCTTTATACTTTTGGTCTAACCAGAAAAGGCAGCATAAATAATAAAACAACTACTATAAAAACCTTGCCCGATTATGGATTTAACAACAATTTAGATATGAAATCGGCAACCAAATTACACGGATAACCCAACTATAGAAACTAGTGATACAAAAGTAAGATTAATCTTTTCTACAACAAACTCATATCTTAATCAACAAATATTTTATATTTCTAACTAGCTATAAATCCATCAATCTAGTAAAGTTGGCATACACCTAAACCCGAACTAACAATCCAGATTTATACAGATATAAATACTCAAACAGACATCCTTTATTAAATATGCAAGCATCAACTTTCATAGTTAAATCACAAAAAGATCCATTCTAATTTTTTTTTTTTAGGAAGCAGGTAAGAGTAGTTATTTTGGGAAACCTGGCTTGCATACACAGCATCAATATTACAATCTACCGCAACTAACAAATTAAGTAACACAATAAACAATGTAAATAAGGAGTAACCATCCACACACAATCAAATAACACAGTTACCAGAAACAAATTTAAACGTGTATGAACACGCCAAAAATAAAATCTTTTATAAATCAGCATGTCTTTAAACTACATTGCAATCTTTAAACTAACTATTTTTATACTTGTAATCTTTAAACTAACTATTTTTAAACTACAAAAGCACATATATAAACAACTATTTTATCCAAATGCAGAACAAGTTAGAATTATATGTCAGTGGTTTGTATATTTATCTTAACCCTTTTAAGTTTGATTAAATTTAACCAACACAAATTGGAAACATGTCAAGATGATATAATGTACAATGCAATGAAAGTCATACCACTTAACGCGTATTCACGTTAATTTCACAACAGTATCACATAGCATACAACAAAAGTTCCATAGACACCTAATGAATAATAGTTAAAAAAATAACACAATTGACAAGGACACAAAACTCAATAGACACATCGCCCACACGGTCTGATTGGACAGACCAGTTCTGATACCACTAGTGTGACACCCTAAACCCAAATTGAATTAAGAAGTAAAATGCACTAGTTTTGAAAGAGATTCACAACGGTCCAAAAATAGAGTCTAAAAGAAAATTCCTTTTAAATTATAAGGCTCAGGACGTCACACTAACACTTACATAAGACGGTTGCATAAAAATTCTCAATTAAAAACCATTTAACATTGAATATAACACAATTGATATATAGAGTTTACAAAACAAAAGTTAGTTCATAACTCAACAAAACACAACAAATTACTCCGACCTAGTATCACCTATCAGAGCATGGATCACCAACCGATAACCTGAAATAACTACGCTCTCGGAAGCGCCAAACACAAGCAACGAGGGGTGAGCTTCGAAAACATGTAATAGTATAAAATAATTGAGAAGAACACGTAAAACATTAATTAAGCACCGTATCATATCAAATCACAATTAACAATAATAATCAAGGTAAAACATTGATACAATCCACAACTTCAAGTACGTCAACACACCAATCAAGTAATGTTATGCATGCTCTTATACTCTAGACTCCTCCTTCTTTGGTACCATTCTAACTCTGAAGTACTTGGTTATGAGGCTTGATACTATGCCACCACGCAAGTGGACGGACAATTCAAATTGGCCCTGTCCTCATAGATCCCCTGAACTTAACCCGATACACATATACGCGACAGTCGAGGTAAACGTGTGTTGCATGGTAGCTCCCGACATTTGAAGTGCTACCTCCAAGTCACCTAGGAGTTCCCCACCCGAATACCTCCAAGGTCTAACAATCTTGCCTTAAGGCTCAACAATAGACCGTCACGATCAGGCTCATTCAGTTGTACTTCCCCGAAATCACGAGGCTTGTCAGGCCCTACCTATATGATGACAAGATAATCTCCACTTCAAACAAATAACATCCAGATTCTCCCCTCGTTAGCCTAGGCTACTCACTCCATTAAGAGAACCATTATTGGCATAGGTCGAATTCATCACTATTCAATTAAACACAATATGCATTTCATCATATTCATCAAGGTGGTAACATCATAAGTCAACAAGTACACATCATCAATGCATATTCTCATAGTCATATATTACATCCAAAATTTATCATCATGATACACAAGCTCTAACAATATAGGATTATCAATCACAGATAATAATACTAAATCATTCACACACACCACGTCAATTGCAATGCAAGTAATTACAATTCATCACATTATATATGATATAACAATATCAATGGTAGTTATAAACAAAACACACAAAAAATACTACAAATACACAATTCTACAATAATTCAACTACCACATGATATTTGAAATCAATTCAAACACCCTATAAAAGTTTCTAACTCATATTTTAACCTCACCAAATTCAAGTTTTCTTATTAGTAATTATTACTCAAAAAGGCTTCAGCCGTAAGTAGCGAACCTCAAATGAATTATGGGAAATACGGTTTTTCCGTTCATCTCAATTAATTTACACTCATGAATTCGAACTCACTCTCACCTCTTACCTCAGTTTGACACTTTCGTACGATTAAGCTCACAAATGTGGTCTCGATTTTGCACGACACTCACTATAATGGTCATAGATTAGATATAAGATGGAGTTGAAAACGGTGGAGGAGGCGGCGGCTTACACGGAGAAGAAGAAGTTGGAATATGGTTTTTCTTTTCTCGTTTTTTTTCTTTTATTATTATTATTATTATTATTTATTATTATTATTATTATTATTATTATTATTATTATTATTATTATTATTACTATTATTATTATTATTAATTAGATTTTACTCTTGATTTAACCCATAAAACAATTTTACTCATTTTTTTTATTTTCTTTATTTTTAAACACAATTTAATTACTAAAATATTACTAATAGTTCAATACTAATATTTTATAAAATAAAGTAATTAAAGTAATTACTCTTTTAAAATACATTAATAATCAAGACTAATAACCACTATAATGATACTTATTTTTTTCAATTACTCGCATTAAAATGCTACTATCGGAGAATATTCGAAATAAAAAAATAAATATAATACACGTCAAATCGCATAAAATCTTGTTCTTTAAAATATTACATTAAAATACTATTATATTTAGAAAAAATATATAAAATAATAAAATAAAATATTTATTATTTATATCACTCATTTAATATAATATGTGTCAAACTAGCACAACATAGAAAGCATCCATATAATGAAAATTAGTCACAAAATTATCAACATATATTTTAAAATAATTTTAACATCAAATTAATTATTTAAAATTCTATTTAATTAATAAAATAGTTTATTATAAAATTTAGGGTGTTACACCATCTATTCATCTCCCTCACATGCCTTTTGTGTCGGATCTTTTTTGTTGAGTTATATGAGCTAAAAACAATAAATATAATGTCACTCATGATACAATTATAATGCATAAGAAAATATTGGAATTTGATTTGGAGAACATAAAGTTAAAAATATGAATTAGAGGTTTCAAATTATCAGGTAGACAAATGTGTTGTTATTATTGTTCCTTAATTACTATGGGAACTTTAATTTTCCAAGAGTGGTATAAATTTCAACTATTGTCCAGTTAATTTATTGCGCTAAAAAATGCATTGTAACAATGTATCTACTTTAAATGATTTAAATTATGAACTATCAAGACCTTATGATTTAAAAAAAAAAAAAAAAA
>JBBPBQ010020323.1:44832881-44852363 GCA_037974755.1 Cicer yamashitae | reverse complement strand
ATATATATATATATATATATATATATATATATATATATATATAAAATTTTGTTAGATTGTGAACAATATGCCAGTATATATTCATCACCTTATATTAACATACATGTATAATGAAATATGCTCGTTACAATAATTAATAGATTCCTTATTTTACAAAGACTTACATTTTTACACATTATACTAAAAACCATTTTTACATTATTAGATTGAAGTGTCAACTTAGTTGTAATATGTCTGTATTGTGATCCTTCGATACTTCATTCACCTTTTAAAAAAATGATCCTCTATATTAATAAATACAGAGTCAAATTATAATATTTGCAACCATTTTTATATTCTTAGTTTTCTTTCAACCTCTATATAAACAGATACAAAGTCAGGTTATAATTATTCCCAAGTTTATAAAATGTAGTGAGAACTGAAATTTTTATATATTACAAAAATTATTCAATCTCATATTGTGAATGATACTATGAAAAACACTAAAAGTGAAGATGGTCTTGGCCTAGAACTACCTCTGATCCTTCAAACTCATATATATGTAAGTATTAACCGATTAGTTTTCTTTCATTCTTAATTAATTATATGCAAAAGCATCATTATGTTTGTAATTATTTTATTTGAAATGTAAAAGAGTTTCGATAGCTAATTTTATGTTTTTTTTTGTTACATGACACAGAAAATAGTACAAAAATTTACAGCGAAGTGTCGACAAAAAATCAAGGAAAATCCACATGCTTCCCCAATATATGTAAATATCATATTTTTCTCGTAAATTATTAGATTCGCGAAATTGAAAAATCATTTTTTTTTTGTATTAACTATCCATTTGTATTTTAGTTTTTTAATATTAAAATCGATTATGAATACATTAGAGTAACTAAGCAACATATATACTTTTTATTTATATATTTTTTGTATTTTTTCCTATGATTTTGTTTTACAGGAATCTCCAAGAAGAGGGAAACAATTAAAAACAATATTGATAGGATTGGAAACAGTTTCTTTTGCATTTACAAAAGATTTTGATATAACACATTTCTCACACATGGAGAATGTATTGTCTAAGCTTGATGGATGGGAATTGGAATGCAGAAAACGAAACACTGGAATGTGTGATACGGTAAAAAAACATAAAAAAAAAATACTTTTATTGTAATTATATTTGTATCATATTATATTATATTATAAGTAACAAATGTATGTGAATATAATAACACTCATTAATCTGTTTAATAGTCTTTTTTTATTTATTTGTTGAAGTTTTACTCTCATGCTACCACTCAAGGTAAGAAATTCCGATCCATCAAAGAAGTGGTGAATCACATACTTCCCGAAGACTACCCTAAGTTACAAACAAGGAAGAGAAAAGGAAAGGTGATGCGTCAAAACTATATTTCATATTTTGTTATTGATAATTTACAAGAGACATTCATGATTAAATACTTTATATATAATTGGTTTTAGGACATTTTATAACATAGAGTTTATAGTTAATATAATTAATGATAGATCAGTGATATCTATACACTCTATGTCGGAACATGCATTTGACAATTCTGTTAATGGTGGTGGTTAATGGTGACCGTCTTACATTAAAACTATGACAATTTCATAGTGATTGGTGGTACATCAGCACCACACAATAGTTGGTCGTCTTCCACCACCATTAGAATTATTAATTTATATATACATAATTTTTAATATTTTAAAAAATAATTTTTAATTAATAAACAAATTATTTTTATGTAAAATCTATTTTTGAGCGTCAAATGGATGGGGTGTAAAAAAAATACTCTCAAACTTATATTTAATGATAATGTTGCTATATCAAAAAGTTTATTAAACATTATCATTGTTTATTATTTTTAGGGTAACAAAGAAGATTCCAAAAAAATGGAGAAAAATACACTTGGTTCTTCTTTGCCAATTCTACAAGAAGTTCATACTGACATTACACAAAGTACGTTGGAAGGCCCACATCCAACTTCTCTTGATGATGGAGGATTGGAAAAAATGTTAAATGACTATGCTGATAATGATGGTTTGATATTAAGTGGGAACAAAAAAAAGAACCAAGACTTTGATGACTTGTCAGAAGAATTTTCTGAACTTCATTATTTGTTGGCCAACTTTGTTGATCAATGGTAATAAAAATTAGAGGGAACTTTTTCGGTACATCAATAAATCGAAAGTTTTGGTGCATTTTTTTACTTAAAATAATATTTGATCGAAAATAATGTAATTTAAAGTCGCTAAAATAAAAAAAATAAAAAAAAGAATTTGTGGACAAATTCACACAATTTAGATTAATAGCATAAAATAGAAAAATGACTACAATTGTAACAAAATCTGAAAATATAACAAAGTTGAAGGTTCAAGAATACACATATGCTTCTAGAACTGTAACGTTAACGGTGTCAAAGTTATTGATTGAATCTACACTAATCTGTCAATTTGAACCAAACAGACATTGCACAAAGACAGAAAATCAAATCGTACAGAGGAAAAACTAAATATATATAAAAAACATTTATTTAATTAAAAGGAGATGAAAAATCCGAGTTTGGAGGAGTAATTTCAGATTAAATATGATCTTAAATCACATTTCTTCAATGAATGAAGGAATTGAAAAGTAAATGCGTTTTTTTTAATTAATAAGTTAATAATATTTTTTTGGAATCAGTAAACTACTAAATTTAAAGATAACATTATTTCATAGAAAAAAAATACTGTTTCACTATTTTTTGGTAACACATTGTTTTACTATTTATAATACTATTTTTTTATTTTTTTTCTTGAAAAATATTCAACAATTCATCTCGCTTGTAATAACAAATTTAGAAAATTTAATAATTAAATTTATTTTGCTGACTTTTTTTTTCAATGTTAGTTTGTTATTACAATTTTTTAAATGAAACTAAATAATTTTTATTAAACTATAATTTTTACCTATTAATTTAAAGACTAAAATATTGGTACATGTTGAATTATCACGTGTAGCATAGAAATTCTCAATACATGATAGTAGATTTAAGAGGAGTTACACCTATACGTGTTTAATGTGAAACTTAAATGATGGTATAACAAGATGTTGAAATCTATATATTAAATGGGAGAATTTTTCCTAAAACTGATATTTCGTTCACAAAATAATCGAAATATTTGGTACCAAGTTTAACATTATCACCTCGATTTTGAAATTTAGTTGTTGAGATCTTATGTTGATTGTATATATATATGACCTACATTTTGCATATTTGGGAAAATTCCACAATATATGCATTTTACAAATCAATTTTGTTAACTTTAAATCTTTTAGCCCCTATAAAGTTGAGATATGCATTTTACATTTTGTATAGTGGTTGATTTTAGTCCCTACAAAGTTATCACAACCACAATTTAGGCCACATCAGCCGCATTTGTCCGAATATAAAAGTCTGTAATATAAACGCAACTACAACCGCAATTTAAAACCACGTTTCGAGCTATCCTCTATTCTAAAAAGACAATCTTTCAAACATAATCAAATACTAGATTTAACATAACAAAAAACATGGCTAGTGTTCTTAATGACTCTAGCTTTGAGAAGAGTACTCCATTGTTGTAGGATTTTGAATCAAAATTTCACTAGAAAAATGAAATTGAAACTAAGAAACACCAGAAAATGTATTGATGCTTAGAGCCAATGTAGCTCTAATAATCTTATTCAACAACCACTCTTTATTGAATTTCTCTTCAAGAATGAATTACAACACTCTCATAACAGTTTCAGTTTTCCTCACAATACAAGATAAGTCAACAATAATACTTCTATTACTATTTACAACAAGCAATTTATAGTAATAGGACTAACCAACTAACTGCATTCTAACTCTAAGAAAAAGAAAAAAAAAGACAGTTACAACTGAATTATAGTTGACTAAGCCAATAACTAAATTTTCCACCTTGTTTTAGTATATTTAAGGATTAGAGATAAATGAAACTGATGCAGAGTTGTTAATGAGATACATATGAGATTTTAAAGATAAAATATGAGATATTCAATCATTACAAACAACCTATTTCAATCTTTTCCCAATTAAATGTTCCCCACTACAACCAATAATATATTTTATGTGAATTTAGCAAAAGATTATGAAATGTGCACCAAGTATATATGGCATTGAAGTCTCCAATAAAACACGTGGAATTTGAATAAAATTTTGAAACAAATTAAATCTAAGTAATGAGATATTCTATTTAAGTATTGGGAAAGCTAATATGTGTCCTTGACACACATGTTAATGATTTAAATATTTAAATGTAGAAATTTTATCTTGAAAATTGTGTTTTTAACTCTTTAAAATCTAAACATTATGTTTTTTAATCTAAAAGTCTACTTTTGACATCCTCGTGTTAGAATGACCCATATGTATTTAGTTGAAGCATAGATAGCACATAATCCAATCTATATATTTCCAACATCTATAGGAAAATAAACAAATTTAGAAGAATATGTAATAATAGTCGGATTTTAATTATGGGAACAAAGACATTTATATCATTGACATCTAAAACCTTGGTGTTAATAGATTTCCAAAATCTAGCAGATATTTTATCAATAATTGTCCAAAGTTCAACAAATTAATTAAACTTATCCAAAACTTTGAAGAAAATATTTTAGTTGAAAAGGAAAAATAACATCAACTCTCCTTTATGTGTTAAAAGACATTAGGCTAATCCTATAATTTTTACTGTTACTAATAAGATTAACTTAAATTTAAGAAATTAGAGTGTGTGTTACTTATTTATATCTTTTGCATGACTTCAACTACCCAGAAATAAAGGATGATATTGTTAAATATTTCTTGAATAATGCTTATAACTTGAAATATCATTTTAAATTCCCATAAAAATAAAAAGGTGCGCTAAGTTACGTTTGCAAAAATGTGGATAAATAACCGAACATGATGTGTCACCAATGAAAATTGGTCATGTGTAATCCATTATCTTTTTCAAAATTAAACATAACTTTTTGATCTCTTAAATGAATATTCACTCAGAGGTCTTGTGCTTTAATTTAGAAACAAATCTAAACTATAAAGAGAGTCTATTTAAACAAAAGTGTAGACAACAATGGGTGGTGGAAGGTGACGCAAATACAAGTTATTTTCATGCCTTGGTTTAAAATAGGAGGAGAAGGAATCATATAGTGGCTTTGAATACAAGTAGGGGTGGAGTTGAAGGGGTTGATGGAGTGAGAGCGGAAGTCAAACAGTGCTTTTGACAGAGGTTGCAGCTAATCATAGAGGCAGCGACGAATGGAAATAGATTATGGATCTGTTGGAAGGTTTCGTAGTGATGTTTTGTTGCCGGGAGGATTTTGTAGATGAACACGTTATTAAAGCTTTAAAACGGTTATGGAAGACGTTGGTACCGTCGAAGATTCACATATTTGGGTGGAGATTATTATTGGGAAAGATTACCGAATAGAGATGAGGTTGTAAAATATGGAGTGCGTTTTATGATTTAGGGAGACCGAATATGTCCTGCACTTGTTTTATGAGTGCATGGTTAATAGAGGAATTTGGCAGAAAGTGTCAATTTTAATGCATATGGCCGAGCAATGCCTTGATGCAGGGGTGCATCATCTTTTTTCTAGTTTGACAAGGCAATGCAGGGAGGAAATAAAAAGAAATGGAAGTGCTTGGTATGGATTGAAGTTGTTGGAGTGTGTGGTCAATCAGAAATGAAATTATTTTCCATGGAATTGTTTATGATGCAAGAAAGATGTTGGATAGCATAAAAGTCATCTTTTGGTCTTGGTTCATGCATATAGTTAAAATTAAGTCTCGTTACAATTTTGTTTTTTGGTGTTCTAATCCTTTGATTTGTCTTCAAAGTGATTAACACTTTCTTGTATAGGGTTGGGTACCTTTTGTACTACCCTTAATACAATTTGTTGCTTATCAAAACAAAACAAAAATGTTCATAATTTACATATTGTTAGTTGAATATTGACCTATAATATGCTTTTATGATATAGTTTATATTTTGAATGGGTGTGATGCACAATTCTAAGTGCACCTCTGTTCTTGAGATTAATGCTACACTCCCTCTTGTTTTAATGTCAACTAATAAGATATTAATGGGTTTATCAACAAGAGTTCTGTCTAGCAAAAGGGGCTAAACTTTCATAATGTGGTAAATCTAAATTTGAATCTCCATTAGAAGAGTTACTCATATTTAACGTCTGACATGTCTTAAATAAGATTATACCAAAAAACAAATTAAAATAATGAATGGGTTTAATGGTGCAAAACATGCTCTTATATAAAACATTGTAGTGTTGTCCAGTCAAGGATCCCAAATTTACAATATATTTACACAACTACAAAAAATGCAGAATTTTTGAATTAAATTGGAATTCGATCTATCTATTTTTATTTGATGAAAATACTCAAAATAAACAATTAAGATGATATGATATTTAAAGAAAATATTTAAAATAAAATATTAAGATGCTTTGGTATTTAAAGAAAATATATAAAATTTAAAATTAAAAGGATATGGTATTTAAATAAAATAATGCAAATAAAAAATTAAGATGGTGTGGTATTAAAATAAAATATTCAAAATTTAAAATTAAGATGATATGTTATTTAAATAAAATAATCAAGATAAAAAAAATTTAGATGATAAATTATTTAAAGAAAATATTCAGAATTGAAAATTAATATGGTATGCTGTTTAAAGAAAATAATCAAAATTAAAAATTAATAGGATATGGTATGTAAAGAAAATAAATATTAAAAAATAAACTACAATTGTGGTTAGTTCATTGGTCGACAAAGATCCGTCATTTCTTCTTATTTGAATGAATTACAACTAGACTTAAGTTGTGATAAGATGAACTTTGGTTAGATTTGGCTGACAAAGGTTCGACCTTTCTTCTAAATCAAATGAAATACAGTGAGACTTAGGTAATGATAAGTTTGAAGTGTGGTTAGGTCATTGGTCAACAAAAGTTTGACATTTCTTTTGAATCAGATGAACAACAATGAGGGTTAATTTATGATTAGTTCATTGATCGATGAAGGTTTGAACTTTCTTATCAATTTGATGAACTACAATGAGGCTTAAGATGTGATAAGTTGAATTGTGGTTAGTTCATTGGTCAACAAAGGTCGATCTTTCTTCTGAATCAGATAAACTACCTTGAAGCTTACTACTAGAAATTTCGTCTTTAGTGCCGCTTTTTTGGTCACTGTTTTTTAAAAATCGGTCGTTGTATCTTTTAGAGACTGAATCAGAAATCATTTAAATTCAGTTGATAAATCATTAGTCGCTAGTTGTTGGTGACTAAATCGGCGACTGAAATTTTGTGACTGATTTTGTGACCGACTTTGGAGACTAATTTAGAGACTAAAATTTTAGACCGAATTAACAACTATTTGAATTGATTTCCTATGCCATTAGTGATTGATTTAGAGACACATTTTGTAATTGAATATGTTATTTTTACAAAATATTCAGTCACTAATTTTGTGTCTAAACTTTGCAGTTTTTTTTAGATCCGTTGTATTAATGGTCTAAAAATACAATAAAAACACTTTTTTAATCGGATATCAATATCTAAAATGGATCATACACAAAAACCTTTTTTTTACATGACACCAAAAACATTTACATGTACATAGTATATTTAAGTAGTATTTCTAAGTACTAGAAAAAATACATATAAAATTTTAATCTAAACATAATATATTTTAGTTCTAACAAAATGCAACACATTTATTTTTCCAGATTAACTTGAAATTTTCCATCTAACTCTTCATTATCATGATCACCAACTTCATTATCATCAATCTCATCATCATGAACTTGGTCTCTAGTATATGACATTGGTCGAAAGTTCAAACTATCCATCAATTGTTTTTGGAGAATAATAATAATAATAATAATAATAATAATAATAATAATAATAATAATAATAATAATTATTATTATTATTATTATTATTATTATTATTATTATAATAATAACAACAACAACACTAATAATCTATAAATTTTAAATTTTGAAATTCTAATTTTCTGTGAATCTTTGATTTTAGGATGTTACATTTTTTCCCTTCTTTACAAAAATTTCGTCCCTGAAATTTATGTCAAATTGAAAAAAAGCTAAAACGACACAACTGATGCAAACATAAAGAAGCTTATGTACCTGTACTTACGAGATTTGAATACTAACGCATGACTTCTTCTTCGAATTCTCAAGTAACCTCTTATGCGTTAACCCTTCCCAAACCACCTTTACCAACGGGATCACCTTATTCTGTAGAGTGTTGGTATTCTTGCTAATGATTAGAATAGGTCTAGGCTTAAAGATTAAATTATCTATCAACTGTACTTACTCAGGAGCTATCACGTGTAAATTATTTGAAACATACTTTCGAAGTTGAGAAACATGAAATATGTTGTGAATGTTAGATACATGTGGCAGAAGAGCCCATTGGTAAGCAACAAGCCCCCATCCTTTTTAGAATTTGGAAAAGACCCATGAAACCAGGATTTAATTTTTTGAATTTCATTGACCTTCCACTTCAATCTTAAGAGTGATTCTCAAGATTACATGTGCCCTTTCTTGAAGTTCCAATGGTTTTCTTCTCTTGTCAAAATAACTCTTTTTCCTACTTTGTGTAGCGCTATACGCATCATTTCCCTAATCAGTTGAATTCTATTAGTGGTCTCTTGCACTAAATCAGGTCCTAACAGAGACTTCTCCCAAACCTCACCCTAACACAAGGGATACCTACACTTTTTCCATAAAGAGCTTCGTATGGTGCCATACCTATGTTAAAGTGTTAACTATTGTTATAAGCAAATTCTACTAGAGGTAAGTACTTATCCCAACTTCCTATAGAACACAAGATTAAGCATATCCTCAAGGGTTTGAATAGTTCTCTTTAATTGAACATTTTTCTGTACATGGTAAGTTATGTTAAAACTCATTCTAGTACCAATTGCTCCCTAAATAGCATTCCAAAATCTAGACGTAAACCCACTCTCTATGACACTATAGAGGTGGGTATACTGTGTAACTTTACTATCTCGTTAATGTAGATATCATCTACTCTATCTAAACTATAAGTTGCCTTAATTTGTAGGAAATGAGCTGATTTTGTCGATCAGTCAACCATCACCTAAGTGGCATTGAAACCAACACGTGTCTTAGACAAACCCATCACAAAATCTATAGGTATGCTCTACAGTTTCCTCTCACGAGTTTCTAAGGGTTGCAACAACCTTCAAGGCTTTTGGTGCTCAATCTTAACCTTCTTACACACTAGATACTTAGACACAAAACTAGCTACATCATTTTTTTATCCCTGAATACCAATATATTCCTCTCAAATCATGATACATTTTAGTTTTTCCTAGGTGTATCGTGAACTTACTCTTACAAGCTTCTTCCAAAATTTATCCCTAAGACTACCCTCCTTTAGAACAATAATCTTATTCTTAAATAACACTAAACCATCAATAGATAAGATATAATCCTTTTTGTCCACAAGAGACAATAAATCTTGAGTTGTTTTGTCTTAATTAGCAATCTCAAGTTGCTACTGATTTCTAACTTATTCATATTCAAGCTTAAAGCATTAAGGGACACATCCAAGTTCATATCTCTAAAATCCTCTAATAGGCTTGTCTTTTGTACCATTATACAAGCCACGTGTAACGATTTTCTATGAAAATCCCTTGAATTTGCAAGTGAGTTCTTTTCCTCTTCATTTTTCTAAAATTAGTTTTACATGGAACGTTTGAGGTTTGAGTCAAGAACTTTGGGCGTTACCAAAAGAAAATGAGTGTGAGAAAAAATGTATGGTTTTGCAAGACACAAATTATGCATTTCTCTTATTTTGAATGTTGTTGTTGATTGAGATTATGATTATTGTGTTGTGATTGTTAATGGTATGAGTTTCTAGTTTTTACTTTGGATATTAAAGTGTTGAATTGTGCAACCAATGGAAAAGCCCTAAATTCGTCGAAATTCGCAGCGAAAAATTGTCCCTCGAATTAACATGGTTGCTTTATACTTGAATTCCCTGAACAAATTTAAAATTCACTTTGCGAATTTGACAGATTATGTAAAAATTAGCACTTGTGTTTGATTTCCTGAGCAAATGTCAAATTTGCTAACTAACAAATTTTGAAATGTTCATTGTAGTTTTGTGTGTGTTCATTATCTTCCATAAATGATGTTGCTTATGTGATACATTAAGTGATGTAACATTAGTATTTGACTGATATTGATATTGTTGACTGTATAATGAGTAAATTAATGATTATAGAAAGAATTCAATCAAAGATTATAAGTGGATTTGGTCGAATAAGTATTGTGGGTAGTCCGATATTTTCATCTCAAATATCACTATAAGGGCATATCAATTAGGACGCCAATTAGAGTTTTGACCAAAACCCCCCTTAGAAAGTACTTGAAGTTAGTTTGGCCCTTACATTGAGCTAACAAAGATGGTCCTATATATAACTATAGAGTAGAAAATATAGAAGTTTAAAAGTTAATTGTTAAGATAAAATTGACTGTGAATGAATATATTAAATGTGTGTATTTTCTTTTCTTTTGAAATATACTTTCAAACTACCCTACCTCCTTTTGTAGAATTCACTAAGATGATCATCTTACCCCTTATTTTTATGTATCACAACATATAATAAGGATTGAGTAATTAGTCGGTAGTGAAATTTGGAAATTATCCGTTATTTTATATTTGATGTAATGGGATTATTATCTCACCCCTTTCAAAATTAAAACCTTGTCTTCATCGCTATCCTCCACCCCAGAGCTCGCTAGATATGTGATTATTTTGTTGAAGATATTGACGTTTTGGTGCAAATCATATCCTTTCTGCATCTTCAACCTATATAGTCGTTGCTTCACGAAGAATTTGTTAATTAGAGTATTGGACATATACTAGCCATCCCATTTATCCCAAACCCCCTTAAAATATTTTAGGTCTATGATATGATACATCACCTTAATTGAGAACACAAATGTATGTTGCTCATGGCCTTTTCCTTCATCTTTGTGCAATAGATTTCCTCCATGCTTCTCAGTTCCATCTTACACAATTTATGTTGATGACCTTTTTGGCCAACATGTTCTTAACCCTCATTTTCCATAAACCAAAATTTCTCATTCCGTCGAACATTACTACATCTAATTTTGGACAAAAATTAAGAATCATCTAATACCAATTGTTAGAGTAGCAACTCGGTACTAAAGATAAACGAAATGAGAAAACGCAAATAATGAATTAAGAGGTTTGGTAACGAAGTTGGTCCATGTATGCTTAGGTCTTCAACTACAAAGCATATGTAGTTTCGTCTTATTATTAGTGAAAATAATTAGGATTTACAATGTTACAACTCATATTTAAGTACTACAATCAAACCCACTTGTTAGTACCAATGAACCATACCCAACACTTTGATATATAAAGATCATATCAATGTAAATGTTTCTATAGTTAACTGCTTGCATCTTTTTTGTTCAATAACAAAGAAATTAGTACAAAAGTTTAGAGTAAAATGTAAGGAAAGATTAAGGAAAATACAATATATTATTATTACTCCCATTACATGTACATATGCTTATATCCTTAATTTACTCAACATTAATTTCATCAACAAATTAATTTTGTATTAAAGAAAAAGATGAGTGTAAATAGAAGTTATAGACAAAAATTATTGTTTTTCTTTGATTCAACCACAATTGTTAGAGACACAAAATTGAAAATTGAAATAATTTTTTTCTTTTAAATCCATATGTAGTTCAACTATTTAATTTATTTTTTTTTATAATAGTTCAACTATTTAATATTTACAATGAATTATGAATAATTTAGAGTATTAAGCAACATACTTCTAATATACATATATCAAAAAATAAGATACTACCGAAAATACTTAAATACCTACATTTTGGTCAGAAATATGATGCTTTAGTTTTGACCTATAAAGGAAGTGAGCAATTGCAAGAAGCCAAAGCAAATCTTTTGGTCAGAAAGTATGAGTTATTTCAAATGGAGGAAGATGAAGACATCGAGACAATGTTTTACAGATTTCAAACTTTGATTTTAGGCTTGTGGGTGCTTCAGAAATTCTATACAACTGCAGATCATGTTAAAGAAAATTCTCAAGAGTCTTTCCAGAAAATGGAGACCCAGGATCACTACAATCCAAGAAGAAAAGGAAATAAATAGTATTTTTCTGTAAGAAATGGTTAGTTCCCTCGGATCTTACGAGATTGAACTAACAGAGGATGAGCCCCAGAAGAAGCATAAGTCATTGGCTCTCAGATCCAAAGACAAGAAGGTTTTACAAGCGACTGAAGAATTAGAGAATATGATTCAAAGAGATTCAAAGGTTGAGGAGTTATCTTTCATATCAAGGAAGATTCAGCGCATGTGGCACAAGAAGAAATCTTTCGCCCAAAGAGACTTCAACAAGTACCAGAACAAAGAAAAAAGGTACTGAAAAGAAGAAATTCACATGTTTCGAGTGCAACAAAGCTGGACACTTCAAGGTAGAATGTCCAAAACTTAAGAGAAGAAGTCAAAATAAAGAATGCAAGACCAAGAAGAAAGGTATGATTATGTTGGATGATTCTGACGAATTCTCTAATGATGAAGAGCTTGAAAACATGGCTCTATTGGCTGATATACAGTTTGACTCTAATTCAAACTCTGATGAAGAAATCGAAGTATTCTTTGATCTATCTCGTAATGAGCTGATAACTGCTTTAAATTAGTTTTTAAATAAAAATCATTATGTGTCTTCAAAACTGAAAACTCTAAGAAAAGCTCATAATGATTTGACTGAAAAATATAACTCTCTTGAAAAAGATTTTGGAAAACTTAAGAGAGACAAAGTGACTTTGAATGAAAACATTTCAAAACCCTTAGAGGATAAGATATGTAACTAAGTCAAATATGAATTAGCTTTTCAAAAATGTATTTTCTGTTAAAGGACTAAAACATAACCTATTGAGCATAAGTCAATTAAGTAACAATGGTTATGATATTGTCTTTAATCAAAAATCATGTAAGGAAATCAGTCAAACTGATGGGACTATTCTTTTTACTGGTCATTGGCAAAATAATATTTACAAAATAAATATTTTTAACTTAGAAAAACAAGAGGTTAAATGTCTCGTGTTTGTGAACGAGGAACATTTGATTTGGCACAAGAGATTAGCCCATACCAATTGGAGATTAATCTCAAAATTTAAAAAACTCCAACTTGTTAAAGGCTTGCCCAATCTTAAATACTAATCATAGGTTCTTTGTGAGGCTTCCCAAAAAGGGAAACAAACTAAAAACTCTTTTTCCTCTAAAAACATTGTTTCCACAACCAGACCTCTTGAGCTTTTACATATAGATCTTTTTGGTTCTGTAAAAATTATCTCTATTAGTGGTAAGGAGTATGGACTTATCATTGTTGACGATTATACTAGAAGGACATGGGTTAAATCCTTAGACACAAGGATGAGTCACATAAGGTCTTCACTACCTTCTATAAACAATATCAGAATGAAAAATGTCTTTCAATCACAACAATTTGTAGTGATCATGGTGATGAATTTGAAAACAATTTTTTTGAAAACTTCTGTGAAGAGAATGAAATTTTACCCAACTTTTTCTCTCATGGAACACCTCAACAGAATGGCCTTATGATCAATGGCACGCATTATGATCAATGAGACGAATAATACAAAGCACTTATGGGCATAAGTAGTGTATATTGCATGTTATATTCAAAACAAAGTCTTTATCAGACCTATTCTAAATAAGTAAAAAACCCAACATTTCTTACTTTCGCCAATTTGGTTGTGTTTGCTATATTTTAAATACTAAGGAAAAACTTGACAAGTTTGATTCACGATCACAAAAGTGAATTGTTTTGGGATACTCTGAAAGGTCTAAAGCCTACATAATATACAACCAGGAGACTCTAATTGTGGAAGAATCAATCCATGTAAAGTTTGATGACAAACAACTTGACAATAAAAAGTCATCTAGATGATGATTCTGTAGATCCTTAAAACTCAGTGGAAACAAGCAACCTAGACGAACCAAGAAAACTAGAAGAAACAGGAAAATCAGAGGAACTGGACACATTGGAGGAAACAAACAAAACATAAGAGAATAAGACTGATAACATCAGAACAAGTCATGATCCACAGGAACCTAGAATTGGATGGAAGTACAAATCATCTCATCTAGACTCTATGATTATAGGGAACGCAAGTGACCCTCTGAAGATCAGATATGCTCTAAAAGAGAAATCCTTATTTGGTTTGCTCTCAAAAATCAAAACAACCTCTGTAAATGAAGCTCTATTAGATGATGGATGGATTCTAGCAATGCAAGAAGAGCTCAATGAATTTAAGAGGAATGACGTTTGGGATTTTGTACCCAAACCGGAGGAAAAGAAGCCCATTGGAATCAAGTGGGTATTCAGAAATAAGCAAAACGAGAAAGGAGAAGTTATAAGGAACAAACCTCGACTGGTAGCTCAAGATTACAGTCAACAGGAAGGTATAGATTACACCGAAACGTTTTCTTCGGTGGTAAGGTTAGAATAAATTCGTATTTTATTATCTTTTAATGCATATAATAATATCATCTTGTATCAAATGGATGTGAAAAATGCATTTTTAAATGGTTATATAAACGCGGAAATGTATGTTAAACAACCTCCTAGTTTTGAAAATGTTGAGTCTCCAAACCATGTTTCTAAACTTAAAAATTTCTTGTATGGTCTAAAACAAGCACCAAGAGCTTGGTACAATAGACAAAACAACCTTTTACTTAAAAATGATTTTGAAAGAGGATAGGTTGACACTACTCTATTTAAAAAGTCATCTAAAAATGACCTTCTCATAGTTCAAATATATGTAGACAATATTATCTTTGGTTCAACTAACAGCAAGCTTTGCTAAGATTTTGCTAAGATGATGCAACATAAATTAAAAGTGAGTATGATGGGAAAACTAAAGTTTTTCATAGGAATTAAAATCCAACAAAATCAAAGTGGTATGTTAATTCATCAGACCAAGTAAACTAAAGAACTTTTCAAGAAGTTCAGGATGGATGGATGCAAGCCCATGAGTACTCTGATGCATCCAACTTAACAAAAATGAATCAGGCAAACGGGTTGATCAGAAAACTTACACAGGAATGATCGAGTCACTCATTTACTTAACTACTTCTAGACCTAACATTTTATTTAGTGTGTGTATGTGTGCCAGATTTCAGTCCGATCCAAAAGAATTCCACTTAATAGTTGTTAAGATAATTTTTAGATACCATAAAGGCACTACTAACCTTGGCCTATTTTATAACCAATCCTCTGAGCACATGTTAGTCAGATTCTACGATGCTGACTATGCAGGAGATAAGTTTGAAAGAAAAAACACCAGTGGAAACTACATGTTTCTTGGTGAAAATTTGATCTCCTGGTCAAGCAAGAGACAAGGCAAGATTGACCTGCCCATAGCAGAAGCAGAATACATTTCTACAGCCGGATATAGCATTCAACTTTTGTGGATTAAACATCAATTAAAGGATTACAAACTTTATGAGAGTAAAATTCCAATCTAAACATTGTTTCCATAACTGAATGATGTTTTGATCTATATATGCCTTGCCTGTGCTAAAATAGAATTTGCAAGTTAAATATATATGCACTGCTTCAATAAATTGATATACTCTGCAGTTTGTGTAAGTCTTTTTTTGTAATAGTCTGACAAGCAATTATTCACTCTTTTTGACTGATGACAAAAGGGGGAGAATATATTTTGAGAACCATTTTAAAAACAAACCCTCGAATACTTTGATTTGAGACTTTCAGAAAGGGGGAGAATGTTATTTGAATAATTCAGAATATTACTCTACAGTTTTACATTTAAATATGCTTAGAGTTAAGGGAGCTTTGTGAATTATGCTTTATTTTTTATTACTAAATTGTTCACAACAATAGATGTTTTGTCATCATCAAAAAAAAGAAGATTGTTAGAACCAAGATAGTGTGATGAACAGTTTCTTATCTTGTTTTGATGATAACAAAAGGTATTTTGTAGGAAAAATCTAATGTACAAATGTTTTAATTAAGTGTGCAATTCCAAGATCAAGTGTTTGTGTAGGATATTATGCTATATCCTCTAATGATGAGATTAATACAAAAGAACACCAAGACTGCGCTTCTATGATCTACACTTCTAAGTCTGGTGATACACGCCTTTGATAAGGTTGTGCTTCGATTGCTTTTAGAGATGCAAGCAAGCGTCTGACTCGGTTGCTTCTCGAGATGCAAGCAAGTGTCTGACTCAGGCGCCTCTGATGAATGCAACAAGCATATGATTCATATGCCTCTAAAGAAAGTCAACGTCTTTGGAGAAACTCAATGCTTAGTTAAAGTTTAGGAAGAAGTCAACATCTAAAAAGTCAACGCCTTTGAAAAAGTCAATGCTCATTCAACATTCATGAAGAAGTCAATGTTTTGAGAACTCAACGCCTTTGATAAAGTCAACACTCTGACAAAGGCAATGTTTTTGAAGAAGTCAATCTTCTGAGAAGACAAGATGTGCATATTCTCTAATTATCATCTAGAATCTGCATGCTCCTAATGGTCTATAAGACAATGCTCTGATTATCCTATCATTTGCTCTCGTACCTTCTGCTTCTCTGTTTTCATACAAGTTACGAGGAATAATTTCTGGGATGGTGATCTGACTTGAGCTCAATAGATAAATTTATCTTCAATGGTTCATTACTGATATCCATGAATACATAGGCTACCTTTCTGCTATGAAGTACAATTGTCATACCCTAAAGACTCAATAAAAGGACATGTTTCCTTACTTGAGAAGTAACAACAACAAACATACAACAACGCACAACAATTACACAAAATGTATTACAACATTCTGCAATCATTCAAAATTTATCGTAGTGTTGAGAAAGAAAAATATGAAAGTATTACATTGTAAACAACCTCTTTAAAGAAATACTTTCAGAAAAACCTGAACTCATTCATTTGTAACTTAGCCCGGTAGTGGCTATTTTCATCAACGGTTTGTAGGTGCAAGCTATAAGTTGAGTAGACTTAACTTGTTGAAGTTAAGTGTTGTAATTCAGTTTGAATTATTGGAGAAAATCCTTCTGGGTGAAGGGATTGGACAGAACTATCAGGTTGGTGGTGAACCAGTATAAATCCTTGTGTGATTTACTTTTTTCCTCTACTTGTTTTTTATATGCTTTTAATTACCAAGTTTTATCCCAAAAAAAAAATTAGAACAATAAAACACAATTCAAACCCGATTTTTTGTGTGTTTTTCAACCTTCATGAATATGTTAAATGCGTGTGTTTGCTTTTCTTTTGAAAAATAATTTCAAACTACCCTACCCCTTTTTGTAGACCTCGTTGAGATTATCATCTCACCCCTTATTTTTATGTATTATAGCATATAAGAAGGATTGAGTAATTAGTCGGATGGACTGTTGTAGTTTACAAGTTATCCATTATTTTGTATTTGATATAATAGGATTATTATCTCACCCCTTTCAAATTATTAGTCTTGTCTTCTTTGCTGACCTCCACCCCACGACTCACTACATCACTGGTTATTTTGTTGAAGATATTGACATTTTGTTGTTGATCGTATCCTTCCTGCATCTTCAACCTATATAGTCACTACTTAACGAACAATTTGTTAATTAGTATCTTGGACATATATATACTAGCCCTCCCATTTATCCCAAACACCCTTCAAAGATTTTACGTCTAGGATATGATACATCACCTTAATTGATAACGCAAATGTATCATGTTTGTGGTCTTCTCCTTCATTTTCGTCCAATCGATTTCCTGCATGTTAGTCAGTTTCATCTCATGCAATGCTTGTTGAAGACCTTTTTTCCCAACGGATTTTAACCCTCATTTTCCATAAACCAAAATTTCTCATTCCGTCGAACCTTGCCACATCGAATTTTGCACAAAGATTAAGAACCATCTAATACCAATTGTTAAAGTAGTAACTCGGTATAAAAGATAAACGAAATGAGAAAACTCAAACAATGAATCACGAGGTTTGGTAACGAAGTTTGTCCATATATGTTTAGGTCTTGAACTACAAAACATCAGTAGCTATGTCTTATTATCAGTGAAAATAATTAGAATTTCCAATATTACAACTTATATTTAAATACTATGATCCAGCCCACTTGTTAGTATCAATAAGCCATACCGAACACTTTGATACATAAAGATCATATCAATGTATAGTGTTTCTATAGCTAACTGCATGCATCTTTTTTGTTGAATGACACAATTAGTACAAAAGTCTAGACTAAAATGTAAGAAAAGATTAAAGGAAAATACAATATATTATTCTTATTATTACCTCCATTACATGTACATATGCTTATATCCTTAATTTACTCAACATTAATTTCATAAACAAATTAGTTTTGTATTAAAGAAAAAGATGAGTGTAAATAGAAATTATAGACAAAAATTATTATTTTTCTTTGATTATGTCACAATTGTTAGAGACACAAAATTAATAATTAAATTAATTATTTTCTTTCAAATCCTCGTGTAGTTCAACTATTTAATTTTTTTTACTTATAGTTCAACTATTTAATATTTACAATTAATTATGAATAATTTAGAGTAATTAAGCAACACACTTCTAAGATATATATATATCAAAAAATAAGATACTATCACAAATATTTAAATACCTAAATTTCATATACATTAAGCTTACAATCGTCTATTAAAATATATTATCTTTTATATACATTATTATATTATCATATCTACCTACTCTATCCACTTTATATTATTATCTTGTTATGTGTTCCACTATTTGTTGTTATATTATTATATCTATTTATATATATATATATAATTGTATATCCTTATTTTTTTTTAAATATATATTTTGAGGTGCTGCAGTTTGCTTCTGCACCTCATTAATCACGAAAAAACATTTAATGTATGGGCATTTTAAAAAAAATAATAATAATGATAATTTCTTTTAACTAAAGAAAAATAAATCAACAAAGTTATTTAATGTCGAAATCAGAAAATTTTCTATTTACAAACGATAATCAATTATAAGGATTATTAAAAATAGAAATATATCAAGTGGAATATAATATTAAATATAAATTTTTATTATGATGTATATATTAATATATTTGGAAAATTTTATCATGTCAATGGATTAAATTTATATACTTATATATATTACAAATATTTACCCAATCTTTTAGATTTGTCATACTATTATTTATTGAATATGTGTATAAACATATTTACATCCCCATTACTGCATTTACAAATTAATTTTGATAATTTTTAAATCTTTCTTTTTTATTTAGCCTCGTGTTTTTTTTTTTTT
>JBBPBQ010020323.1:44815138-44832647 GCA_037974755.1 Cicer yamashitae | reverse complement strand
AAATCTGACAGAAAATATTATGAGAAATAAAAGAAAAAAAATTATAAGAATGGAAATCAAAATTTAAAATTTTATAAGAATCAAAAACATATTTCGCTTTTAAAAATACCAATCAAATTAAAAATTCAATGTAATATGGATATTAAGTTTTCATGCAGTTTTTTTCTTTTATTTTGTTTTAAACTCTTTTATTATACCTATATGCAAAGGAGATACAAAGAATTGGTCTACTCTTTTTTCTTCCAATTTCGCCCTTCATTTTAACTATTTTAGTTTTTCCTTTTTTATCCTATTAATTAACTGATTCTTTTTATTGTTAAAAAAAACTGATTCTTTTTATAAATAACCATATATAATTTTTTTTAACTTCCATAATTTGTTTTAAGAAATTGTAAATTCAAGATTTTACAAATGAAATATGGAAATTAATTAGATGAGAAACATCCTCAACATTAGGGTGTTAGTCATAGACATAGTATTTAGAGTTAGAAAATTTATTAGAAGAGAGAAACAAAAAAAGTAAGAATATGAAAAAATAAGATACAACCAAACTAGACAGATTGACATTTTCACATTCGTATAAATTATATTCTTTAAAAATGTTGTATTTTAAGGTAATAAGTTAAACTGTGCATGCTTATTAGACAGTTGTACAAATATTATAGATGGGAAATACATGTGAGATTGTTGAATACATTTTCTTAAAGAAGTAATTTTCTTCACAATCGCAAAAATCCTAAGTTGAATTAAACACAATATTGAAAATCATGAGAAATATGATAAAAGAAAATATTTTTACTATTTTTGATTAACTGCTGCAAAAATATGATATGCTTAATTTTTTGAAAATATCCCTTAATTAGCATAATGAATATAAATAATAAAAAATCTTGCAAGAGTCTGTGTATCAATGCATCTCCTTATAATAATACATGTATAATATACATGTATTGTAAACTTTTCTACATATTTAATAAATTCCTTATTTTACTTTAATTATACCGACCATAAAAGACATATAATATCCAGATGATTTGTGATGGTTCTACTGTATAAAAAATTTTAGAATGAAAATGTATCAAAATTAATCGTTATATATAAATGATATAAAATTTTAGATATTATAAATATATATATTCAAAGCAATATTATTGTGCAAGGTAGTATGAATAAAACTCAAGGCAAAGATGCTCATCGCCTAGAATTGAGATTCATCCTTAGAGATCATATAAATGTAAGTATTAAGTAATCATTTTTCTTTTGTTCTTAATCAATTATCCAAATTTCTAATTCTATAACTAATTTTATGCATCTCTCTTGTAACATAACACAGGAAATAGTACAAAAGTTTAAAGCAAAGTGTCGTGAAAAGATCAAGGAAAATCCAAATGCTACCCCAATACATGTACATATGCAAATATCCTTAATTTACTCAAAATTAATGTCAAAAACACATTAATAAGTTTTGTATTATAATAAAAAGTTGAAGCACAAACAAAAATTAGAGATGGAAAAAATGATTTGGTTTTCGGATTTTAATTTTTGGGTATCTAGTATCCATTTGTAATTAAGCATTTTAATATTAAGAATATTAAATTATGAATTTTCTAGAAAATGAATTATATGAATATAGAGTCATAATCCAACATTTTTTTCATTTACAATATTTTGTATTGTTTCATATGATTTTGTTTTACAGGAATCTCCAAGAAATGGGAGGCCCTTAAATACAATATTGATTGCAGTGGAAACAGTTTCTTTTGCATTTACAGAAGATTTTGATATAATACATTTCTCACAAATAGAGAATGTATTGTCTAAGCTTGAGGGGTGGCAACTATTTTGTAGAAAACGTACCTCTGGATTGTGTGATACGGTAAAAAATAATTTTTGTATGTATATTATTCTCATGCTCTACCTTGTAATTATGTGTTAAACCAAAAAAACAATAAAATTAGATGTTAGAGAAATATTTTATATTTTAATTATGGTTATGTTATGTTTTTAATTTACAATAAGAACATGATATGTTATTTTTATTTTATTTATTAAATGATAAGTAATATATAGATGTTTGTCAATGATAATAATACTAATTTATCTGTTTAATTTTTTATTTTATTTTTGAAGTATTATTCTCATGAAACTTCTCAAGGCAAGATATTAAGATCCATCATAGAAGTGGTGAATCACATACTTCCCGAAGGCTACGCCAAGTTACCAACAAGAAAGAGAAAAAGAAAGGTGATGCATCAAAACTATATTTCTTCACATGCATGTTGTAATTTCATAGCTTTACCAAACATAATCTTGATTAATATTTTATGCTTAAATAAATTTAGTTCATATAAAAATTCAAATTTTGTTTTTAGTTTATATAAAAAATTTCTTAACTTTTGATATATATATATATATATATGCTTTTAAGTCAACTCATATGTATGATTTTAATTTTTCAATGAATTTTTGTAGCGATATTTAGGATATTATAAACTTCTTCCTTATAAATTTTTTATTTTTTTAATAAAGATGAATTAAATATGAATTTTTAAGTGTTTAGTGTTTAAAAAATTTTATTTAATTTATATTTTGTTAAAATATTATAAATTTTTGTGTGGAGATTTTTAAAATATTCTAAAGATATTAACGAAAAAATCATTTAAAAATTATAAAAATACACATAAGTTGATTTAAAAGTAGAGACTAAAAATAAAAATGAGAAATATTTAAGGATTAAAATAAGATGTTGAAATTTTATAGAGATTAAAAACATAATATTTTATATATAAATGGTTTTATGGAATTTTATAACATAGAGTTTGTGGTCGTTAATAAATGATATTGTTTTTTAATTTATCTCTTTTTTTATTTATAATCCTTTACTTTTCAATATTTCCTATAATATTTAGGACATTGAGGACAAGGATGAAAACAACAAGCTCAAAGTGAGGGATAAAACTTTACCAAATGTATCAGAAATCCAACACCTCGATGACAGTGTATTGGAAGAAATGTTAAAAGAATGTGCTGCTATGGATCATATCTTATTCAATAGTAACTACAAAAATAACGAAGACTTGATGGAGATTTCAGAAGACTTTTCTGATTTTGATGATGTGTTAGCCAACTTCTTAAATCAACACTAGTTATAAAATAAATATGTGAGAGATTAGTACAAATTTAATGGGACTCATGTGTATTTTAATTAATTAAAGAGAGTATATTAAAAAATGTGTGTTGTTATTATTATTTTGAAATAAATAGATTTGTACACTTATTTCTTGAAAGCTCATGATGTGTTGGAGTTCCTATTAATTTGATGAATGTGATTTCATTAAGATTTTAAATTATTGTTCATAGATTTAGAAGCATGATACATTTGATAACATATATAAATGATAGATTCTATATATTTAAGGGAGGAAGTCTCCTAAAATAATCATTCGATATGTTTATTAAAAATGATATTGATTCAAATTGATAGAAATTATCGATCGAAAAGAATATAATTTAAAATCGTTAAAATCAAAAATGATGAATTTTCAAACGAACTCACAACATTTAATTTATAAATAATATAAAACGACAAAATACCTACAAAAGTCTGATTACCAATATGAAAAAGTTGAAGATCTGAAATATCTATGTCTCTAGGGTTGTAACATCGACGACATCAAAGTCATAGATTGAATTTGCACTAGATTAAAGTTTATCTGTCAATTTAAATTAATAAACACTACAAAAAGTCAAAAAACTAAAACAACGTTGCACCAAGATAACAAATAAAATAATATCATACTAAAATGACGAAATTACAGCAACAAAAAAAATAGAAAAGAAAATAGCCCATACAAATGGCAATGAACTTCACAACAAGAAGTTAACTAGAGTGACTAGACCTAGCAAATTATGCAAGTAAAATGATATTAATTCATTCACTAAATTATCGAATATTTAATTCAATCTTTAAAATTTTCATCTCGATTTTGTAATTATTTGTGCAAATCTTACGTCAACAATAAATATGATCTAATTAAATGTCCATATTTAAGATTAAGACCGTCTGCATTACAAATTTTGTCATGTTCAAATACACTTATCCCAAACTATGATCAAAATTTTAAAGGAAAAAAAATCTCATCAACAAAAACTAAGTTTTCAACATCTTAATTTTAAAGTTCCTTGTTGGGCTATTCATTATGTATTATTTAACATTAGGTTAATCATTTATTTTTAATTTGTTTAAGTTAATTAGATCAATTTATTTTTGTTTTATAATTTAATGAGCGCATCGGAAAAAAAAATAGATAAGAGAGATAATGGAAATAATTGAGGTACAAATTAAAAGCTCATTTAACTTACATGAAAAACGACTGTAGTTACAAAACATATTGTCATATAATTTCATGTAATCTGGGTCAACTACTGCATGAAAAAGAAGCAGGAGAGTCAAATGGCATGTGTAGCTATTAGTAGCATGGTCTTGGGTATGGTTCATTTATAAAGAAGTGGAGAACTAATTTTGATTATAAGCAAAAGATACATGTACGCCTCATATTCTCCGACATTTATTTAATATATTTTTTTATTTCTTTTTTCATATCATATCATCAACTTATTACGATTATCACTTTATTTTCTTTATCTCTCTATCTCTTAAGGTGTATACACTCATATGAGGTGTCCTTTAAACATTTTTCTTTCTTGACTTGTGTTCATACCCTTTAGTATGTCATTGATCTTTTATAATTTTAGTATGTGTTTGATTTTGATGTGACAAAAGTTAATTTTTACTTAATTGATTTTGTACAATTGATTTTAGTGAAAAGTGATTTGAATGTAAAATAATCTATGTTTGAGTATATTCACGTAAAAATGAGTTCAACAATAAATTTCAGTGTAAATATTACGTTTGAGCTGAAAGGTTACAAATTCGAACTTCAAGTTATAATCAATTCTTGAAACGAAATCAATTATACTCGATAGCATCCAAATATGTCAAAATGAACTTTACACCTCCAAAATTGATGTTGCACTACTAGAAAAATTGTATTTGGCGTAGGCCAAGAGGCTACATTAAAGGAGTTAAAAAAGGTGCTAACAATATTATTTTAGCGTCAATTTACACCCCCATGCATTTAATGATTTAATGAGCTATATTGTTCTTGTAACTCTCTTTGTTGGGAAATTTTCAATTGCTTGCACATCATGAAGCACACAATTAATTTTTGCAACATTATGCTTTACTATTATTCGAACACTACATATATCCCCCATGACACAAGTCAATAATTCTCATATTAGTGAGATGATGGTTATGTTGCGCAACAAAGTTATTAATATGATATTTATCATTAAGTTGTACCTAATGCTGAGGAGTCAAACACCCAATTTTCCATAAGGGCAAAACTTATAGTTTTCATTAAAAATATAATAAAATGGTTAATATAGGTGAATTAATGTTTAGAAAATCTAAAATCTCCTCGTCATGTAACACCCCATTTTTCTAGAGATATGATTTCATGTTAGGACCGAGGGTAATGTTGTGTTCGTGTGATCGTTTAGAACAACTTTCTTCTAATGAGCGTTACTTGTTGAACAAGTAAGCAAAAAAGAAAACAAGTCTATCAAATTCACTATCCATCGATGCTAAATTTCGTTTAGCGAGTAATTTTAGAAGTTTTTTTGTTTGTTTTGAGTCAAAGGTAAAACCATTCAAAAATACTCTCTAACTACTCTTAATAATCTTAGGTTGTGTATTAGTGAGCCTTAGATTTAATTTGATAGTGTAAATTTTTCTGTGGCGAGAATTGTGACGTTGAGACATATCTATTGTGTTGGTTGTCAGAGTGAAGATACTTTCGGACATTCAAGAGAATGTTGGGTGATATTTCTCATCGATTTGCCGGTCAAAGTAAGGTTACTATTCAATTGGGTATGAAGTTCAAGTTCCTACGACATCTTAAGAGTAACATTGAACAAGAGTAAAGTCATTTATAACTATCCATCACTTAGGATGATTAATATTTGAATTCGAAGATGTTGGTTATTTGGTTGTTAAGATAATATGTTTGTTTTATGTGCTTTATAGACTTTATTTGGTACGATCCTTGATGTGTTTATATGTGCTTACTTGATCATTTGGTTGGCTAAATATATGTTAGATTATTTTTTTGAAAACCTTACTATAGATAATTTGATCGAGAAAAAGATTGATTGTGCATGAGGGATGTGACAGAAAATGAAAGGATTAGTTACGAGAGCATCATATTCTAGTGTGTTTTTCTTTATGTTATCTAAAAGTAGTAAACAACAAATTTTTACTGACTACTAGTGTAGCTACAAGCCTTGAGTAGTGTGGCAACTAACTGGGGGTTCTGTTTTTGTGAATTTTAATAAAGTAAACGAAAGGGTCGTATCGTCATTCAATGTAGCTACTGCCCTTGAGTGGTGTGGTAACTGACTAAGGTTCTGTTGTGGTGAAATTTAATAAAGTAAGCAACAAGGTTGTATTGGAAATAGAAAATCTCATGACTTATGAAAAGATAAGAGCGAGGATCTCATATAGTTGCATTACATTATTGTGGTGAAGTTCATTGTCATTTGTATGGGCGCACAAGGTTGATTGTTGGCCTAGATCCCAAAAAGAAATTTATATATAATGCATTTGGCTAGATAATGATAGGTTTAGGTTATTTGGGTCTGTTTTGGGTTACGATTGACTCATAACATCTTGACTATGTGTGAAGTCAGATGCTATTGGCCTAAATGTTAGCTGTGAGTGTTTGTCGAAAATAAGGGTGAAAGCCTACGACTACATTCATGTGCATACTTTATTAGCTAGGTAATGATATGTGAGATGAATATTTGAGGATGAGACATGTTTGTTATATGTGTTATTTTGACTACTAATATTTACTTTGCTATTTTTTCATATTTTTTTGTGTCATGAGATTCTTAGCCCCCCTATTGTTGTTTCTTTTTGGTACACTTGGTGCTATATATTTGGATCCGAAAGATGTCAGGTTCAATACTGAATCACCTCATTGCAAGCTTAGGTTTTCCCATCTAGATTGACTTGGAGACCCAATATGATGTGGTGGATGGATGGCATATGAATGTTGTTGGAAACATAGAAACATATGTGGACTCTATAACCTACACATATTTTTGTTCGGGCTTAGATGACGCCTGCTACACAAGTTTCTTCAGGATCGTCCAACAATTACCTTTATATTCCATTTGGGAGGCTCACAGAGCAACTAACCATGTTCCACTTTTCACTTACTTTTGTTGGATAGGTGGCGATGTTTGCACCTACTAGTCAATGTTTTCTTAGAGATAACCATTAATGAGCGTCGACTTATTGGAGGCAGGCGACTCCAGAGTTTTCAACAACCTTAGGGACTTTCAATGTGTTTGAGTACACTATGGGATTCCCTAGTTCAAATGGTTTGGGAATGATAAGGACATGCGTTGGTGTACAAATAGTCGGACATGGACATATCTCATTTGATATATTTTGGCCAATGTGGAGTTCTCCTTCTTTTGTTGGATCTTTTCTGTTGATCCCATTGTCTTATTTGTAGATGTTTCACATGATGGTTGTATTTCTTTTTCTCTCCTACTTTATGTAGTGCTACTCTAAAGCTCACAAGACATCTAGCATCATGCCTTTTTATTAATATGTATATATTTCATCATGCTTCCACATTTACTCCCTATTTATATTATATGTCTTTAAATATTTAATAAGTTTGAAATTTTGGCACAAGGATTTATTAGGTTTTGTCAAATGGAACCTGGATCATCTCAATTTATTTTAAATACATAAAACACCCTTATGTTAATATTATATTTATAAATCTTTGGACTACAAAATTAATAAAGAGATTTAAAAAAAAAAATTCCACAAAGCCACTTGACTTAGTGATCCAGAACTCTTGATATATTACGATTTTGAACAGTTGAGGAGCAATATGGATATACCTCTTAGTTTTCCAATATTATTTATACTTGAAAACATCACCCATAATATAGTGAGTTATTAAACTTAGTAACATAGAATATAATAAAATAATTTAAAGATGTTTTCAGTCATGCTAGTGTGTTTTTTATGAAAATATCATTTCGACATTAATTTTTCAAAGATCATGAATACTTCTCATAACAATAAAATGGGATGTCCTTTAACTTTATTTAAATATCTTTCTAAATCACCAAGCATAAGGTAGCTTAGGACCTAGACGTACTTGACAAAGGTGTTTCCTTACATTTTATTATTGCTTTTTGGATTATGTAGAAAATCGTTGAAGTAATAATAATAATGATAAATTTCATATTCACGTGAATTGTGCTTAAGTTAAATTCCAACAAAGTTAATAAATTTGAAATGAATAAAAGTGTATCGATTGTTTGTTTGAAAAACTAAAATAAGATAACGATATAAATTCAATGATTAAAAAAATTAGAATTCAATTCACCTGCTTTTCATTATATGATTATTGATTCATCTATTTGTAACAACCGAGTTTTTTATGAATACATCAAATTAGAAAGTTACACTAAGATCAATTCATTAACTCAAAATTCCTATTTTTATAACATTAAATTCTAATAGAGAATAACATCATTTTTGTTTGAAGTCAGGTGATGAAAACATAAAACATGCTTGAAAAACATATCAACTCGTCTAGGCGAGCCATGACAACTTCCACATTTGAACACTTTTCATAACCAAGTTATGCATCAATAACTTCGTAACGTCTGTCACACTATTTCTCTTTGTATCATCACCTACAAAAGATGAACATAAGAAATCGAAAATACTTCGAAATTGTTTAGTTAGGGATAAATTATCAACATAAACACCTTCACATCTTTAACACTCAAACTTTTGATTTTATTACAAACAACATTGCTATCTTATAACTAAAGAATAATAAACAAAAAACAACAACATTAAAATGTACTGCTGATAAGGAGTTATCCCAACCCAAACTTTATTTGTTGCTTGTTCTATAGGATCACTTTAAGCACAAAGAAATGAGTAAGAAAATTCATATCAAGATAAGAAACTCAAATTCTTCAATCAAGTATATGTCAGACTTCAATGTTCTCAACACAAAGTACATCCACCATGCTCCTCAATTGTACAACATCTCAAAAGATAGTAAATGAAGATAATGACCAACACAGTTAGTTTTATTCAACAAGTTCTACTCTCTTCTCGCAACTCACACTATTTCACTTAAGTGTTTAAGAGTTAATGACATATTCACTCAAATCTAGAAACATGTATAAATTCTATCATAGGCTTGCAAAAATTATAAATAAGAATTACAATGCAGTATACACATACACTATTAGAGGACTTCAGTGATGAAATGGGGTCAAGATAAAGGTGAGAAATCTTTTTAGATGTTAGGCTTACAATTTGCAGTTAAGAAAATCTACTTAGTTTTTCGGTAATGAATTTGACAAACTCATCAGTCACCATAGCACAAGAGATTAGAAACTCTTTTGTTATTCGCAAAAAGTTGTAAAGTTGAACATATACTTTTCTCTTTATATTTTATGCATTTTTTGTTTTTGTTATTCAAATTTTCAACATTAAAAAAAACTAACATTCAATAGTTTCTTATTTTTGATTCTCTTTTACCCTATCCAAACTTAAAATGTTGCTATTGCAAAAGCAACTCCAAACATAATTTTGCTAAGACATAAGATTGAAATCCTACCTAACTCCATGTAAGGTTGATAATCATAATTTTTGGGCATTGACTTGTAATGTAGTTGAAAAACCAAGAAAAGGATACATGATTAACTGGGTAGGAAAATAAACTCAAGGACACCAAATAAAATTTTCACAGTGAATGCATACATCACAATAAAATCTATAAAGAACATATGTAAGTTTTGGATTATTAAGACATGTCTGGATATTCACATAATGAAAATAATTGTTCAAGCTAAAAACACTCATAGGTTAGGACATAGTGAGTAATATTTGATACCAAACTTAGGGTCATAGTGATTTTTCTTAAATAAGAGGACCCATATATTTGATCAAAGAACTAGAAAGAGATATCAAAATTATATATTTGACAAGATTAAGCTACTTAGTAGAATTGTGCCATTTATTTTTTTTAATTATTATTTTTTATATTAAAACAACGTATCAAACTTGGAATGTTTCATTCATTAATCAACTAAGGTTTATAATATCAAATGTAAATGTAAGTTTCCCTTGGATATATTTAGAGTTTTGATGTATGTTAAAACTAAGTTTATTTAGGTTCAATATAAATGGTTTTTGTTTCCTTTGTTGATTCTCCAATCTTCAATATCCATAAATGCTCATGAATCAGAAAAAGTCAGTGAAATCCTCATTTTATCATGCATAATATTAGTTGCATGATAGGAACATGTTAGAACATCATTCAATGAATTATAAACATTTTTTAATTGGTTTTTAACTTCATGAATCGACTTTTAAATCAATTTAAAGAGGTGCGAATCGACTCATCATTCAATGAACATGTTGGATCAACTCACCAGATGTGTGAATCGACTAATAGAAGTTCTAGGAGGTTTGGTGAAACAACTTGCAAGATATGTGAATCGACTGATAGTTAAAGGATTGACATCCCGGGGTTTGGAACAACATGGGAGTCGACTTACAACTCTATGAATCAATTCGCACAACCTTTATATTCAACAAGTGACTCCTAACACAAGAGAGAGGGTGAATTGTAAACTTTAAAACTTAAAGATAAAATAAGCATTTGAAAATTATTGAGTAATTTTAAGTGCAAAATGCTTGAAAATAAAATGCGAGATAGAAAGTAAATAGAATGCGTAAAGTAAATGTTCGAAAACAAAAGAGTGACAAGAGAGAGAACACACAAGAAGTTATATTAGTTCAGCCACTAACAACATAAGGCCTACATCTAGTTTCACAAATAATAATAATATTAAAATGAACCAAGCTTTTAACACAGGATTAACAAGAAACCTTCAACAACCTAAGCGAACTCTTCAAACAAAATTTCTCCTTTGAAGAAACGTCTCTAACTACAAGAGATATCAAATCTCTTGAACAACATGATTACTCTTAATAATGTTATAACAAGAGATGCGAGTGAGTTACAACTGGAGTGTAGATAAATAAATTGAAGAGTACGAATAAATATTACAACTCAAACTATGCAGTAAAGAATAAAGCTCTCAAAGAAAAATATTGTAGTGAGTAAGAAGGAAGTAAGAATATATGAGAAGAAGAGAGAGTAAATTTGTGTGAAAAACATGTCCAAAAACACCAACTATTTATAGGAGTTTGAAGTCAACATAATTAATGTAAGGGAAAAAGAGTCAACGATTAGCCATAAATTTTTTCGAAGTCATTATAATCGATTATTATGACACATAATTGATTATTTTTACCATTTAAAAACATGGAACTGGCCTCTGCTTCCATAATCAAGTATTTTCACTTACATAATTGATTAGTTGTATGTTTTTGAAAACACGGTGGTGGCTTTCGCAGTCATAATTCATTATGGTGTCAATCATAATCTATTATTTCAATTAAAATATGTCAGAAATGTACAAAATATTTTTTTAGTTTTTATTATAAAATATTTAATTTGGGTTTTGTAAAATATTTTTGAAAAAAAAATTGGGTGTGTGTATGAATATTTTTCAAGAGTGATTTTTTAACTACTTTCAATATATTCTAAAACAACCAATACATAAAATGAAAGTGATCATGCAACGTCATTTTTCACTGGTATTATTGTTTATCTCATGATTCCTTTTGTCCGTCATCAAAATAGTATTCCTGTTATGACATTTATTCACATTCTCTCCTTTTTTATGTTGACAAACATCTCAAGGAAAAAATTTCTCAAACGCCATTTAGCAGGAAAAAAAAACATATATATCAAAGTTAAGTGCAAACAATGTAACACCCTAAACAAAGAGATTTGTTGGAATGAATTATCATTATCTTATCTTGATAATCGAACCAAACAATGTGAACTAGAAGTTTATAAGATAATTCATTTATAAAGTTTAGCAAACCAACTTCCAAATGCATTTACTAATCCAAAAGGTGTGACTAAATCAGTACCAGGTGCTAATGCTTCAATTTAAATAGATGTCTTTGTTGGATGATCTAATACGGCAAATGAGTCTTAACTGCACCTGAAGCGTGGTAGGCCAGTCGGTTCCAAAGATAGAAATTCTTGAACAAGAAAGGGAGCTAAAAGGAAAGATGACTCAAATGAGGATATAGAAACCCTAAAAGCGTCTTCTTACATAATTGATATTTCAGTCCCAGAAGAGACTAATCTGGTACTTGTAATTCATGAAAATAAAGAGATCTCAATAAATTATGTCAATAATAGAATACAATGGAACCGACATGAAGTTAACGTTGATGATGTTTTTGCATATAATACGACGTTATATATAGTAAATGATATTGAGGATCAAGAACCAAGGTCTATCAAAGATTGTAAACAAAGTGAGAATTGGCAAAAATGGAAAGATGCAATTGAAGTAGAATTAAACTCACTTAACAAGCGAAAAGTTTTTGGACCTGTAGCCCGAACATCCAAAGGTGTAAAGCCCGTTGGATACAAATGAGTTTTTGTACAAAAACAAAATGAGAATGGTGAAATTGTGAGATACAAAGCAAGGCTCGTTGCCCAAGGTTTTCGCAAAGACATGAGATTGATTTTGATGACACCTATTCACCTGTAGTCGATGCAACTACTTTTCAATACTTAATTAGAATTGTAGCACATGAAGGGCTAAATTTGCACATGATGGATGTTGTTACAACTTACTTGTATGGCTCACTTGATAGTGACATTTATATGAAGCTCCTTGAAGGATTTAATTTTCCTAATGCCAATAGTCTAGGATCTTGAGAAGTCTACTCCATAAAATTGAACAAGTCTCTCTATGGGCTAAAACAATTCGGACGCATGTGGTATAATCATCTCTGTGAATATTTGTTAAGGGAGGGATATAAAAATGACTATTTTTCCTTGTATTTTTATGAAAAGATCAAGAAATGATTTTGCCACAATTGTTGTCTATGTCGATGACATAAACATTAATGGAACTCACTCTTGAAAAGCTTCCAAAAGCTATAGATTTCTTAAAGAAAGAGTTTGAAATGAGAGATTTTGGAAACAAAATTTTTTTGTGTGGGATTAAAAATTGAGCTTTTGAATAATGGAATTTTTGTGCATCAAGAAACTTACTTAGAAAAAGGGACAAATCTCATTCGTTGTCTACTCCAATGGTTGTCAGATCACTAGATGTGAAGAAATACTCTTTCAGACTCCAAGAAGACAATAAAGAACCACTTGGTCCTGAAGTACCATTTCTCAGTGCGATTGGAGCAATGATGTATGTTGCTAATTATACACGTCTTGATATATCATTTTATGGAGCAATGTGTTTGGTTAAGGTTTTTGATTCAACACATACAAGGAAATTGTGGTTTATATATCAGAAGAATGGATGCAGCAACCAATTATGAATATAATACTGCATGCATTGCTCAGTTGAAGGAAGGATATATTAAAGGAGATCAAAAAAAATATATTTCTCCAAAATTCTTTTTCACTCATGATCTACAGAAGAGCGGCGAAATAAGCATTCAACAAATTCGTTCATGTGATTATCTTGCGGACATTTTCACAAAGTCACTCTCAAATAGAATCTTTGACTCATTGGTACAAAAGCTTGGCCTTCACCGTCTCAGAGATATTTGTACGGTTGAGGGGAGAAATAAATGCACCATCTAATTAAAAAAAAAAAAAGATATTGTACTCTTTTTCCTTTACTAAATTTTTCTCACCGGTCTTTTTAATAAAGTTTTAATGAGGAATATCTTTAATGGACATTCAAGAAGGAGTGCTGTGAATATTAGGCCCATGAGTGAATGTCCCTTTATTTGTGCTATAAATAGGGCTAACATGGTAACAGATAATAAAAGAATAATACTATTTATTCTCTCTTCTTCTCTTTTCTCTCATTCATCTCTACTCTCTTATATTTTTCTATTGTTTCGATTAGTTTACAGCAAAAATATAATTATATACACATTTATCATTTAGTCAAATGCACACACAAAAAACAATTATTAATTCACATCTACACGTAAAATGCTATTACTTTTAGAAACATAAAATAATCAAATATAAAATTTATAATTTATATTACTCATTAAATTAAATATGTATAACAGTTATCACACCATAGCAAGAGTGCATATAAAGAAAATTAATCACAAAATTTATAACAAATATACTAAAACACTTTTAATACCATATCAACTCTTTAAAATTCTATTTATTTAATTAAAAAATTAGTTTATTATAAAATTAGGGGTGTTACAAACAAATTTCCTTAAGTATGCAATAATTATTTGTATCAGTTGGTAGAGCATAAATTCTAATATAGCACATAAATTCTAATATAGCAAATAGAGAAAATGTAACGAAAACAAAAAAGGAAACATAAAATAAGCATCTAGATCTAATCTCTAGGATCATCATCATCATCACCACTCTCATCTTGTTCTGCCTCTTCCCCATCTTGCCTCACAAAGCTAGCCAAAATGATGTCTCTTTCCTATAGAAAATGTTCCATGCGAGTGGGACTTACATATTGCATAATGCAGTAAGTGGTGCTCGATTTTTGACATTCAAGCAGTGATTTCTTTGTGTCCAAAATCATTTAGATCAATCAACAATGAGACTCTAGTTTCAGTGTCGTTAAAACTCTCAGACTGGGCAGCATAGTTCTTGACACTTACACAAAGGCCCTCTGAGGGCAGTCCCAAGATAGGTTTGTGGCAATCCTCAAAAGTCAGAATATCATCAGTAAATGTCATTTGGTATGGCAAGGAAGTTTGTGAGTCCAACATTATTCAATAGAAGCAAGAAATTGAAGTTTTCACTTCTCAGAAAATCCAAGTCCAAAAATTTGGGTTCTTGGATGTTCCTCTCTCTTAGTATTTATTAAAAGGTTCCACTTGCAGAGTGTTCGAGAAAAACTTTGATTGAGTCATTGTTAAAGGCGGGACACATCCAAAAAATATTATAACGGCATCTTAAATATTACTCATTTCGTCTCAGAATGAATAATTTAATATATTTTTAATTAAATTAATCTTATCAAATATTGATATATTTACAATTTCCATGAATGCAAAGTTGAAGACGTTCAATTGACAGTAGTGCATATAGTATTAAATTTTAAGTATAATTTAAAAAAGATGTAATCAATATTACATCAAAAAATTAAAAGTAATATTTTTTGAAATAATAGTATTCCGTTTCGGCGAGCAAGGCCACGTTGGTTGTTTGTTACTATGCCACGAGACTATAAGGCATTGTCAAGAAAGTGGCACGTCCAACTAATACTTATTTTGTCCAATTTGCACCCACAAAATCCGAATATGAGTACCGAACCAAAGTGCAACCAGGACCTTTAGGGTACCATAAACCTATATTTTGTGTGCCAGGGAGATATTCCATAATGTGTTCGACCATAGAGAGATGTGAATACTTGGGATTAGTTTGAAATCGTGCACAAATCCAAACACTTAACATAATATTAGAACGGCTAGCAGAGAGATAGAGACGAGATCCGATCATACCTCTCTACGTATTTACGTCAACCGACTTACCTTCCTCTTCCTTATCGAGGTGTCATGAGGTGCTTAGCAAGAAATCTTCAACAATCTAAGATAACTCTTCAAACAAAATTTATCATTTGAGGAAAATACTCTAACTACAAGAAATATCATCTCTCTTTAACAATAGGATTACTCCTAATAATGATATAAAAAATGATAAGAGTGAGTTGAGTATAGAAAACCAAATTGAAGAGCAATAATAAATATGACAACTCAAACTATGTAGTAGAGAATAAAGTTCTCAAAGAAAAATATTGTAGTGAGTAAGAAAGAAGCAAAATATAAGAGAAGAAGAGAGAGTAAATTTGGGTGAAAAAACGTTTCAAACATGTGTAAATCGATTCTCAAGGAGTCGACTTAATAGACCTGCAGTATTGAAATTTGACAGTTTTAAGGTTGCTATGGCAGTTACGAAGTGGTCGTTTCTCATAGAAAATATTTTTCATTGGCTTAGATTTTTCATGCATGATATAAAAGTATTTCTAAACACAAGAATACTTTCACCCATGGTAATGATATTCCTATTCATACAGGTATATGCTTAATAGTTATTTAGCGGATTTTTAAGTATCTGCAGGTATTATCGAATATCCATAGATATCATCTCTTGAATAAAAATAATAATTTATGTATAAATTTTTTTTTTTGCAATTATGTAGAATTTTTCACCTATTTTATCAGCAAAATAAGTATTAACACATAAAAACATTAATACATTAACACACAAATAAAATATATCACAAAATTCTAATATAAAAAGTATTAATACACTAATACATAAACAAAAGTATTATAACATATCAATTTTACTAATATCCATTAACTAATTGATAGTCAAAATATCAATTTATTTTAGCGGTAGATATCTAATAAGCTACATGTTCCATGATTATCGCAAGTTTTATCAGCGGAACTATGTGGAAACAATTTTTTTAACCATCTCTAGCCAGGGGCATATGATGCCACCCATGGAAGGCAAAGAGAAAACCCTTGTGGAGCCTATTTTGAAAAACCAATAATCTTATATTGGTATCCATTAAGAAAAACATAAATATATAAAGATTTAATTATAGTTTTAATTTTTATTTTTATTAATTTATAAAATTAGTCTCTTTAATTTAAAAATTAACAATTTTGATCTCTTTCTTTGATTTTTTAACTAAAAAAAGGCGACGTGACATGCTTTAAATAAAGTATCATATGATAATCTAGAATGATTAACATTCATAAAATTAGAATAAAACACCATAAAAACTTAATTTTCAACTTCAGAAATTTTTTATGTTTGTAATTTAATTAATGACATATGCATAATCAATGCATCTAAATGGTTCTATATCAACGGATTGTATTTCACTTTATTTAAAATACTTCAAATCGTCATTTTCTATTTTAAAAATTTAATGATTACAAATATACAAATAATCTCATTTATTTATTATGAAATGCTGAAAATGTTTTACTTTTTTCAAAAAATTGATTATATGATTATTAATCTTAAAATATATCGTAGTATATAATATATTTTGACACAATTTCCTCAGGTGAATGAATTTAAATAATTTCGAATCAAGAAATTCAAACTTTATAACATAAATTTTTAATAAATATAAACATAGAGGAATAAAATTTAAATAAATATAATAGAATGATGAAGAGAAATTAAAGAAATACACCCATCAAATAAATAAGAAAAACTAATTATCAATGCATGTTAATGATTTTAATATATCATTTGTAATTACATTTTAATTATTGAACTTATTATAATTTGTATCTATTTAT
>JBBPBQ010020323.1:44731324-44810089 GCA_037974755.1 Cicer yamashitae | reverse complement strand
TTTTTTTAATATTGTCACTTCATTTTTATTTATGTATTTTTTCAAAAAATCGTCAAGTGTTCTACTTTGTTTGTAATTTTTTTTAAAAATTTAAAAGATTAAGTATAATTTTAATCATTTACCTTTTACTTAATATTTATTTTAGTCTTTTATATTTTTTTAATTCGTATTGATCCTTTATCTTTTACTTAATAATCGTTTCAGTCTTTTATCTTTTACAAAATTATACATGTTTGTCATTTTTTTAAAGACTAAAATGAATATTACGTAAAAGATAAAGGACGAAAAGAAATAAAAAAAGATAAATGACCAAAACGAATAAAAAATATATAAAAAACCAACATGAATATTAAGTAAAAGATAAAATATCAAAATTATATTTCAACCAAATTTAAAAAACTGAAGTGATAATATAAAAAAATGAGTTGAGAATTTTTTTAAAAAATTAAACAAATGAGTTATATATTCCACGTAATCAAAAAAAATATATATAACACGTCGTCAACATTGACAAAGTCAAAATTAAGGGGTCCAATCATTTACAAAAGAGACTACAGTTAAGGGATTAAAATTATGATTTTTAAATTAGGGGATCAAAATCGCCAAATTTTAAAACTTGAGAGGCCAAAACTGCATTTTAGCTGATAAATCAACAATGATTTTTTTATAAATTAAAGAGCTATTTGTCGACTTTAATGATTTAGGAAAAATCATTTCATTGTTTATAAATATATTATACTAACTTTTTACATTGTATCATAAAAAATATTCAATATTCACTATTGTGAGTAATAAAGGTTAAAAAAAAAAATTTATATTAGTGACGGTTTTGGTAAATAGTATTTAGTTTTTATAATTTTTTTTCAATGATAAAAAACAGTTTTAAAAAAAAAATACTCATTTTGCTATTAATTTAAATATAAAATATATTGGAATACGTCGAATTCACGCATGTACAATAGAATTTCTTATATATTTTAAATATAAATGGCTTAGTGGCATTTTATGACATGAAGTTTGTGTTGATGATAAATAGTATTTTATAAAAATAATTTTAGCTATAATTTCATTTATACTCATTTACTTATACTCTTTTCTAATAATTTTAGAACATTATGGACAAGGATGAATTCAACCTTGAAGTGATGGATGCCTGTTTACCTAATGGTGTCTCTAAATCACCAATAAGGAAGAAAAGAAAAAAAAGAAAACAAGGTGATGAATCAAAATTATATTCAATGACACTTTATCTACATCGAAAATTTTACTTAACATTATCTTGACATATATTTATCATTGTTTATTATTATTTCTAGGTTGATGATCAAGAAGATTCAAAAAAATTGAAGAAACATACTTTTCTTAGTACTTTTTCTTGTCCTCGAAAGACCGAGGACAAGGACAACAATCTTGAAGCAGAACCTCTTTTGATCAAAACATTGCCGATTCTAGAAGAAATGCAGGTTGAATCTTCACCAAGTGTAATAGAAGTTCAATATCTCGATGATGGCGGTTTGGAAGAGATGTTGAAAGCTTACACTGATAATGATAATTTCATATTATTTGAGGATGAAAAAGAGAACGAAAACTTGGACGAGATGTCAAATTTCTTTTCTGATTTTGATGATTTGTTGGCCAAATTCTTTATTATATAGTATACAAATAATGAATATGTTTGAAATTACAAATTTCATGGAAGGTGTTGATATTTTGGAGTTCTTATTTTTGTATGAATGTGAATTCATTGAGCTTTGATATTATCATTTGTAGTGATAGAGTATGCCATTATATTAAAATAGATAACTTAGATTTAAGTTAGATGTATAAGTTTATATTATTGAACTTTTATTTTTATTATTGTTTAGTTGGGTTTTTAGTCTTTAGGCTTTTTTTTTAATCCTAACACTATACGCTACTATAAAAATAGTTATTTGTGGCAGTCAAAAGTCTCCACAAATGAAAAAATACCACAAAAGTCATATTTATGGCAGTCTAAGACAGTCATAATGATTGATTTTATTATTATCGAGCGTCACAAATTTGCGCTGGAAAATACCGCCACAAATTCGTGAAGGTATAGACCATCAAGAAAGTTGGTGAAAAACACAGTTTTTGATAAAATTCAAAATTAATATTAAAAAAATATAATATATATATATAATTAATATTAATATAATTTAAAAAATGAAAATATAAATTTAAATAAAATAATATATATAAAACAAAAATATAATGTAATATTAATTAAATTGTCATACAAACAAGCAATAATTAAATAATAATGTATAATAATGTATAATAATGATTCATACAAAACAAAAATAGAAAGTAAAAAATATTATTCGAATATATCAATCATCATAATAGTTTTTCTAATCATTAACTCCACTCCATCCATCCTTATTTGATGGAATATTACCCAATGATAAAAGTCCCTCAAAAGTATTAATTATTGGTTTTGAAGACAACATGGTTTGAAATTACATTTCATCTTCAAGTACACCACCACTAGTCAACATAGCCATAGCTGGTTGAGGTTGATTAAAATCTGGCATAGTTGGTCGATATGGAGTTTGATTTGCTTGAAGTTGAAGAAACTACTATGAAAGAGACGACACATACTGATAATTATTAAAATATTGTTGTTGCTGGAACATTAGCTACTGTTGTTGTTGTTGGAAGGTGAAGTTTGGAGACTCCTGTTATTGCTGCAAGTTCTGAGACCGTGGATATTGTTATTGTTGCTGAGACGGGAACGATCAACTATTGGTGAAACGCATGAGGAAATTAAAATTGTTGTTGTTGTTGAAACTTTTGTTTTCATTCTGCATTTAGTTTTACAATTGTTGCTTGTATCAGCTGTTTTTTTTTCTTTCTTTTATCTTGCTAAATCATCCATTATTCCTTTAATTGGTCAACATTGTCAGTTGACGGACAATGAAATCGATCCATACTAAGATAAGAAGAAGACTTAATATAAATATATTCTGTTGGACCCTTTACAAATGTTGACGATAAACCACCGACGCCCAACACACGTCCTTTGTACTTGCCACCAGTAATGTTCATAAAACTTACAGTCTCATACTATTTCCGCTCCTATGGACTAGCTCGTTGAGCAGAAGGAAGAATAGCTTTCTGATCATCACATTCTTTCATGACTTGTTGAATTTTTTCCTGTATAAAAAAAAAATTTAATAAAATTAAACTAATTAATTAATATATAATAATTTAGAGAACTAATTAATTATAATTAGTATGTAGTTAATGAAATATATATAAATTTAAATACTAGTTAAATATATATTTACCTGAATCATCTGTGATAATTCATCCGTATACTCATTTGTTTTATGATTAACATGAAGATAACGATGTATCTCAGCTTGAGTGACCTCTCTTCCAAGTTGATTTTTTTCTAAAATATTAATTTTTATGTTTAATTAGTGAAATATAATAATTAATTGAATATAAATTAATAGATATATATTAATAATAATTACCGTATAGTATTTAATTTCTCTAGCATTGTGACTACTAGTACCTCTTCTCAAAAGATCTATTAATCTTTTCTTTGTCTCTTTTCTGTCCAAACATTTTCACCAATCCAATTTGGTCGTTTCTCATCGCCCTTGTTATGTGTGTACGCCAACATAGATGATAGACGTTTGGAGAATCGATACTCAAAAGAAGACAAAATTGCAACATTATGCTTTCTTCTCCAAGTATATTTTGTCTAATGTTTGTTTAAATTAAAAATATATATATTAAAAATATCAGTTAATTAAGCATACAAATGTATAAAATAATTTATTAAAAATTAATTAATAAAATAATGTAAAATGAAATAATTAACGATACTGAAATAATTAACAGACATATTTAAAATAGTTTACGTACTCATCTCTTTCTCGAATAATGACAGTGCGGTCATATCAATCAACACATCCTGGTTCCATTATTTCGTCTATGGTATAAGGCTCTATAATGACCCCGGGATGTAGGGGAATAGCTCCACCACTAGTACCAGTCATCGACATATGCATGAGAGATGGGTTGTTAACAACACATGATTTAATAACTTTTTCCTTACCAATGTTTTTGGATATTACTTGTATTCTAGTCGATCGTCATCTCGATCCTCCTCCTCTCGACACTGATGCCATGTCTATATATATATATATATATATCAATATCCATACATATATACGTATACAGTTCACATAAATTAATAATGAAATATACATAAATACATTAGAAATATATATTACATCATCATCGTATATATATAAATGAATTGTAGTTCAGATTTAACATTATTATATAAATATGTATATGTATGTATATATCAACATTTCACGTATTTAATTAAGTGTCGACGTGGTGCGTCGTCGTCATTTGATAAGCGAATTAAGTTGCCGTTTTCATCATTCTCTAATTCTTCTATTTCTTGTTCATCAACTTCTTCGTCGATGTTTGACTCATGACAAAGTAGACTAATAGTCTCATCTCCAATCGCATGATCCAAATTTGACATTTCATCCATCTAATATGCAATTTCTTTGTCCGGATTTGCTTCATCTCTTCGATTTCACTCATTGGTCTTGTTTGATTGCAACACACCAACCTTGTTTGTTTCTGATTGTCGATGGATAAGGAACATAATACACTTGTCTTACATTATGAGTCATGACGAATGGATCAAACAATGGTTATCTTTTGCTCAAACGAATGTCTACAGTGTTGGAGATCAAATCGATCTTAGTTCCTCTGCTAGATGGATCAAACCACTTACAGTAAAACAACAACTCTGTTTTCACAAAATCTAGGAACGTATAGTCAATTTCGTAAATATGATCAATTATGATCTAGAAGTCTTCCTTTACACCACTATCAGAAAGACTCTTTATACACACTCCACTCTATTGTTTCTTTTCCTTCAGCCCAAGATTCAATATGATTTTTGTATCCATTCACATAGTAGGTGTGCCATTCTTTGAAGTTTCTACTCAGGCACATAGATAAGTGCCTCAAGTTGATGTTGATAGGAGTTAGTTCTTCGAGATGTACTTATTGTTAAAACCATGATTAGAAATTTGAATGAATATCATCAGAAGATTGTCCTGAAGTTAAAATGTCCTGATTGATGACCATGTATATGTTGTTTATTAAAATTAAAATACTATGCATCGTCAATATTAATTTAACTTAAATAATTAAAGATCAAGAGGGATTTAAAGCATACTCAATGTATGGTTTAACTTCAGTGATATAATCAACATGTGAACATGTGCGGCATTAAATACTTTGTCACTTTGCCAAAAATTCGGCAAATCCTTCCCAACATGACGATCAGACAAGCAAAAGACTGATAAAGCATATGAGTGAGGTATAAGACAATTAGTATCATTTCTTCCATTCACCGGTGACAATATGTCGTTGTTGAAATAATGAGAACAAATATATGTTGTTTTATGGTGTAGGTAAGATGAACAAACTGAATCTTCAACGGTAGCTTTATATTTTACTAACCGTTTTGTGCGGTTTGTTTACTTCTCTAATCGTAACATGCAGGTGCTAAGCTAGTTAATCGTATGATTGGTTACAAAGGTGAATGAATCCTATTTTGAGGTCAAATATGAGGATAGTTGGTTTTGAAAAAGTAAAATAAAATTAGATTACATATCTTGCACATTGAAATAATAATCTACAAAATAAACTATTTTAAATTTTAAAATTTTTAATTACTTCTAGTCTTTGATTTTAGTATGTTACATTGCCTATCCTTCAATATTTTCATGTGCACTTGTCCACACAACTCTGATAAAAGTAATGTTTGTTTCATAAATAACATTGCCAGTTTGCAGCATGGATTGTCTGGGATCATCAATATATGTCTACATAGCTGGCAATTCATTTGACGTGACACCTGAAGATTACGTTTCCTCTTACTTAGCAGGTGAGGTTTGACCCAAACATTTATTTTCTTTAGTGTGTGACATTATGACATGTATCATTTCTTCATAACTTATATTTTTCTATTCATTGTGTTTAGTTGTAAATTGTGCATAGATTGTGGCATTTTTCTTGTTACCTTTTGAGAATTTTTTTGCCTACACTATACTAATTATTATCCTTCGCTAGCCCCTTTTAGTCTGAATCCCTTTCTTTGTTACTTAGCCTTATTACAAGCAAATGGCCGAAATTATTTTTATCTAAAACCTATCTTGGAGTTAGGTAGGAATGAATTTTATGACATTACAATATTTTAAGTTTGGGGTTTCTCATGGAATAGCATCATTTTAAGTTTAGGGTGGGGTACAAGAAAAGCTACAGTAGAAAACTGTTGAAAAGAAAAATAATAGAAAATAAATATTGTGTCATCTTGTTAAATAGGAATTGGATGATCCTCAAAACATCATTCATGTCAAAAGATAAGATGAGACGGTATTCCACTAAGTAGTAATTGAGTGATTCTTAAAGCATTATTCATGTCAAAAGGTGAAGTATCAAAAAAAAGGGAAAAAAAAGTTTGTTTCTACTCTTTTTTAATTTATTGGTTGATAAGTTGTCAAGTCATGGTGAAAAATTAAAATGATTAGCAGGTTTGCTTAAATCCAAGTTGTAAGTCCACTATCCCAAATGACCCACATGTACCTTGGCCTCTGTAACATTAAAAGACCTCGGAGTGATAAAGACAAAACCTGGAATTTGAAAGGTATATGTTAGATAAATTGTCTGAATTTCTAAATGATATTGAATTTTCCTTTTGGAGATCGGGATGATTCATTGCAAGATATTTGTGTATTGGCACAATGGTTATTTTGAAAAGTGAGTTTAAAATGGCAGAGGATGTTATGAACTTGTTGGTTAATCAAATGATTTTTTTAATGCCTTGTTCCTTGTGGACAAGCAACATATTAAGTTTAGGGTTATGATGAATCTTTAGCAGCTCTTGGTTTTTTTAGCACCTTGTTAACAACTTTTGTTTTAAGTTTTGTTCATTCATTCTAGTTGGTTTGAAAATTAATAGAAGAAGAAAATAAATTTGAATATTCTAGAATTATTTTAAATCTCTTGGTACTAACACTTTCTAACCAGAAAATCTCAAAGTTTTCTCTTTTTGTTTTGATGTTAGAGGTCAATTACATTAAGGAATGGACACTCGTGAAGTTACAGAAGATTAATGTTGACACAAAGTGATCTCATAGTGGAAAACTGTCTTTTAATTGAAGTTGGAGCGCAACAAGGAGTACCAAGGGCAAATTGTGCCAGACATTGCACTGCAGTGTACATCCTAGCACAATACACTGTCTTTGAGCGCAACAAGGACACATTGAAGTGCAGCGCGCAGCGTGCTGTGCCACAAGAAGCTTTGAGGCAGCACATTGTGTAACTTACTCGCCACAATAAATGTTGGTGTAGTGCATTGCTCCCAAACCTAGTGGAATGCACTGGTGCGCGTTCCCAGACCATTATTTAAGTCAAAAATTAGAATTGTGTTAGAGTTCAGATTTTTGTGTTCAAAGTAGGAGGCAGCTACACCTTAGAGGATACCTAGTGTAACCTTTATGTGTAACTTCTTTCTCTCTATGTATCTTTTAACAAACAATATGAGTAGAAAATTTACTCATTGATTAGTGATTAGACGAACCTTTTTGAATCTATTTAGTTCTGGTTTTTGTATACTATTTATGCAATTACATATTTGATTGTTCATATATTTTTATTTTTAATGATTTTCTGTCTTTGGCTACAAAGAATCGAACCTCTGTTTTATTTCGTTATTGGAAAATATTCTATAAAACGGAATCAAATTATATGTTCATGTTTCAATATTGTTATAGGAATATAAAGTATTAACATATGTTTAATAAATTAAAGTTCGTGTATGCTTTTAGTAACAAATCTGATCACCTAATGAATTAAGGTTCGTTGTTATAAAAATAGATTTTGAGCCAAGGAATTGGACTAAGTCTAATTGGTTAATTTGACGTAATCAAATAAGTTAGATAGTTAAAATTAGGGTTGGACAGTCGGGCGGGTACAGGCCAAAAGGCCCAATCCGCAACAAGCGTTGGTTGTAAATTTAGGCCCATCTACGAACCACAACAAAATGAACTTTATGCATAAAAGAAGAGATCATATTAAATGGGCATAATTAAAACAACAACATTACAAATGTTTTCTAGGAGAAGATTAGTACCTAATTTTTTTGGCTCAAGAGTGAAAAACATATATGAGGAAACTAGTGGGTCATAAACTCCATCCAGATATATGTTAAACTGGTGGGTGAATGGCGCAACAACACAAACATAAAATAAAGATGAAGTCCAACATTCATGACAATGATATTAAAAATGAAAACATTCAAATAGAATTCTATAATATTAAAAACCATGCCATAAATAAAAGATCAAAACATAACAACAAGGTGAACCTTCCACGTTTTTGGCCTATAGTTAGGTATTTCAAACCATCTCCAAAAAATTTCATCATGTTAGTAACCCAAAAATGTTGAAGGTATGTGCTGGCCCAACTCCAAATAATCATCATATTGGAGCTCAAAAAATAATATAGTTTCAAAATTGTATGCAATTAAATGAAACATTTCATTAGTACACGTTGAAAAATTATTAAATACAACAAGTAAAAAAACTTATAGAATTAACTATAATTTATAGAATTAACTTATAGTTGATAATTAAAACATACTCAAACACAACTAGGTGGTTGTGATTGAGTTGCTACTCTGCTTGCTATAACTATGGATGTTCCTCCATAACTTGTTGATCCTCCATGAGAATCTGCAATTCATTGAAAATGAATTACTTATAAAGTTGTAATAAATTATTTAATATTGTATTTAATATTTGTGAGCAGAAAATGTCACTTGTTATGGTAATATCTGATAAATCAAATTCTTCATTCAAATTGACGTTTTTGAATTGAAAAACATAATGCTTTAACCAATTTTGAGCACACATTAAAGCCTCTGCCATTGTTGGGTTAAGAGAGCTCCTAAAAATCTCCAATACTCTCCCACCAGTGTTGAATGCACTTTTAGAGGCAACAGTTGAAACTGGGGTAGCCATCAAATCTCTAACCATTTTTGACAAGATGGGAAAACGGATAGAGTTGAGTTTCCACCATAAAAGTGTTGAGGTAAAAAACTTTGTGATATAAATTTTAATGACAACAAACCTTATGAAATAAATGATTAAGTTTTATGAATGGTGATCTACTAATAATTGCACTTGAGTTTTATTTAAAGAACATGAATTGCATAAGTGAACAAGCAAGAAGCCATCAAAAGTGCACAAGTACATTCTCAATTGTTATGAAATGATGTTCTCATGATGAAATATTTCATTGCATTCATAAATGCTCATATCAGCTCGGCAAAATGACAAGAATCAACTTTGAATAATAAATCATTTTAAGATTGAATCATTTATTAAGTCATTTGTTAAAAGAATGGTAGAAGAACATTCATCATAATGTTCTGGTTATTCAATTAAAGAACAATTGACGAAATAGATCTTTTTAGAAGAGCAACATATAGTAAATCAGTTGGCATTTCGGACGTGGTCTCTCTAACATTTAATGAGAAATTAAAAGTCAAGATTTGAAGGCCAACTTGCAAAAACAAACATGCATATTGATCTCCAGATTGATGACAAATTTATAAGAAGAACATTATGGTTTATAAGAGATCATTCTGGTTTATTAAAAGATCATTCTGGTTTATCAAGATCATTCTTGTTTATCAAATGATCATTTTGGTTTATTAAAAGATCATTCTAGTTTATCAAGACCAATATGGTTTACCAAAGGATCATTCTGCTTTATATCAAGATCATTATGGTTTATCAAATGATCATTATGGTTTATCAAAATCATTCTAGTTTTTGCAAGATCATTCTAGTTAATTCGTTTTAAGGACATGAGTAAAATGAATAATTCCCTAAAGTCCAGATCTTATGATAAATGAAAATCAAGACTACTCAAAACAATACTCAAGCCCAAAAGTCTAGCTAAAGGCCCAAAGAAGCAAACAACATTAAGCTCAATCTTCAGATTGATGAGCTATGAGCAAGGACAACTAGGATAACAAGGTACACTGTTGCTGCACTTTTTGCAGAAAGCTCAGCATGCTTTTGAGACAAAGGATTGACACTTCACAGTCATTCAACCACTCATCCACGTTTTCCATACAACACAACCAAGAACGTACTAGTTTTACAAAAAAAGAAAATTCTGATTATTCTCCTTTAAAGACATAATTAAAACATATCATTTTTCACAGTCCAAATTTTTTTTAAGAGTATCATGAGTGATCAAATCAGTGGTAAAGCCCAAAACTCGAGTTGAATGCCCAAATGAGAAAAATAGCCTCCAGATTGATGACCAAATCAATCACCAAATTGATGAGTTGTAAGCAAGGACGCAAGTACATTGTACTTACATTATTCTGTAGAAAGTTGTGTATAGTTCTAATTTAAATCCGTACCATCAGGCATTTCACAGCCCACTCACTCATTCACGTTTTCTATCAGACTCAAAAGCAAGAACATTCTTCGTTTGTCAAGAACGTTCTAGACAGCAATATAAACACATGTTTAATTTCTTTAAAATATATCTGACACTTGGGAAGTGTGTCCAACGACTATATTCAGTTTAAACTGAATATTCAGAGTTTTTATCATCTATTAATTGAAGATCAATTGGAAGATAAAAGAAAGAGTTCAATTTACAAATCTACCAACACTTGTTCAACTAAGAACAAGTCAAAAACTCTTCAAGCAAATTACAGCTCTCTTCACTATATATGTGGATCATCATTTGCTGAATTTGTCTTTATTTATCTCAAACAATTATTGAGAAGTTGCAAGATCCCAAACACTTTTATCATACACATCATTTGTAACTCAAGTCTATCTTTTATGTTAGATTGAATGTGTTTGTAAAAATCTTTTCTAGATCGAAAGGTGGTTGTAAAAATCCTTTCTAGGGTGAAAGGTGACTGTAAAAATTATTTCTAGGGTTAACCAGTATACTTTTTGTGTGTGATCTTTCTATCCCTTATCTTTAATTATTTGAACACACAAATCACACTTCATTATAAACTAATTTGTTTTATTTACTTCTAACATATCCAGAAAATTTTGAACATTCTGTTCAACCAAGATTGATCTTGAGTTAATTTAAATTAAGCACATGTATCAAAATTTTAAAAGGCTCACAATTCAAACCCACTTTCTTGTGATTGACATTGCTACTTCAAAAAGAAGGTCAATATTTTCATCCTCTTCATGATTTGCCTCAAAAAAATACCTTTCAAGCTCATTCTTCCTATCAATCGAGTCTTTTCCCTTCAAATGTTGCTTAAAAGCATCTTTCCTTCCAAATTAAGACCTAATTTCAATATTTGGAGTAGTTTGACTTTGAAACATCATATGAATGTTCAAATGATGAAGGACCATATCTGTTTTGTTGTTCGACAACTTGCTTATACCAATTAAACATAGATAAATTTTCAGTAATTGATTTCGACAAATCAGTGGCAAAGTTTGGTTTTTCAGAATACATTTCAGGAAAAGACCACTACATAAATCTTATCTTATACCTAGGGTCAAAGATAACACCAAAATAAAGCAGTTGGTTTAAATTTGCAACATTACCCTAATATTTGTTGTACTTTTTTTGCATTTCAATACCCATAGTAGTCAAAATAGTATTATGGTTAAGGGATGATTGTTTTAGCTCACAATAAATGGCATTTAGTTGATGAAAAGCAGTATTCACACTAACTTGTTGTGAAGATGAAAACACCTTTGTTGCATCATAAAAGAACTTCAAAAACCTCACAAAAACACGAACAATATCCCAATCATATGAAGTTAGGGGACCAACATCCCCAAAGAATTCTCTAAAGCTAGATTCCTCTTCTTCCAACCTCTCAAAGGCTAATTGATACTTCTCTGCAATATCCAACATTAAATAGGTCGAGTTCAAACAAGTGGAAACATCAAGACCCAACAAATTTTTACAAGTAATTACAGCAAAGGCAATACACTCTTTAAACTTGATTGTCCTATGAGGTGAAGACCAAACAAATCTAATCGCATTTCTAACGCTCCCTATAGAAATATAGTGGTTCTTCAATCTTTCAATACCACCAAATTGAGGATATGGGCAGCAATCCTCATATGAAAAAATTGACCATCCATCACCAAATTTTTAAGTTGTTTCTTCAAATACAATACAACCATATCGTTTAAGAAGGCATTGTCAACAGTAATTGTAGAAACAGATAAGCTTAAAACCTCTTCAATATTCCTTCCAACCGTGTTACCTTTATGATTGGGTATTACAGATAAGTTGATAATATGTTTCAGGTACTTCTAATCCTTGTCTATAAAATGAGCTGTAAAGGTCAAATAGTTGAGATTCTGGACAGAAGTCCAGCAATCAGTAGTGAGAGCAACTCTACTACAATCAGACCTAAACAAAGCCTTCAACTTATCTTTTTCATCAGCAAATATTTGTAAGCAACTTCTTGCAACCGTACGCCTTGAAGGGATAGAGAATTGGGGCTACAATTGCCTACAAATGTTCTTAAATTCTTTACCTTCCACGATCCTAAATGGTTTTTCATCTAAAATGACAAACATAGCCAAAGCTTTCCTACATGCTTCAACATTGAACCTTGTGTTTGTTGCACCTAAACTATCACTTTCCCCATTAGTAAATGTTAGAGTAGTTTGATTTGGATCCCTAAGCAAGGCTAAAGGATTATTGACACATTTATCAATGTGACTAAGCATATTGGAAGTGCCATGCAATAGGAGTTTAGTATGGCAGTGTTTGTAGGTTGCGGTAGACTCGGGGTAGTCACTTGCATGTAAAGGATTGAAATAATCCCAAGCACAAGATGATTTCTTTGGACCATTAGCATTTTCTTTCCTCTTCTTCTTTGCAAGAGGGGAACGACCAGCCTCAAAAACATGGGTTGTGGCTGCTGGTTGTTCAACGAGTTGAGTTAAATGTTCAGTTTGGGTAGTAGGCGATGTTAGACAAGGCTCCTTCATTACTAAGAGAATGAAGATAAAGTTATTTGTTGGAAACTACACTAATATTTAATATAAGTATATTAAATAGGTATTTTTAGTTTTACAATACATATAAAATTACACTTAAATCTGATGTGGATCTTAATAACACTTAAAATAAGTTACAATCAATTGCTACCACTATAGTAATAATTGAAGTATATAAAATATGTATTCTTATTGATATAACAATTAAATATAACAATCATATAAGAATAGGAAACTTAAACATAACATCAAATACTTAGAATTGGATCCTTCTTGCATCTTCAATCTCTATAGTAGTTTCTTTGCGAACAATTTATTCGTCAGTGTTTTGCAAAGATATTGACTTTCCAATTTCTCCAAGACCTCATTTGGAAATGTCAGGTCTAGAATATTATGTTGACGTAAAAACCTTTTTGATATATGTTTTAATGACAACAAACCTTATGAAATAAATGATTAAGTTCTATAAATGGTGATCTACTAATGATTACACTTGAGTTTTATTTAAGGAACATGAATTGCAAAAGTGAATAAGCAAAAAGCCATTCACATCATCAAAGTGCATAAGTATCTACTCAATAATGAAATAATCTCAAAAAGAATATATCATATATTAATCATTTATGAGAATGATTATTACATATTCAAGATAGCATTTTCATGAAGAAGGTGATCAAATACATTGATACAACAATCAATTATCACTACATGTTATAAATCAAAGCAAATAATGTCTTAACTAAATTGGAAATTGATGACAAGATTATTCTGGTTTATAACAAGATCATTCAGGTTTATAACAAGATCATTCTGGTTTATCAAAATATCATTTTGGTTTATAACAAGATCATTCTGGTTTATCAAAATATCATTCTGATTTATTAAAAGATCATTCTGGTTTGTGAAAAGTACAAACAACATCATTCTGGTTTGCGAAAGTACTAGCTATATTCACATGAGATCATTCTCGACAACTTTTCCCAAAAGATAAAAAGGAGCAAATAAAAACATCAAGAACCATAACAAGATGTACCTCCAAATCGATGGTCTATGAAACAAGTACAACTAGGACAACAAGGATAAGACATTGATGATGCATCTCTGCAGAAAGGCAGCCTGCGTACGAAGCAGAAAAAGACTGACATCAAACAGCTGTCAAAAGCTCTAAGTTCAACACTCACTCAAAACAAAAACGAAGAACGTTCTGGTTTTACAAAAGAACATTCTGGTTATTCTCTTTTAAAGACAGAATTAAAACATTTAATTTTCCACAGTCCAAATCACAAGTTAAAGAGTACTAAGACTGCTCAAACCAATGGTGAAGCCCAGAACTTGAGCTAAATGTCCAAATGAGGAAAACAACTTCTAGATTGATGACAAGATTGATCTCCAAATTGATGAGTTATGAACAAGGACGTAAGTACATTGTACTTACACTATTCTGCAGAAAGCTCTGCATAAATCTGATTTGAAACATTACTAACTGACATTTCACAGCTCATTCACGTTTTTCATCAGACCCAAAAGCAAGAACGTTCTTCGTTTGTCAATAACTTTTTGGACAGCAATATGAATACATGTTTAATTGCTTTAAAATATATATGACACTTAGGGAGTGTGTCCAACGACTATATTCAATTTAAACTGAATATTCAAAGCCTTTTATCATCTATAAATTGAAGATCAATTGGAAGATGAAGGTAAGAGTTCAATTTACAAATCTACCAACACTTGTTCAAGTAATAACAAGTCAAAAAATCTTCAAGCAAACTCCAGTTCTCTTCACTATATTTGTGGATCATCATTTAATGAGTTTGTCTTTATTTATCTCAAACAAGTGTTGAGAAGTTTCAAGATCTCAAATACTTTTATCATACACATTATTTGCAACTCAAGTCTATCTTTTATGTTAGATTGAGTGTGTTTGTAAAAATCCTTTCAAGGCTGAAAGGTGATTGTAAAAATCCTTTCTAGGTTGAAAGGTAAAGATTGTAATTGATCAAGGTGTGATCAAGAGAAAATGTTTGAAGGAAAGCATTCTGGTTCTGAAGCACATCATAGTGAAAATCTAATGGTTGTGATGACTGGACTAACCCGAGTTGGGTGAACCAGTATACTTTTTGCATGTGATCTTTCTAGCCCTTATCTTTAAATATTTGCACACAAATCACACTTCATTATAAACTAATTTGTTTTATTTATTTATATCATATCCAGAACATTCTGGACATTCTGTTTCAACCAAGATTGATCTTGAGTTAATTTAAATTAAGCACAGAAATCAAAATTTTAAAAGGATCACAATTCAAACCCCCATTTCTTGTGATTGACATGGCTACTTCATATGATACATCACCTCATTTAATACACACAAATGAATCATGTTTGCGGCTTTATCATCCATCTTTTTCCAATCGACTTCTGTCATATCTTCTGGTTTCTCCTCATGCATCATCTTTTGAAGATCTTGTTGTGCCAACAGATCCTTAACCCTTTTTTCCATAATGCGAAATTGTTTGTTGCATCAAACCTTGCCACTTTGAATTTTGCACCAAAGTTACATGCCATCTGATACCATTTGTTAGAACAACAATGTTTTCTTAAAAGAAAAAAGAGAACAAAATCGCAAATAAGAACGCATGACGTTTGGTAACAAATTTTGGTCAATAATGCATACGTCTTCACTAAAGAATTATTGTAGTTCCTTTAATTAGATGAATGAATTAGGGTTTACAGAGTATAATTATGTTTAAATACTAATAATAAGGTTCAGATTACAACAATACCCATGAACCATACCGCAGGAAACCATCGCCCCCACACCTCCAATCGCCCCCTACAACAATCAGTTGGCCAAATCGACTACATAGCTTCATATATCTTCCTCTTGCATGCAATGCATATATTTTTCGTAAGTCTACTATTTCTAGATCTAAGAATAATGTGGCTAAATTGTTTTCTTGTACAAGCCATGTAACTGGTAGCTTCGTTTGGCATTCAAGACTTGGCCTTGCCAATGCAAATTCTATAAAAACCATATTATCATTGTCTAATATTCCAATTTTCTAGTAAAAATATTTCTGACTTTTGTGATTCACGCTGTCTTGGAAAATCACAAAGGTTACATGCACCATTAACTAATAAAGTTTCTAAACCTTCTGATTTGATTTACACTAATATGTGGGGATCTACTTCTGTGTCCTCCCATTGTGATTATGTCTATAATAAAAAATTTTTAAGGAATATGCATTACACTATTATGCACGCACAAAATTTACTTGGTTCTATTTTTTAAGGAGTAAGTGTCTTGTGCTTTTTGCTTTTGTTCGGTTTCAAAATCTTGTTAATAATCATTTTTCCACAAATATTAAGGCTATGCAGCTATAATGGGTTATGGGTGGTGAATTTAGCCCTATATCTACACTTCTCAATGATTTAGGTATTCTACATGAAACAGGTCTCACCTTCCTATCTCATGTCAACCTTTCTATGTCATTTTGGGATCATGGATTTATAAGTGTTCACCTACTAAATAGGCTCCTTGTAAAACCCAAAATTTTCTTTTAATACATATTAGTACATTTTAATTAAGTGTCCTTGCATATGTGTTTGTTATATAATTTTATACATATTTAACTTAAGATAATTTTATACATTAATGTGGTAATGCCGCAATTTGAGGATCACATGTTTTAAGATAATATTGAATTTCTATTATTCTTATAATTATTTAAAATGCTAATTCAAGATTTTTTTTATATTAAAGACAATACTTTATATTTAAATGAGATATAAAGGATCTTTCAATATTTGAAGAGAATTGATAAAAAAAAAAAATATATACAAAGTATGTTATGAAGAGGGAAAACACAAGAAAGAAGGGTTCGAATTGTGTTTTTAAAGATTTTAAATTTTTTTCATAAAACAAACAATAAAGTAAATTGTGATAAAGCAAAACCAAATAAAGAGATAGGGAGAGGAAACACAGGCTGAATTATCCTAATTGACCACCAATACGATAGCTACGTCTAATTCTTTCACACTGAAGGATTTAATCCACTAGTCATCAAACGTATCGCACGTCCACTAAACACCTACTAGTCACATAAACTGTGTTTTAATCTTCTCAACCTTCTAGTTTGGTACAATCAAGATGTTGAGGGTAGCAATCACTATTGGGCTAAATTACAAAGAAGTGTTTAGGATTATTTTTTGAATAACTCTCATAAGATAATGTTTACAAAAAAATTCTCTTAGAATGTTTTTGTAGTTTTTCATAACTCGGAAAATAATACAAGGTTTTTTCAACAATTTTTGTATTGACGGCAGTAGAATTCTCGTATGTTCTAGAGTGAAGATCACAGGTTCTTTTATAGAGAGACTTCAAAGTCATAGGTTTTTTAGCATTGTTGTGATTACATGAAATTAGTATGTTAATTAATGAATTGTATCAAATCTTCAGTGATCTTGAATCAGAATGAAAGACTTGTCCAAATTAGTCTTCATAATTGATTCAAAGTATCTTTCTGGAAGCGGCAAAAAACACAGAGGATGACAATTTAAGAGGATGTCATGCATTTCTTCAGTTAGAGTTTAAATTCATCTTTGACAAGCAGAGGAATTTGACTTCCCCATGGTTTTAGGCTCAGATGATTGACTTATGAAAGTTGATTTTTTTTATCAAAGCGTTGATTATATCACATGTTGCCTTTATCAACTTGTTTCCCAGCTTTATCAGACACAGAATAATTATAGTGAGCTTAAATAATTAGACTATCAGAGGCGTGCTGAGTGTGCGCTGATCAGAGTCTTACACAACTTTAATAGATTCTTCAGAGTATTGCCTAAGTTTCTTCATTTATCTTCTCTAATTATCAGAGGATGCAACTAAGATTCTTTAGAACTTTTAAGAGAGGATCTGCACACTTAAAAAATGTTATTGGTACTATAAATTATTCCCACAAAATAATTTGTGTTATCATCAAAATAATTAAGGGTCATTGTTCTTCAAACCACTGAACAGTCTCCACCTTTTTAATGATGATTAACATATATTTTGTGAACAATTTTTTTTTTTGAAAATAATACATGCAAAATATTTCATTTTAAAAAAGAGTGATATACAATATTCTAGCAAATCATGTCCTAATCTATACCAAAAAGCTGCAAAGCTTTCTGCTATGGTTGCCTCAAATATTTCATATAAGGTATTTGTATCAGAGCTAGAAAAAGCATTAAAAGAATGTGAGATTGTTTTATTTGAAGTTGCCGAGGGAGGTGCAGGGTTAGCTGATTTTGGTTCAGATTGGATTGCAGTTAAAGTTTAGTTTTGGATAGTGGGTTTAGGTTCAGTTATATCATTACCACTAACACAACTAATATTAATAGAAGAATGAATTGGCTTAAAATAGGGATTTATCTTAAGTCTTTTTCTATAGATGAAGTTTGTTTTATCCTCATTGGCGTTAGCATCATTCCATTCCTCTACCTCGGTAGTTACCTTGACGACCCTTTTTCTTTTCTTCTTTTGCAGAGGAAAGCAAACAGCGGACATCTTTTCACCAAATTGACACATCTTGACGTACTCTTGGATGACTTATTTATTCTCTTCCTCAAAAATTGGAGCATATGAGTCTCCAACCAAGAAGAGAATGTCTTTGGATCCAATAGTTTGACATGTAAGCCTTTTAACTTCATTGTCTGGCTTTATATTGTCCTTGGTAGCAATGAGCCTCATTTTTATGACATTGTAGATATTGAACACTGGTGCAATAGAGAATATCAAGTGTTCATCCTGAATTTCTCCTCTTACTTCCTCTAGTGCTTTAATGAGTTTAGTTATTTATTTTCTCAAAACTATTTCTACAACAAATCTTTTTAGATTTTCTTAAAAACAACACGTGGTAAAATTTGATGTAAATTTTTGACTACTCTTGATTTTATATAAAATCACCGTAAAATTATTTTTATTTTATATATCAATGCATCTCAAACACAATTTAATTCTTTAAAATAAATCCAAAGTACTTCAAACATAAACTTATTTTTGTTTTATAAAATAAATCAATCTTTACTCCTTCACGTTTTGCTTTCAAAAAAATCTTAATCTTAAAATTCTATCGACCTTTAGTTTTCATGAATTACTCTTGTTAATAATATGAATATGAATTTCTTCCTGCATCAAAATTACAAAGAATGTTCAAAATTGATTTCAATAGAAAGATCAAAACTTCAATCACCAAAGTACAACCACAATTAGGTATGTCTATCATTCGATAATTAGAACTACCTCAATGAGATTAATAACATCAAACATATTGATAGCCAATCAAAATTATTATATCTAATTATTGAGATGAAAGAAGAAGGCAAAAAATCATAGTTAGCCAGACAAGCAACAAGGTCACTTAATAAGTAATTAACATAATCTCGTCAACCACTCAAATTAACTCAAATCATAACAAATAATTTTATAGTTTACTTAGTCACTTAGATAGGAATTAAAAATTCACAACATAACAAGAGTAAGCAAACATTTATCAATTAACAAGTAACTTCACAAATCATGTAGTTATAGAAATATACATAGCACATAACACAAAAATAATAAGTAAGCATTACATTTAACAGTGAACATAAATACACAAAACTAACTCAAGGTCGATGTTGGTGTAATCCCTAGTACCAATCTATGTTACATAGATTATTTATTATGTTATTAAATGTATAATATAATAAAGTCCTAATCTATGTATCATGGATTTAATTCATATATCTAATTTTGAATATATGTACATGACATCATTTATTATGTTATTAATTATATAATATAATGAAGTCCTCATAATAGATAGTTTGTTCAATAGAACATCAAGTGTGACTTGATCGTGAGACCTTATTGAATATTTTGAATGTTACTCTTAAAGTATTCATAGTCAAAGTATTATTGTTAATTAAGACCACAATAATACATTGAAATTATTGTGTGAGTAGACTGATGATCACATCTCACGGGTCATGAATATGAGATATCAAGTCATCACATTTGTATAAATATTATGGATAATGCTACATTATTGTTGTATAAGTGTCATTAGTCATTCTCATGTGACCATAGTGAGTAATCTTTCAACCTGATGTCACTACAATCCCTATATGGGAAATTGCATACTTTAAGGCTATCAAATGTTGTTTGTAATAGGACAATCATAAAGGTAGTTATTAGGCCCGCAATAAACCATGTGGAGGGGTGTGAGTGATGTAGATATAAGAGGAGTTATGTCTTTGGCCTATTGATAGAGTGAGATCGTGGAAATGCATGGTCATGCTAGAATTGACCAATATGTGATCTTGGATCCATTGGTTTTACGCGTCTACTCGGGATCAAGAAATAACAAACATCACAAGAATGACACATATTGTGACTTGGCGTTCAATTAAATATTTGGACGAATGGACAAATAACTGCATGTTAAATAGTAGTTGCGGTAAGGTTTAAATCGTATTCCGATTTTCTCATAATTTAGGTAACTATGATGAACTTCTAAATCTCAATCATTGTTTATAATATTAGTGCGACAAATGAAGAGCCATTGCGTTGTGAAGATGTTATTCAAGTTGGATAAGAAAACACAGAAACATTGGAAATTATCTCAATTAGGACGCGAACATAGAACTAAGATACCTTTCACTCTCTTCAATGCATCCCCCATGGATACTGTGGCTGAAATAGGACTTCTTAGTGCTAAGCCAGCAAGCACACCTCCAGAACAAAACCAGAGTTGATATGATATTTATGTAAAACAGATACAAGTCTGATTTTGTCATCAATATCAGATAGGTTGTTTTAGGAAATAAATGGCACAATGAGTAATCGCCAACGTACCCAAAAAATATTTGACTCACTAAATCAAATCAATAAGTTATGGGTATTAATTGCTTTGCTATTAAAAAAATGGCATTCATTTAATTAAAATTGATCTAATTTCTTTATTTTAAATTTACTTTTGTTATGAAAACTTAATTCATACCAAAATTGATCTGATTCATTTTTATTTTAAATCAATTCATTTATTTATAATTATTTTATACACAAACAAATAAATATCACGATACTTTAACTCAAATGACTAAAAGTACACCTTATTTTTTATATATATGATTCGGTTTTTTTACCAATTTGACACGAAAAATACACTCCTCAATACGTAAAATTTTCATTAGACCCACCATTTCCAAATAATTTTTCTTCTACATTTCCAATTTTTTTTAAACTCCATACTTCCTGTTGGGTATTGTGCTCTCTTCATATGTGGAGAAAGGCCCAAATATTGTAGTTCATGTGTCTCACTTATTTAAGTGGAGAGTGGTCTAATTATGGAGTAAGAAAGAGACTATTTTGAAAGGAATGGCAATCACCAAAAGAGAAAAGAGAAGAGTAAACCCTATTTTCGATTTTGTTAAATCAGTCTCAGAAAAACATCGATTGCGCATTCGTTAACCGTTGGATCAGGCTGCTTTTTGGACAGTAGGTTCACAACATTCAGGGCTTCGTTTTCAACAGCCGGATCGCCGAAACGACGTCTGTAGAGGGAGGATTCGTGCTCGCACAGCAGCAGGTTTTTGAGTGTTTTTCTTCTTGCTTTTCATTTGTAGGCTCTAATGCTTTGCTATTTTGGCTGGTTGTAGGCACAATTTGTGCATCATTTTGAGATTCTCTTGTACCCTTATTTGATTATAGTGGAGCTATTTCTTTGGTCTGGACGACCCGTGGTTTTTTACCCTTGCATTGAGGGGTTTTCCACGTTAAAATATCGGTGTTCTTTACGTTCTTTTATTTTGATTAATTTGCTGCCATATATTTGTTGTTGCTCCTCACGTGTTCTTGCAAGTTGGGGGAATTTTATATCCGCTGCGTATTACTTGTTATTGTGTTTCTGTGTTTATTCCCCATCAGAGTGGTATCAGAGCTCTTGATTAAAGGGTTATTTAACTTGCTTGAAGGATGGAGGCAAATATGAATATAAAGATGGTATGTTTGAATGGTACTAATTATCATTTGTGGAAGGGCAAGATGAAAGATTTGTTATTTGTGAAGAAAATGCATCTTCCTATTTTCGGTTCTAAAAAGCCGAATAATAAATCTAAAGAAGATTGGGATTTTGAACATCAACAGGTATGTGGTTTTGTTAGGCAATATGTAGAAGATAATGTTTATAATCATATTGCTAATGAGACAAATGCAAAAACTATGTGGGATAAGATACAGACTTTGTTCATAATAAATTATTCTTGCTGAATAGTTTCATAAGTTTGAAGTATAACGAGGGAACGTCTATTTCGAACCACTTGAGTGAATTTCAGGGTCTCCTTGATCAAATGTCTGGAATGGGTATAAAGTTTGTTGATGAGCTATTGGGACTATTTTTACTGTTATCTTTACCAGAGTCTTGGGAGACATTTCGAGTTTCTATAACGAGTTCAGCTCCTAATGGTGTTGTTTCTTTGGAAACAGCTAAGGGTGGTGTTTTGAATGAGGAGATGAGAAGGAAGGCACAGGGTTCTTCATCTCAATGTGAAGTTCTTGTCACTGAAAATAGGGGGAGAAGTCAGAAAAAAGAACTGAAGGGTGGTAGAGAAGAATTGTTATAGATACAAAAATGTGGAGTGTCATTATTGTCATAGAACAGGGCACACACAGAAGAATTGTTTTCTGTGGAAAAAGGAGAACAAAGGCAAGAAGGGTAAGCAGAAACAAAAGGGTCGTGATGATGATAGTGATGATGACCGTGTTACTACTGCTACTAGTGATGATCTTGCTATTCTCTGTGATTATGAGTCAATTAATCTTGTATCTGATGAGAGCATGTGGATAATTGATAGTGGTGCTACACTACATGTTACACCGAGGAATGAGTTCTTCACATCTTATACTTCAGGTGATTTTGGAGTTTTAAAGATGGGCAATGATGGTGTATCTAAGGTAATTGGTGTTGGTGATGTATGCTTGCAAACCAACATGGGAATGCAATTGTTGCTTAAAGGAGTCAAACATGCTCCAGATGTTCGCTTCAATTTGATCTCCGTGCATATGCTTGATGAAAGTGGTTTTGATAATCATTTTGCTTCTGGAAAGTGGAAACTCACTAAAGGTAACTTGGTTGTGGCTAGAGGGAAGAAAATTAGTAAACTGTATTGGACAAAAGCTTTAGTTGCAAAAGACAGTGTGAATGCCGTGGATATGGAATCATCTTTGTGGCACCGAAGGCTTAGCCATATTAGTGAAAAGGGGTTAAATTGCTTAGCTAGAAAAGATTTGCTTCCAAGATTGAAGAATGTAGATTTGGAGAAATGTTCTCACTGCATAATTGGTAAACAAACTAGAGTTGCTTCAGTTGGTGCATTCTGACGTCTATGGCCTTTTAAAGGTAAAATCTTTTAGTGGTGCACTTTATTTTGTTACTTTTATTGATGATTGTTCCAGGAAAATATGGGTTTATGTTCTGAAGACAAAAGACCTAGTGTTGGAGAAATTCAAACAATTTCATGCTTTGCTTGAGAGGCAAACAGGCAAGAAGCTGAAACGTGTTCGTACTGACAACAATGGTGAGTATTGCGGACCCTTTGATGTCTATTGCAAACAGCAGGGTATAGCACATGAAAAGACTCATCCTAAAACTCCTAAGCTGAATGGTTTAGCAGAAAGGATGAATCGGACACTTGTTGAGAGAGTGAAGTGTATGCTCTCTGAAGCTAAGTTTCCTAAACATTATTGGGGTGAGGCACTGTACACGGCGGTGCATGATATTAATCTTACTCCTACTATCGCTTTGAATAGTGAGGTACCAAACAAGGTATGGTTTGGGAAGAATGTCAAGTATGATCACTTGAGAGTCTTTGGTTGCAAGGCTTTTGTGCATGTTCTGAAGGATGAAAGATCCAAGTTGGATGCAAAGTCAAAGCAATGTATCTTCATTGGTTATGGTGAGGATGAATTTGGCTACAAGTTGTACGATCCTATAAACAAAAAGGTTATTAGAAGTCGTGATGCAGTGTTCATGGAAGACCAAACTATTGAAGACATTGATAAGGTGGAGAAGACTACACCTGAGAGAGATAACGCCTTATCTGATGGTGATCCAGTTTGATCACCTGTTCCTGATTTGGATACTACTGATGGTAATGTTCAGAATGATGAGCCACATGATTGTGTTGATGATCATCGACTTAGAGACGAGGTAAATATTCCAACTAGTGAAGATCATGAGTTGTCACACGATGAGAATCTTAGTGATGCTTCTGAATCATCTCTAACCCAACTCAGGAGATCTAAGAGGCAGAGACAACCATCTACAAGGTATGTTTCTGATGAGTATGTGAATTTGACTGATGAAGGAGAACCTGAGTGTTTTCGAGAGGCCATGGAGAGTGAAGAAAGTCAAAAGTGGTTGGATGCAATGCATGATGAGATGAAATCCTTGCATGATAATCACACTTATGATTTGGTGAAGTTGCCAAAAGGAAAAAGGGCTTTGGAAAACAGGTGGATCTATAGAGTGAAACTTGAGAGTAACTCAAATTCTCCGAGGTATAAAGCCAGATTAGTGGTGAAAGGTTTCCGTCAAAGAAAGGGTGTTGATTTTAATGAAATTTTCTCACCTGTGGTAAAAATTTCATCAATTAGAACCGTGTTGCGTTTGGCAGGTACTCTTGACTTAGAGGTAGAGCAAATGGATGTAAAAACGGTTTTCCTTCATGGTGATTTGGAGGAAGAGATTTACATGAAGCAACCTGATGGTTTTCTTGTTGAAGGCAAGGAAGACTATGTGTGTAGACTAAGAAAGAGTCTATACGGTTTGAAGCAAGCTCCAAGGCAGTGGTACAAAAAGTTTGAGTCTGTTAGTGACCAAGGATACATGAAGACTACTTCTGACCATTGTGTATTTGTTAGAAAATTTTCTAACGATGATTTCATTATCCTGTTATTATATGTTGATGACATACTTATTGTTGGGAAAAATATTTCCAAGATTGAAAGGGTAACGAAGCAGTTGGGCGAGTCATTTGCCATGAAAGACATGGGAGCAGCTAAACAGATTCTTGGCATAAGAATCATGCGTGACAGAAAGGAGAAGAAACTTTGGATGTCACAAGAACACTATATTGAGAGAGTGTTGCAAAGGTTTCAAATGGAAAACTCTAAGGCTGTAAGTACTCCTCTTGCCGCTCATTTTAAGTTGAGTTCTAAACAAAGTCCTTCTAGTGAAGGTGAGAAAAGATACATGGAACGAGTTCCTTATGCTTCTTTTGTGGGTAGTTTGATGTATGCAATGGTGTGTACAAGACCAGATATTGCGCATGCTGTTGGTACAGTCAGTAGATTTTTGTCAAATCCAGGTAGAGAGCATTGGAATGCTGTAAAATGGATTTTAAGGTATCTTCGTGGTACTACATGTATGAGGCTTTGTTTTGGAGGTGACAAACCTATTTTGGTGGGGTACTCCGACTCAGATATGGCTGGAGATATTGACTCAAGGAAGTCCACTTCAGGCTATATGATTAAATTTGCAGAGGGAGTTGTGGCTTGGCAGTCGAGATTACAGAAATGTGTAGCATTGTCTACAACTGAGGCAGAGTTTATTTCCATTACCGAAGCATGCAAAGAGTTGATTTGGTTGAAGAAATTCTTGCAGGAGCTTGGGTTTATTCAGGACAAATATGTATTATTTGTCGATAGTCAAAGTGCTATTCATCTTGGTAAGAATTCGACGTTTCATAGCAGGTCCAAACACATTGATGTGAGGTATCATTGGATACGTGATGTTTTGGAAGCTAAGTTGTTGGAGTTGGCTAAAGTTCATACTGACTATAATGGTTCTGATATGATGACTAAAGCATTACTAAGAGGGAAGTTTGAAACTTGTTGTGATATCGCCGGTTTGGCGATAATCTCCACATAGTTGTGAGGGGGAGATGTGTTGGGTATTGGGCTCCCTTCCTATGTGGAGAAAGGCCCAAATATTGTAGTACATGTGTCTCACTTATTTAAGTGGAGAGTGGTCTAATTAGGGTTGTAAGAGAGAGACTATTTTGAGAGCAAAGGTAATCACCAAAAGAGAAAAGAGAAGAGTAAACCCTATTCCCGATTTTGTTAAATCAGTCTCAAAAAACTTCGTTTTCAACAGTCGGATTGGCGAAACGACGTCTGGAGAGGGAGGAATCGTGCTCGCACAGCAGCAGGTTTTTGAGTGTTTTTCTTCTTCTTGCTTTTCATTTGTAGGTTTTAGTGCTTTGCTATTTTGGCTGGTTGTAGGCACAATTTGTGCATCATTTTGAGACTCTCTTGTACCCTTATTTGATTATAGTGGAGCTATTTCTTTGGTCTGGACGACCCGTGGTTTTTTACCCTTGCATTGAGGGGTTTTCCACGTTAAAATATCGGTGTTCTTTACGTTCTTTTATTTTGATTAATTTGCTGCCATATATTTGTTGTTGCTCCTCACGGGTTCTTGCAAGTTGGAGAATTTTATATCCGCTGCGTATTACTTGTTATTGTGTTTCTGTGTTTATTCTCCCTCACTTCCTTTGTCTTTCATTTGGAATTTTGAGCTGTTTTCATACTCAAAGGGATTCAAAACCTGCTAATAAACTTTTTCGATCATGATAGTTTCAAACTAAGCTGAGAATGAATTACTGTGTAATAGTGTCGAAATGGTGATCAAAATATTTTGATATTTTAATTAAACAAAATTTAGATTAGTCTTCTTTATTCATTAATAAGATTTCATTGTCATTATCTGTAAGGCTTAGCTGTTCCGAAAAATGATGATATCATTAAGTTAAATATCAAATTCTAAATTCGAACTGCAATTATATGCATGAGTTTTAGATGATATTTATCACTTTATCTAAAAACTCACGTAAAAAAAAAATCATTTTGACTTAAAGGGACCAAATATGTAAGTATATGTATATTTTAGCATTTGAATAATTGGCATTGCAGAACAAAAAAACATTGAACCCAGTAAAAAATAAACCTTCAAATGACCATAACTCGGGTCTCGTGTTTTGAGCTTTACTAAAGTCACACATTTTCTTTTGTCATTTTTATTGTCAATTATACATATCCATTATTAAACTTTATAGTCAATGATTATTAGTGTTTGAGTTATATACAAAACACTTGCGGTTAGTGCAAGTTGTTCACAATTTATGAAATAAAATATGCACAAAAATAATAATAATAATAATAATAATAATAATAATAGTAATAATAATAATAATAATAATAATAATAAAATAATAACAATAAAATAATAAGATAAAAATATACAAATTTTTTTTCGTAAGAAAAATGTAACTCTCCTAACTGACATATTTTTTTACATTCTCATTTAATTAAAAATAATACTCCAACAAATATCATTTAAAATTAGGGTTTTAAATTTAATGTCATTTAATGCTCCTACACAAAATCATATATCACACAGTTGTGTGAGTTAATTATGGTGGAATATATTTTTCATTAAAAATTAAAATTGTCCACAATAATACAAATTTAAAAATTTGATACAAATTTATCCCAATTTAAAATATCCATATATAAATATATAATTTAAATACAAATACAAATTATTTTGTAGGTTGTAAAACGATATACTATTTGTCATAGTTCATTTTCAAATTTGTATAATTTCCAAGTTTCTGATTAAGTCCGTGATTGAATATTGATTATTCGATAATCAGACAAAAATAATTAATGGTTATATTGACCATCAGACAATATAAAACAACTTTGTAACTTTGTTCGTATTTGATTATTGATTGATTATTAAATATAGTAAATTACCAATTTAATTAAAAAAAACTAATTACACCATTGTTTTCAATATTCGAAATTGACCTAGTCCCAATAGAATATTGTTTTATGTGAAAATGACTTTCGTGTTACTGCTTTGAGATATTTCAAGTGGTTTGTTAGGATTGTCAAAAATCCACATAGAAAATAGATCTGAAACCCAATAGATGATGAATGGTCCAGATCCTCTAAGCATATGGATGTGAGTCTGACACATATTACATATATATTGTATTCATGTCGTCATAGCCCTGTAGAGGTGCCTCCACTAGCCCACTATGGTTTGGAGAGGCAGACTAAATCTTCAGTTCAATCCACATAGTATATTTATAGGCAAATTCTCTGGGTGGTTCGTCGTAAATCAGTGCTTACAAGTCACTGAAAGAAGACGAGGAGCTCGTATGGATGTTTGACTTAATGGTCTTTTTCTTGAGATTAAAGATATCAAACTAAATGAAGGTGAGAGGTATTAATATGATTTTGGGTAGGTAAGTGGGACTTAGAACTCCACCAGATAGAGGATTAATGGGGAGAACCATATAATTGTTCTTAGTGCAATACAAATTCATCAAGCCACTTCTCCTAGATGGTTTGTCAGGATTGACTAGAATCCTCGTAGAGAAGAGATCTGGAATCCAACAGATGAATGATTCAAATTCTCTAACCATATGGGTGTGAGTTTGACACATATTGCATATATATTGTATTCCAGTTGTCATAACCTTGTAGAGAGACCTCCACTAGTCCATTATGATTTGGAGAGGCAGACTAAATCTTTTGTTCAATCCATATAATAATACATTTATATTTCAAATTCTACAGATGGTTCGTCGTACATCAATTCTTAAAAGTCACTTAAAGAAGACAGACCTGATGTGGATGTTTGACTTAATGGCCTTTTGTTTAGGATTGAAGATGTCAAATTAAATGAAGGTAGGAGGTATTAGCGTAATTCTCGGTAAGCAAATGGGACTTGGAGCTTCACCAAACAGAGGTTTGTAAATGTTTGGAGAAAAATAAATCATCACACAAATACAAAACTATTCTTTCTACCCTTTCCTTTCCTTCTCTTTTTCTCCTCTGACCCCTTCCAAATGAACCCTTCAAGATTGGTGATCCTCTTCGACATTTTGGACCTTGCACACTAAGTAATGTGGAGAACCATATAATTGTTCTTAGTGCACTACAAATTCATCGAGCTACTTCTCCTAGATGGCTAGCATGATATTTGTGTTGTCATGATGGAGGGGGATGGCTTCCCATTTATAGCTAAAGATTTAAATTTGAAAAACTCTTTACCTAATAAAATTTCAGGAAAAATATAAATATGAAAATACTCCTGTAACCAATCAAATTAGTTATCACATGTAGACCATATGTTCATGTTCTTCATCATAGAACCCTCACAATCATATCATAATGGCCACAAGATTTGATAATCAAGAAGCAATAAGTGTGGTGGTAACAAACGGGTATCAGGTTGCACTACATTGCTTGTTGAATGCAGCTGACCAAGATACTACTTTAGTTAAACTTCAACGTTGTTTGCTTGTCAAAAGGGCCACCAATTTGAAAGAACTTTCGAAAAAATGACTAAAGAAATACATTTAGGTATTTAAATATTTACCGTATTCCTCCCCCTCATTACAAAATACTTCGAAACAACAGAGGGGTTTATCATAACTCTTTTCCTTCCTCTCCTAAAACCTCCTCCCAAACAAACCCTAAAAGCACATAAAAAAACAAACAAAAAACGGTGACAGGCTTACTCAATGCACACAAGAATTCCAACATTTCACATGAAATATTGTATGTCGAGACCAACCTCTTCTTTTTTTCCATGTGAGCTACTACAACTACACAAGGTTCAAAATAAAACTTCTCCAATTCTATGGCACAGAGTGTTCGGAGATTACAACAAAAATTCTATTACATATTTATATATCAAAATGTAAAAGAACATAAAAGCTCTGCAACTATAAGGATAGTTGGGAGTAATAAGAGGATAAGATTCCAAACCCACTAACATCTAACAGATAACCAGCATTAGTCTTTCAAAAAAAAACCCTCAGATATGAGTTTTCAGCAAAAGATGAGAAAAATCTCCTTTTGGTGATGTATTACAACGACAAGCTGCAGAGATATCTTACAAAATCAACAATAATGAACAAGCTATCAGAGATGGAGAAAACCTGATAACTTTATGTCACTGCATGGTTAGAGAAATTGATGTACACAGTACACTGGCAGCATCATGGAAGGCGGAATATGTTGGCTGCAATATTCATGAATTTCCCTGCAAGAGATGACTCTTTGAGATTTGAACAGCTTGACAAAAAAATTGACCAGTGAAGCGCGATCTCGCTTCCATGCAAAAGACGAGATTGCACCCTACTAGCCAAGCCGAGTGGGAGTAAATAAGGCGATCGTCTCAAATCAAAAGAGTGTGACTCATGTGTTAGTTGACAAATATAGAACTGGAAGGAGCTTAGCCTTTTGAACAAATTGTTGAACATTGAAAAGGTCTTTTCAAGAACATATGTTAGGTCAACCTCTAACGACCTCCTTCAAAAAAATAATATCATCACGTGGATGTGCTTCTTCAACCTTAACCATTACTTCATCCCCTATCTGAGTGCCGACTGAGACCCAAGAAGAAGCTTGAAACCCAACCTGCAAACGAGAATCATCTAAAGGATTCAAAACAATAGAACATCACAATTGCATGGTGTAAAAACATCATCCTAAGAGCCTATGTTGTTAATCTTGGATAGTGACGCAGAGCACCGAACCCCAAAACCGCTTAGCTGTTGAACGCGGATTGCCGGATGAACACATCGCAGCTGACCTTGCCTCTGCACCAGAAATCTGTGACCGCCTGCTATAGCGCCGCGATTGACAATAGAGGTAAGAGCAATACCTGAGGTTATCTAAACAGTTCTGTAATGTGTCTTATATCTTAAGTAAAAAGGCATAAATAAAAACTTTCCTAGGAATAAGAATTAATCAATGGTGTGATCTTGTGATTTCAGGAAATATTGCAGGTCTGGTTTGAGTCCACCAAAGGAGAGGGAAACTAAATTGAGATCTAGGACTAAAGCATCAAGGTATTTTACGGTTTAGCTATAACTGATAATTTGACCATCAATTTAGTGGAAATCACTGGATTAAGACATTTATATACATTAGGTTTGGAATAAGAGGGGAATCAAACAATAACAAAAAATCCGGTTATTGTGTAGTCATCAATTACACTTGTTCTGTTACTGTCATTTTTATCACTGTTGTGCTGTCATAAAATTTGTTCTCTCGTTCTTATTCAAAAATCAATCTAATTTTCTACAACAGTTGAATCTCGATCTTATTCAACTCGAACATTTATTTGTCAATCGGCACTTGAAATATCAATCCTCGCGAAAACAATATTCTATTCAATACTACTACTTGTATGGCTGGTTCGCTGGTCAAATGGCCATAAATACAACTAATTTTAACTTTTAAGCAGTTACCTGTTATGTAACCCTATTAGTTGAATGGAATTGTTAGATAGTTAAGTAGTTAGTCAAAGTGGAAGATGATAGGTTATACATAATGAGAGTAGAAGATTAGAGAGGGTCGTCTTGAGTATTATTGGAAAGTAAAAAAAGGAAGGAATGTTATATATCTCTGGAATACACAGATATGGGTTTCTGTACTTGTTTGTATTCTCTTTTTTTTATTCACTAGCCCATCTAGATGTTTTATATGCTTGCTATCATTTCTTAGTTGGACAATATTATCAAAAGGCATGGTCGTGAAAAATATTATATAGTAGGAACCATTAGCTGCTTACCTCAACCAACAACAGAGTTGCAATACGATCTTTCAAAAATCTGAGGACCAAAGCACGGTATCTTCTCTCTTTTGGTTGTCGTCGTAAATATTCTAGTATCCAGTAACGAAGACTACTGCTGCAGAGCTTCCTCACTGCTCTAACTTTGTCATTTACACCTGCTGCTATCCCTTCAAGATTACCAGATGTGAAGGGTGGAGGCTCACCTCTAAGAAATGCCTTGAGCTAAAGAAAAAACCCATTCCCGGATACATCGAAAACAGACAGAAAAACATCTTAGTAGAAATACCAGGATGAAGTTAATCACATTGCAAAAGACATGTTTGTTGGTATGAGTATGACGACCAATATATTCTATATAAATATATACATATGGAGCTATAAAACCATGTCTTCTAAGTTATAAACTTATAATCATTGCATGAATATAAACCCAAATAACAAACATAAATGTCATGGGACATATAATTTTCAGACTATAGGTGACTCATTTAAATAAAGCATAAATGAGTACAGTTAATCCAAGAAGAGAAAATAGAGGGGATAATTTGAAGAGAAATGATGAAGATGTAGAATGAAGGCACTCCAATACTGGCTTAAGAAGGTGGAGAGCAAAGAAACAAAATACAACACGGGGACAGAAAAGAAATCCTCAAAAACAAGAGAGAAGGAAGATAAAGAAACACAATAAGATGACAAGAAATATCAGAAACGAAAACTGTCTTGAAACAGCTACGAACAGAACAAAGCACCCAGGAAATTCTTAAATTGTTATCTGAAATACATATGCAGGTAAATAGGCACCATTGAATATCTTTGCTTCACCAACAATATTTTTACCCTTTTTTTAAACCAGAAATAGTTGGGTAATATTATCTAACTAAATCCCTCGAAAAAATTTTGTTAAATCAGTGAAATAGAGATACTAACTTTTTTATGGCTATATTCCTCCGAAAACATAGACAACTCGGGTAGCTCAAAGTGTCCCATTCTGCATCCTATCCCTTGTGTAGGGAACTAAAATGTTTCACTTTGTTTCACGTTTTTTTAATCTAGTTTCTTTCAATTTCCTGATTATTACTGATTTCCTAAACCATTTCTTAGCAGGCATTTAGAAGCATCAAGGCATGTAATCTTTTGTAATTTGCAATTGAAAGATCGAAAGCTACTTACCTGATAATGAGCTAGAAGATCCAAATATCTACGGATGGGAGAGGTAAATTGAACATAACCAGGAATTCCCAAAACCCCGTGGCGTGCTGGCTTCCTGAAATCAATTTCGGCGGCACGCATTACCTTGACTAGGGCAAAGCTCCGAACAGGACCTTCTGGAAGATGGGAAAATTCCGAAAGATTTATATCTGATTGGGGTTGTCCCCTGTAGGGTAAAGGAATGTTATTAAGAGATCCAAATGTAGCTACAGCTTCACCACAGAGTACCATCATCTCAGTGACTAATCGCATTGCAGGGTCTGCCTGGTTTTCCACATAAATGTTTATTGATGGCTCTGGATCTTCTGGATTAGGCACTTTAATGCGAGTTTCTAATGTTGCTGTCTCGACTGCGCCCTTAACAAAGGAAGACAAAGGAAATCCTAAAATATCAGTGGCTAAAAATTCTCAATATCTTCAACTGACTAAAATATTCTTTTAATAAATAGCTAATTCCACAAGTCATAATGTCATTTAGGATCGACAAATGTGGATATCAATTACTAAGCCATATTTATACTCTAAGCATTCAGCTAAAACTATTGTTCAATAGACAGACCCATAAATATTCAGTTTTTCATACAAACTTCTATCTTTAAAAAACTCCTGGCCTCCCAGTACATTATAGATACTTACATATCTATGAAGCTAGTCTAAAGTGATTTGAAGTAATGCAAATAAATAAGTAAAAACAGCATCCATTTTAAGCATGCTATCATTTAACGATATTGTGATTGCATTGTTTAATAACAAAATTTAAAAACATACAATACAACAAATTTCATCACTTATCAGAAAGTAATGAAATTTTAAGATCCATGGGATAGACTGAAACTTCTGAAGGCCCAGAAATTAAATAACAATATTGTTGGATGATTAAAGTAACAGGTTTCAAGTGAAGCTTTATTTAGGCCGTTCAGAACCTGAAAAGCTATTAATTATTAATAAGAGATGATGCCAAGTGGAAGATCTTCCTCAAATGTTTTTTTTTTTTTTGGTTTTATCAAATGTTTTTTAGTTTCTCTTTCAACAACAAAATTCCAAACTTACATAATATAACCTAAGAAGCAACTCCTTTTATCAAAAGGACCAAAGAAAAACCTTAAAAACATAAAATATTACAAGTCAGAGTCAAAAGAAGAAACAAAAGCCTACCTGCTGGCGACGCCAATTTAAACGAAGGTTTGCAGCCTCAGACAAAATTCTGAGTTCAGCCTCCTCTTGAAGGTTCAAATGGAGTAGCTCGGATGCAGCCTCATATGTCAGCATGTATGTTGGTTTAATCACTGAGTTGAAAACTGAACATTCTGCAATGCTATAAAACGCACAAAGAACATTATTAATAGAAGGCCATCTCCGAAAATAATAATCGTAACTGTTATTATTGTTGAGACTTTCTTTGTATCCTCTGCGTAAATATTCCCTTTCCTAATTTGCCTCTTTCCTTGTATATATTATCTCAATGCAATAATTCCCCTCTTTTCTGTATATATTTTTTCTATGTAATTAGTAAATTAGGAAACATTATAGGCTGTATTAGATGATTTGGCCCTTATAATTAAGGGATTCAAAGTTCACACATATCCTTATAAATGTACACAGCCGGAATCAATCTCAAGCAATTAGGTACCAATTTTTGGTCTCTATTAATGTAATTCAAGTCGGAATCAGAGCTGGCATCTCGTGGGTGTGAAGCCTTGAAGTCCTAATTATTTCCTATCCTATCCTATGACATGCAGAAGAAAATTCATGGTGTACACGCTGTTCTGCGCTTTACAGTGCAGTTTACACTTCATATGACCCATCACGACCTCCAACATTTTAATAGAGCAAACTTTTGAATCATGATTATCTCACCAAGATGGTGAACAAGCTTAGCAACATGTAGTGTATCGTGACCTTCTGAATGAATTTTCCAAAACCAAAATCTGACAAATCTCAATGTCTTCATAGTGAGAGTTTCATTGATCACTTAATGTGGGCCCCTTATCCAGAGGCTATGTCAGGAGTTGGCTGGCTTTCAACCAGGCTCAGAATCTTCTGTCTTTCTAGGCCAACATGAAGGTTGAAGTTGTGGTCAAGGAATAAGAGTGGGAGGTCTTAGACTTGTTAGTTGTCCATAGAGCTCACACTCTAAACATATGGGACACACTCAAAATAAGTGTTATCAATGATTGGATTTCCAAAGAAGTCAACATATGTTGCTTACTCTCATCCACCTACTGAAAAACAGATCGAATCAAGCACTGGAAGCCATATATTTTGCCAGGCGTTGAACATGAGTGGTATCTCAAACTCAAGACAACCCAGCTAACTTCAGTAGGTGTAGGACTCTGTTATTAGGAACCCAAGAATTGGATTACAAAGAAACACTTATTAAGAAATAGGAGAGAAATATCTACTCCAAGGGTTTCCCCTTCACAATAGAGTGTCTACTCTATTCAAAACTTTACAATATTCAAATCCTATTCTAACTTCATAATTCCCTGTTTATACACATTAGTCCTAACTACCTCATTAACTAACTAACTAACAACAATCAACTACTTTAACTACTCTAATATCTATTTTATTATATCCTAACATTACACCGTTCCTCAAAATAACCTAGTCCTCAAGGTTGACAAATAATATATTCTTCTTATAGGTGTAATACTTGATAACATGCATTGGCTTCCTTTTTCCCTTCAACTGCATTTCGAACTAACACTTGCTTCTGTCCTAACCTTTTTCTTTCTGCAGAATTTCTCCTTCATCTCATCATATTTGTTTTTCCTTTTCACTAGTTTTCTCTTCTTAGCATATAGACAGTTCTTCTATTGTCACAGTTGCATGGATATCTCCAAGCCCTCATCTTACGACCTTTCACATCTTTTCCTCACAAGTAATTTTTTTGTTGTCTCTCTCACTTGTCATCCGCTTCCAGCATGAATCTTGGGTTCTTCTACATAGCTAAAAAATTATCACTTTTCTCAAAACTATCACAACTCAAACTCTCAAACTACATCGCACTTGTAGATGATTCTAAAGAAAATGTTACAGACATTGGTCAAACCACCCACTTTCGTTCATTGTCTTCAAATTTTGATCTTTTGTGCCTCGTTACCCTTTTAATTTAGTTTCACTCAATCAACTCACCTGTACTATTTATTTTTCTATCACTTATACTACCAACTCTTTTGGAATACAAGACAGATGATTGACACAGTGCGGGATATTAATCACAGCATGATCTCTATTATTTCCAGCCTCCGTCTTTTGTTGCTAGCTGTACTACAAATGTCCTTCGTCGTGGTTTAGTTCATCTAAGCCTAAATTGATTGAAGAAATTGGTCCCCAATCTCTCTCATTTACAATCTTTTGAGTGCGAATCATGTCAACATGGTAAACGTGTTTGGGCTGCCATTCCATGTGAAGTTTGTTGTCAGGAAAATTCTACTTTTTGATTTTATTCATCATGACGCATCAGGTCCAAGTTGTGTCAATTCCTTTTTGCGATTTTTAGATACTTTGTTAATCTCATTGATGGTTTTCAACACATATGTGGATTTTCTAAATGAAAGAAAGTTTCGACTATTCCATATATTCAAAATTTTGTAGTGAAATTAGAAGTTTGTTTGAGCAATCTATTCAAATTTTGCAAAGTGATAATGCAAAAAAAAAAAAAAAAAATTAGTCCTTTACTTTTTTATAGCATCTCAAAGAATGACTTTCCAATCTACTGCCCATATGCTCTTCAGTTAAATGGTCTTGCAAAAAAATATATCGTCATATCATTGAAACTACTTGTAACTTTTTGATAGATGTCATGTCAGTGCACCATTAAAATTTGGGTATTGTGTTTTGCTACACTTCTGATTTATTTACTGTTGAAGTTGTGGAATTTTAGATAAAAAGAGGAGAGAAAATAATAAGGGTTTGAATATTATTGATAATGGCTTTATGCTAATGTGATTACAAAAGACTCAATACTAATCTCTATTTATAGAGAAACATAGACTCAATCCTAAATCAGGAACAAATCATAATAATAATGAGAGATATTCTAAGATATCTCTATGATTATAAATTGATCCTAGGAAATAACTCAAAATAATCTAATATAATATAATAGATATTATAAAATATTTTCTAATATTCTAAACACTCCGCCTCAAGCTAAAGCTTACTAAGTTTTAGCTTGTTACAAGAAAACAACGTATTGCTCCGCAAAAAAATAAAAGTGGATGGAAAGATAACTCGGGGATGCAGATGAAGTCAAAGAGAATTGCTATAAATATAGCATAGCCAGATAGCTGGATTGATCATCAGCCTAAGAGAAATTCATGGCAACCAATTGAACAAAGCAAGGTTCGTCTTTCTAAAAAACTGCATTTGGAAGTTTCAAACCAATAATATCGGAGACTCAAAGTATTTAATCTTGAATTTTCTTCAAGGAGAGAGAGACATGCTTCTAGGAGAGAAAGGCAAGGCCAATACATTTGGGACAAAGATGAGATCAGTGTATCTGGGACAAATTGCCAAGTTGCATGCATGTGGCTCAACAGAAAAAACTTAAAACAGATCTGAAGCCAGGAAGGAAAACCCAATCTAGACGACTTAAACAGTGTGCCGGAAGGTGGACAGACGCATCTGAATTTAAGGCTGTTGGCGGCGGCGCGTAGGATGAACACAGTGGATCTTGGAGGCACGTGAGCGCGCGTGGAGCAACTTTTAGCCTAAAAAATCTGGGTTGTGTAGATTGGAAGATTCTGCCAATGGAAATGGTTGTGTCAGAAAACTTGTAAAACTTTTCCAGCAACAACGGCGAATCTTGGCAGTAGCAGGTGTAACCATAGCCTGAAACTAGAATACGAGGCAGATTCAGAACCAGGAGACCGAGGCGAGTTCAATGAAAGAGGTCGCGTCTTAAATGGTTGTTGAACGTGCCGTCACGTGCGGTTAAGAGCGGCGGCGAGTGGATCTAACGCGCGGTGGACAGTGAGGTGTGTGCGGTGGCTTTCAGAGACGCGCTTTGAGGTGTGGGCCGATTTGGAAGAGGCGAAGCTGATGGAGTGGTCTTTTGCCGGAAAAGTCGCCAGAAATAGTGACAGCGGCAATAGTGAACTTAACGGAAAACAAGTGAAACCGGTGTCGAAATGTGTCACGACAATGGTTTGAAAAAGGAATTATCACGTTGGAAAAGATAAACTATGATTATATTCCCAAACTGTTGGGAACTCGAAAGCGGAACAACAACGAGATTGTTCAAGGAGGATCAAAATAGACTCTAGATACCATGTTGAAGTTGTGGGATTTTAGATAAAAGGAGGAGAGAAAATAATAAGGGTTTGAATATTATTGATAATAATTTTACGCTAACGTGATTACAAAATACTCAATACTAATCTCTATTTATAGAGAAACATAGACTCAATCCTATATCAGGAACAAATCATAATAATAATGAGAGATATTCTAAGATATCTTTGATTATAAATTGATCCTAGAAAATAACTCAAGATACTTTAATATAATAGATATTATAAGATATTTTCTAATATTCTAACATTTACCATTAAAATTTGGGTGTTGTGTTTCCCTACACTTCTGAATTTCTGATAGACTGATAAACAAAATGTTGTCTTATTCTCTAGCATAAAGTATCTCAGTTCCTATTATTTCTAAGAGAACCTCTTTTCACTATTTCTCATTGTGCCTCTGGCTCTAATTCTCTGTAAAAGATCTTAAACAGATATTATTGCCCCTCAACTCTTTTGATGTCACCTTACTTGTACTTCTGTATTTCCTTAATAATAGAAGGATTTATTTCCGTGTTTTTTGGTTTTAGGACAGATTTCATTTCCCTTAAATCTAGAATAAATATTGATAGAATGTATTTACATTATTGTAAATGTCATACATTTTTGGAACGTCAAGAATAATATTCAGATTTTTCATCTTTTCTCTATTTCAAGTTAATGTATTACTATGAGAAATATAGCAATGTTGAGTGGATTTTGATGTTATATTACTGATGTCTTCGGGTGAATTATTACCACAACATGCAATCGACCAATCTAACTTTACCTGCCATCGTTATGCAGCACGACTGATACAGTAACAGCATTACAAAGCTCCCCTTGTCTCAAACTCATAGCTCCCATGGCAAGATTTTCGGGAAACATAGAATATGTAGCAGTGGGTAAGAAAACAGAAGTTCCTCTTCTCATAGCCTCCCTGCGTGCCATGAAGAATAATAAGTAAGAACATGATGCCAAACATTTAATAAAAGGTCGCTTTGAACGTCAGCCACATACCTATCCACAATACTTCCAGGTTGAACATATATAGTTGGGTCTGCAACATGTATCAAAATTTTAATTCGACCATCTTGCAACTTTGTCGCACTCAAAGCATCATCAAGCTGCATATTATTGGTTAGTTAGTAAAATGTTAGGGTCCCAAAAATAAATGGAGCAACACTTATCAATAGGACCAAAAGAAAATGATTAATTGATCACCTCATCAGCTTCATCAACATCAATCGCATAGACCTTCAGGTCAGTTAGGTTCTTCCTGTTAATCTAAACATAGTGAAGCACAAAATATTATCTTACTGCAAAACTATTGAGATATGTTCAAGTAACAATCATAGTATTCAAAGCAATTACAGAAGTTTGGTACATGTACACTGAAAAAAGAGGGTAGGATCTTAGGAGGATGCAAGACAAAGTATAAGAGGAGATATGTATGGACTTTGCTGTGGGTCTTCCACAATCAAAAGGTTTCAAGGCCACCATATTTGAGGTGGAAAATAGGTTGTCAAAAAACAGTACTTCATTCCCTTAAAGCAACCTTATACAGCAAGATTGGTGGCGTCAGATTATACTAAAGAGGTGGTGAGACTACATTGGGTTCCCGCTTCTATCCCCAGTGACTGAGACCCTATCTTTGTCAATATATCATCTTAAAACGGATGGCCAAACTGAGGTTGTTAACCTCTGTCAAGACTTTCTTACGGTGTTCTATTACGGACCAACATAAGACATGGTATAGTGGTTGCCTTGGGCTGAATATTGGTACAATACTACGTTGCATGGGTCTACTCATACTACTTCATTTGAAATTGTCTGTTAAAATTCAGTGTATATTTTAATTATTCCTTGATTGTGCAACATCTTAGGCTAATTGTTGGTAATTCTAGTCAATACAACTTCCTAGACATTGAATGTAATTATTGCAGCATCGTTATAAATAGAAAGGTGTGTGATCTCATTAGATACAAGAAACACACATAAATTACTCATATTTTACATGGTATCAAAGCAGATTCTGATTTTGTGACCTGTCTCTGCACTTCACTACCACTGCCGGCGGTGGCATTTGCCGCTCGCAGCACCATAACCACCGTTTTTCATAGTTTTTCCACAGTTTTGTCCTTTTTTACACTGTTACAGCTGTGTCAACACCAGCTTCCCCTTTTCCAGTGTGACCCACTGCCTAAAACCACCACAGACTGATATGCAATCCTCCAACGAGCACGACGGTGCGTTTCCCGTCGCCAATATGAATCATATTAGTGGTGGCTTTTATTCCCACCGACGATCAAACTGGTGGTGACTCTATTCCCGCATATGAATCATATTGGTGGTGCATTTTATTCCCACCAACATCAATCCGGTGTTGCCTCTTTTCTCACACATGAATCATTAATGGTGCCTTTTCTTCTCATCGATGATCATCTTGATGGTGAGTTATGTTGGTTATGACTCATACTAGCCCAACAAATTAGTTTCAATTTTTGTGAGAAAATGTTTTGATGTAACAAGCTTAAAGCATAGTAGGCTTTAGCTTGAGGGGGAGTGTTAAAATTCAGTGTATGTTTCAATTATTCCTTGATTGTGCAACATCCTAGACTAATTGTTGGTAGTCCTAGTCAATACAACTTCCTAGGCATTGAATGTAATTATTGCAGCATCATTATAAATAGAAAGGTGTGTATTAGACACATAATGAAACACACATAAATTACTCATATGTTACACTTTCTATGGCAGGCCTCCCCAAATGGTGATTTGTTTTTTGTCAAGGGAGATTAAGGTGGAGGCAGTTAAGGGATAAAGATGAGGTGCTACATCAGCTCAGGTATCACTTGCAATGAGCTTAAAACCAAATAAAGACTTATGCTCACCGAGGAAGGAAGGTTTTGAGTTTTGAGGTAGGTGAATGGGTGTTTCGTGTTTCTTAATCTGCGACCATGCAGACAGCAGACCATGGGGGCTAGGATCAGCCCCAAATTCGCTCCTAGGTTCTATGGACCTTTTCAGGTACTTGAAGGGGTTGGAGCAGTGACTTACAGGATTCAACTTCCACCTTCTGCCTGCATTCCTCCTATTTATCATGTCTCCTTGCTTAAGAAGGATGTTGGCAAGTATAGGGTGGAACCTGAACTTCCTCAAGGTCTGGAAGGAGATGCAGCTAACCCACAGGAGCCTGCTGCTACAGTTCTGGTTACCATGTTATTTCCAAGAATGGTGAAACTGTGAGTCAGTTACTGGTACAATGGAAGGGTAAAATTGTGGATTGGGCTTCCTGAGAAGAGGAGTTCAATATTCAAAGCCAATTGCTCAAGTTCAGACTTGAGGACAAGTCTGTTATTCAACAAGTGGGCAATGGTAGGACCATAACCGAGCCAGTGAGCTCTAATGGGCTGTTACTGCAGCGGCCACCTGGGCCCAAGGAATGGAGGGTTTATATTAGGAGAAATAGGAAGGGAGTGAGAAAGAATGATGAGGTCCCAGAGAGAGGAATGGAATGACTTGTATGGAAGAAGAATTTAGTTACAAGGGAGTGTGAGGCAAGAGAGGCATGCAAAGTATATTCACCACTATCATAAATGCAAAGTAGAATATAATGAATTGGAAGTGGTGCACATTTAAAGGGTACAATTGTTAAAAAAGTAATTAATATTACATTGGAAACTAAATGACATTCATTTTGGATTAAATTTGTTTTGTAAATGTGACACTCATTACGAGATGGAGGGAGTAGCTTGTTAGAGCAGAGAGCATTTGGCCTCTGTGGAGCTAGGCTCTGTGGCAGGGAATTGATATTCCTTTCTAATTTTTGTTTTTCTGTTTACCGAGTAAAGAAGCATAGCATATTCACCATAACTCTTTCTTTCTGTTCTTTCCATTATGGCTTCACATCAAAATTGGGTATATGGATCAAACAATGTCAGTGTCCTATCACAAACCATGTCAAGTGACAAACCATTTAAATCTGAATTTCTTTTAATGGTTTGACCTGTAGTTTATCTAAGTTTCTATCAATCTCTGACTATTGAACACTCCACCTGATGTACTCTCCTTACTAAGCCATCAATAGGTCTTCTCCGCGCACAACCAAACTTCCTAAGGTAAGACTCCATCAATAGGTCTTCTCCGCACACAACCAAACTTCCTAAGGTAAGACTCGACCATTTTATCCATAAAAGGTACTACCTCAGCTTTCTCTAATGCATTCTAACATTCTTATATCAACAACATTGAGCTTATTCTAATGTTGGCTCTTTGTTGCGTTGGACTCAACCCTAAGCAGCATCATATCTTAGGTGCAATAGTTGTGCAATAAAATTTTCCCTTAAGCTCATTTTCACTTTTGTGTTGTAAAACACTCCTTTATTTCATCAAACCCACTTAAATACATCTCTTATTTCCTTGTCATATTTAACAGATCAAATGATTGAATATATTTAGATACCATGCAACTTATAAATTTTAAATATCATATTGACAATCAGCAGTGAATAGTTGACAGTCCACAACAGTATTTGTAATGAATCATTAACAAACTTTCCTGTTACCCTTTATCTTAGCCATATATGACAGCAGTCAAGGGTCAAAAATTAAGTTGGCATGTATCAATTGTATACTGATATTCTGAGTAAAATTAGGCAATGATTTTGATGGAGGGAGTGCACAGGTATACAAAACCGGTGAAAAATTGATTCATATCAATTCCACGCATCTCAAAATATAATGATAAAGAATACCAGATATGGTAAACTATCGTAACATTTTTAGCAATATTATGAGGCAATTAGGCAAATGAAAATAACCTCGTCTGGATCAGATGAATCTGATAGAAGACTTTGTGCAGCTGACGTGATCTTTTCCGAGTGATCGGTGGGAATTCTCAACTTGAACAGATCAAGATTGATATGAACAGGAAAATATCCAATATCTATCAAGAGATTCATAGCTGATGAAGCTGTTTTTGCCTGACCCATTTCCTTTAGTATCTGCGAGAGGCACAGAGAGTGGACTTATTAGAACAAAAATTCAACTTTTGTGACATGTACAACGGTCTACAATAGTACAATCTAGAAATGCATTATCGCAAACAACTAAACTTTTTCCCACTAGATGAGATCAACTACATGGATCAATCAACGTCACCATACATGTCTTCCCCTATACCATCCACATTATGCAATGCATACCTTCACTTCCTCTAGATGTCCTACCCGCATGACCCTTTAGATACCTCCAACTAAACTTCCATGATTTTTCTAATAAACTTTCAAGTAAGATCAAGATCAGCCATTCTCATTGTAGAACAAAGTAGTCTCTTTTGTAAGAACAAAGCATTATTGGGTTAGGTTCTATACTACACTTGTAAGGTTGTAAATGATCAAATTCATAAGCATAAATACAGTACAAGAAGTTTAATTAAAATAAGTTACAAATCTAGTTTGAGGATTCTCCTCTCCTCCCTATTTTATTATATCTTACAACTTATTGACATGGACATTGTGCAGTAACGGATCCATGTAGCTGACCACCCCCCACCACCCAAATTGGAATAAGACATGGTTGTTGTAGCTCCTGTTGTTATTATAATGTACATAATACAGAAAAAAATATGGCAATTGCTAAAATACAACAATAAATCAAAACAAACTATGATAGAAAAAGTTACCGCTCCAGCTGTTTTCCTTTGTTCGTCACTTTTACAAGCATCAAAAGCATATGCTTCAAGTGATTCAATTCTGCTCCAAATTTTCTCCTCGTTCTTCCATGAAGATTTGGGAGGTTTATCATGTGAAGGCATTGATTTTGCAGAGGCCAGCAGTTCAATAAACTCCTGAAGTTCTTTCTCAGCAGCCTCCTTTGCAACCTTCCTACGAAGAAGCTCTTCAACCTAACTTTTTATAAATAAATAAAATAAAGAAGAGAAGAGATATAACTTAAACTTCTTAAAATCTATAGCAACACAACAAAACAAAACACCTCATACACAGAAAGGTCACACTTGAGCAATTCGAAATATCATGAATGTGTACTTTAATTGATGACCAAAGCACTAGCAATTAATATAATTTCCTCCAGCACACACCTCATTGCATCTTGTTAACTATTGAAAGCAAATTTCCCTATTTCTAACTTCAAAGATAACAATTGAAGAGAATTGCAAGTAAATTTTGGACGACAATGAATCCTCCTTAAATAAAAAATAGAATCAACAAAATAAAATCAAACAAAAAACCAATGTAGCTAGATTGCCCAATCCCTAGGCATATTTTTTAGGAAAGCCTCTTTAAAAGAACACATGTTTTGCAAGAAATAGAAGCCAAAAGCCTAATCTAAACCCAAATTTGCTGATGTGCCAAAGAAACTTATGATTCATATGACAGTTTGACAAAGATACAACAATAACAATGTTTTGTATATTTTATATGACAAAAGGAGTAGCACCTCAAACCTTTGAAGAAAAGTTCAGCTGATAAACAAAATATTAATCAACAACACGTTATAAGTATTAGCTTCAAACAACTATTTTGGGATCCCAATTTACAAAAATCCAAAACAGGTTAAAAACCAAAATAATGTAAGGCTACTATGAAGCCCATATACTCTAAAATTGCTAAAGTATCAATGTGGCACCCATATGCAATACTGATATTCTTAAAATACTCCTCGATCCATATCCAAACAGTATTTTCAAATTTTTTAATATCTTAAAATAGAATATTGACCGACATGTTTAGGATACTTCTACAATAATTCGGGAGATAACTGCAAAAACTTGTCTTGAAGATTTTTGTGCAACTTTGTTCTTCATCAAGTTGCGAGTGAAAATAAAGTACATACTCCTTTGTTCATTCTATGAGGATATTAAAATAAGTGAGACGTGGTTGTGGCCTGTGGGATAGTAGTGGAGATGTACAAGAAGATCCATTTGATGATGGTGGTGACCAAATTCTTGAACTGGCAGAGTAGTCTCTTGGTGAGTTAGACTTGCAAGTTATGCTTTTTTGGATGGTTAGAATGGGGAGATGAAATTATACAATTGTTTTTTTACAGTATGCAGTGAGCAAATAAATAAAATCTAAGACTTATTTTAAATAGGACTAATGATATTTTGTGACATTTTGACATTGGTTAGGGAATATATACATTTGTTACATATTTACAAATTACAATGAAAATAATACATTTTAAGATCAATAAGAGAATTGTATGTGTATATGTTTTTTTGTTATGATTTCAGGTATCTTTTTGAAAGGATTTTTTGTCCTCTGCATATATAATTATATTATTAATAAAAAATATCAATGCCCCCTGACAAACATTATGCATTTATGTAAAATATGTTTATTTTTACAACCTTTTCTTAACGTATCTAGGTCATATTGTATCTTTAATTTCTAAGAATTTCCTGTGTTAATTCCGATATCCATGTTGTACTTGTGATGTACCGAGTATTTGGGCCTCCTAAACGGCAATCCTCAAAGAAGATTATATGTTAACTTAGATGAGTAGTGAAAACATTAATTTTTCAAAGCTACAATATGCCTGAAAGTAATACATCTACCTGCTCACTAGGTCGAGGTCCATAAATGCAACGCAATCCTTTTGTCTCGAGCACAGTAAAGTATACTTCATCTTTTGATAGCAATAGATGAGCAGAATAACTCTCAAGAGGCTCAACACTACCAAAAATTATCTGCAGAACAAGCATTTCATGTAATGATATAGAAACATACTCTGATATCCAGTCCAGAAATCATATCGATATTACCTCAGCCATTTCTTCAACGGTCACAGTCTTATTCTTTTCAAGTAGCTCAGACCAAGCAAATTCAAGTAGCGATGGGTCCTGCATCATATCATCCAGTATTTACTTACCGACAGAAGAGAGAAGTTATAATTTGTGATATTTGTTACCATCCAATTGTGAAACTTACCATGTTGTCCTGAGCTTTCTGAACAAAACCAGCAATATCTGCTTGGTCAAAATTGTCAATACCAGGTACAATATATGTCACTTGTTGCGGCTTGATGGAACTAGTGACACCATTCTTCGGCACAAAAAATCAAGGAACAGTCAGACTACATAAAATCTAATACTTTTTATCATTTAACAAAAATGCAATACGTTCCAAACACCTAGCAACCTATTAAACATGCCGCATTATGCTGTTTCAACAAGAACCTGATCTGAAACCATCCAATTCTTCTTTCCATCAGGTCTCTGAGCAACTGCTAGCAATATTCTCTCAGAATCTTTCTTGAACTCCAAAAGCAAACCCTTTTGCAATGAACGCTTCACAAGTCTATCTTCAACAAGCTCTTCATTCAAGAGTTCCGCACTGTCAAACCAATAAAAAAATTGAGATAGTAACTAAAACAATGGGAAAGCTAGGTGATATCAAATCTAGGCTTGTATGAAATATTTAGCAGGTATCTAAAACTTATTGTAGAAAATGTGATGGTAGAGAATAGTTTCTGATGTTGCTAAAACAGCAACACCAAAATGAAGGGGATAAAAGAAAGAGAACATTTTCAAAACTTTTATATCATGACTTTATCCTTCAGATTTCCAATCTTGACAGTGTTTAAGTATTCGTGTATGTTACCTTTAAGATCACATAGTTAGAGTTCCAAAACAGTAAAAAGCTTCTGTTAAATTATTTTATTCTAAGCCATAAGCCAAAGTTTTAAATTGCAGTTGTGGTTGCATTGCGGTCCTTGATATAGCCAAAAATTGCACACAAATATGGCCGTAATTGTGATCGCGATGCTGTTACAAAGACCTCAAAAACCTTTATGTTTCAACTGCAATTGGAGTTCTGGCAATTTAAAACAGTGACATCAGTGCAATGTTTGGAATGAGTTATAAAAATAGTTTATAAAATGTTTTCAACTTATTTTATAAGCTCCCCACAATTACTTATAGATGCTGCATAAGTTATATAAAACTTAACCTCATCCTCTCTTTATAAATAAGCTCTTATTTGATAAATAAGTACCTTAGTATTTGAGTTCAACTTAACTCAACACAACTCCAGAAAGCTGATTTATAAAAAAAAAAGAGCCATACCCTCTCCTCCCCTCCAAAATCTCCCGCCCAAACAAGCCCTTAAAGAAAGTGTTTTTTTGGAAAAAACACCCTTAAGAAAGTGTTTAATAATCTATTTATCCAAGCATCCTTTATTTGTGTTGTCCAATGGAGTTCTTAATACTTACAAAACGCGAACAAACCACAAATTAACATATGCTAGAAATTGCATTGCACCGATGAAATGAAACTTATTATCTCTAACCTATAATTGAACCAAGGATTTCATCCTTCGAATCCTACACCACACGTTGCTTGTAATAACAAATTCTAATCGAATATACGGAGGGAAAGAGAAACGTACTTAGAAGAAGAAGCGTTAGCAGATACAACTTTCTTACGTCGTTTACGCGTAGCTTTGAGTTCTTCCATGAAATAATCGAAGAGGCTTTTGATGGTCCGCCTTTGAGTTTGGCAGCCATAACTGGAAGAGAAAGGAGGAAGGAAGCGGACAGAGCGGAAACGGCGGGAGACGGGGAAAAAACGAGGGACGGAGGAGAGAGAAGGGCGGAAGTGGGAGCACGTGTTAATTGCTCGAACGGACATTGTTATGAAAGAAATGAAGTGAGGTTTTCAGAGGTTCATTGCAGCGGTGCAGATGAGTGAGGGTAAGATAATAAACTGAAAATTATAGATAATTGAGGGCGGGTTTTTTGTCTACTTATGTGTGCAGATTATTTTGCTCGCACATTTTTTATTTTCGTTTGCTGAAATATCCTATTAAGTATACTACTCTTATACGAATTTCGATTGGGAGATATATTTATATTTATATTTAGAGTATGATGTTTCTTTTTTTAAAGTTTTTGTCATTCTATGATTGTTTTTTCTATAAATTACGTTATATTTTCGTTTACCGAGACACAAAAAGTAATTGCACAATCTGAATAAACATTTGTATTTTATGGATTATGTATCTTGGTGTTTCAACACCTTGTATTCTTTATACACATTACTATTTTTTTTTTTTTTTTTTGAATATAAGAAGTTGTTTTCTTCAATTTAACTCATATCTGACTTTGTAATAATAGTAAAAAAAAACTAATTTGAATGTTTCACCTCGAATCCATTTTAACAACTCATCTTGATAACTAATTTTTTTTATCAATAGTGAAGTTTTTAGCAAAATCAAGAAACTTATCAATTAGTTCAGTAATATCATCTTTCAAATCAAATAAGAGATATCCATACCTAAAATGGTATAATAGTTATTAGAAATATGGTTTGATATATGTAGTAAATACACTTTTCCAATTGTCTATTTTAGCGTTGGCCAGATGTAATAAACACAATTTGGATTTGTCAATCTAAACATCGTTTTGCTTGTTCGGATTGCTCAATCTGAGCATACTAGTACATAACCAATACATAACAAGAAAACATTTAGAATAAGAAAACGTGAAAATACACAATAAGAAGGGATTTAGTGTGACGTTACATTTGTTTTCAAATGAAAATAATATAAATAGAGTCAATTGATGATATGATTAAGTAATGAAACACAAATATCATAAAGATAAGGGTTATGTGTAGAGTATTTGGAGTGTGAGATTCGAAGAAGATGGAGTTTTTAAAATATGGTTTGCATATATATAAATATAGCAATCAAGATTGATCAATCCTGACATATCTCACTCGGATTAACCAATCCATGTGGGGTAATTTGGGAAGAAAAAAAAATGAGATTTGGGGCTTTTGAGAACATAAGGGAGAGAATAACTTCTAAAATCTGATTTATTTTGAAAATATTATGTCTGAGTCTGAATCATTACCTACCATTAGTCCATTTTTAAGGTCTAATATGATCTTTTTTAAAGTCTCACACGTCTAATGACATATTTAAAAGTATATTTCACTCTTTTTTATTAAAGTCTACACAACTTAAGTAATGAGTTGTGTAAACTTTTATAAATAAACTAAAAAGTTAATATGTCAATAAGCGATAAATCATATATATATATATATATATCAACGAGTTTAGGTGTTTAGATTTTATTTTGATATCTAACATAATCTTTTAAAATTTTTAGAGTTATATGACATCATACTTTGATTCAATTGTATAATTAATGCTTTTAAATATATCAAAAATTGATATATGTCAGAATGTTTAAATTATAAAAAATGTTAGAAAATTTATGATTTAACACAAAATACAAAACTTAATATAATAATAATAATAATAATAATAATAATAATAATAATAATACTAAAATAGTTATTTATATTTATTTAAGTAGATCATTTTGGTAGGTGTAACTTTTTTTTAGTGGCATGTAGTATCATCTTTTTTAACTAAATATACTTTTAAAAAACCTTGATCTTATTTATATAAATAAGTTTGGGCTGGATGGAGTCTTTCATAGACCTCTATCGATTAACCTAACTTGTTTTTGCTCCAAATTACATAGAAATATGATATATTGGGATACATGTTCAAGTTTGGTATATCTTTGGTCACGATACTCTTTAGAAACAAAAAACCATATGCCAAAATATCTGTAAATTTTGTCTATGACTAACCTTATATTAGGAGTGGAGAAACGGGCGAATTCAGACCCAAGTCCCACATCTGGACCAACCCACGAGTGACACTTGTAGACCCATAATTTGACCTTTTTATTGCAGTTTGTGTCGGTTAGAAGGGTCATATTAACCTGGTGGCTCATTGAAGGATTATTGCATTTTTTAAGCCGTTTTTCATTAAAAAAAAAGTTATGAAAAACAGATTTTTTAATAAAACAAAATTTTAAAAACACGAATTCATTAATACTGGTCCATTAAGTTAATTATGGGCCTAACTATTAGAAAAATAGAAAGTTGGATTTTGTACCCCTCAATTTGACTTATACCTCCTAAAATGTTAAAAATCCAACTTTGTCCCTTTAATTTTCATTAAATTAATGGTAAAAAAAATTACTCCAAAACTCACCCCTAACCAAAATTTCTGGTAACTAATCTTTTTCCCCCAAATATCCTGTACAGATTTTATAACTACTGGAAATTTCAAGACACAAAATTTCCGGTAGTAGAAATTATTTATCGGAAATTTCGTCAACAAAATTTCCGATACATTATTTATACTACCGGAAATTTTGTGTCTTGAAATTTTCAATAGTTAATTTTACTAGAAATTTCTGCCTTGAAATTTTCGGTACATATTATTTTATTTTTTTTTGGGAATTTTTTTAATTTTTTTTGAAGTAGGGATGGAAAAAACACTATTATGTATAGGTTTGACTGAATCATTCACAACTAATCAAATTTTTGAGTCACGAGAAGTTGTCATATCATGAGCAAGAGAGGTTGGCCGACAAAATCGAGTAGCTGATATCATTATTCGCTCATTTTTGAGTCACGATAAGTTGTCATATCATGGGCAAGAGAGGTTGACCGACAAAATCGAGTAGCTGGTATCATTATCTGCTCTGACATAGAGACCGAAAAGAGAGAAATGAAATCAAAATTAATTATTGGTTTGTGATAGAGGTGGAAAATATAAGTCAAATAAAAGTAACTAGGGACTTCAACTAAAACGTGTGGTTGTCCGTTTAACGGTAGCTCTCCTATTAAATTGTGTAGGAGGTCGAACTCGAGAATGTTCAACGGTGTTTTTCGCTACTCTGGTCCTCACTGAAAATAAATTGAATATGAAATAAATGTAAAAAAAAATTTAAAAATAAATAAATAACAAAAACTGTGTCGGAAATTTCAAGAAGGAATGAAATTTCTGGGAGTTCCATCGAAAGTTTGAAATGTCTGGTATTTACTTCTTAGAAATTCGAAATTTCTGAGAAAAAAATTTACTTATATTTTTTTTGTTTTTACAGTAAGGTTAAGGGTATTTTAGTAAGTTTAAGCATAAACTTTTAATTGAGAGATATAAGTTTAAATGAGGGGTACGAAATCCAACTTTCAGAAAATGGTTGTTACAACTCACAAATAAACCGCCAATTGATAATTATAATACTTTCTAAAGCACATTCAAGCTGCCTAAGTTAATCATAATGATAATTTAATTTTTAAGCATTGAGGGAATGAAGTCTTCCTCATGAATTATTGTCACAACACATGCAACAAACCATTCAGGGAATAAAGTCCTCCACATAAATTTGTGTCACAACATAGTCAACCAAACTAAACAACATACAAATAAATATGAAAATTACAGTTTAAATTCCAGTTTTAGTTTCATCACTCAGACAATTTCAGTTTCATCATAGTTTTAGTTTCAATTCCAGTTCCATTGATCGAATACTTATCATATTGGCAATTCATATGAAATTGGCAATACATTTCCACAGTAAACAACCACCTACAAATTTGCAAAAACATGAAATATTAAATCAGCAAATCTATGAAATAATAAAATGAATGAAGTTAATTCAATTTAGAGAAATTGAATTTCAAATTATTTATACCTTGGTTGCTCTTGTACTGCTCTTGTACTCGTTCACCTTAACATTGCAGTTTCTTGTTGTAACAATCGATAGGCACTGCAGTTTCCAACTTCATATCATTTAAAAACCTTGACACTTAAATTTCTTGTTCTTTCCCACCATGACACTGCAAATTCCATCTTTATATAATTTTAAAACCATCCATAGATTAATAACATACATAACAATCAACATAAGTTGAAGGTGGATATCAATTAAGTGTCTAAAATTGTAACCATGTAATTAACAGAACAATTTTAAAACAGCCCCAGTTAAATACCCCATCTTCAAAATACTTCATTTCCAAAATCCAAAATATTGTCCAAAAATGGATAGTGGTTGGCTGTGCTGATGAGTCTTACAAGACTCCAAAAAATTTAATTAGTGGCAGCTGCATAAATAAATTTAATTAGTAAAATATTGAACAAAATTTAAAATTAAAATTGAACATATAATACTATAAATAGAAACTAAACCTATAATACTATAAAATTAATTAGTGAGAAGGAACAAACTTAAACTGAACCTATAATACTTTAAACACATCCTGAAGGTTGTGACGGGGTCCGAGAGAAGGAAGGTGGGCCACTTCCAACTGAGTTTTCATTTATTTCTATCATACATTAAAAAAAAAACAGTTACTTAGCATATTGCACAAAAATAAATAATATAAATAATAATGACAACAACTGACCTGACATTACTTCTTCTGAAATCTCATATTCCTCATCAAATATAAAATATTTAAAATGGTAAAATGATGGCTTCAACCAATTTTGTGTAAATATTAGAGTCACAACCATTTTTGGATTTAGAGAGCTTCTATATACCTCTAAAATTCCTCCCCTCGTGCTAAAAACACTCTCATAAGCCACTGTAGAAACTAATGTAGGCATGATATCTCTTACCATATTTGACAAATTGGATATCGACAAGCATTGTGTTTCCACCACATTACAATGTCAAAATTTTCTACAAACTCAATACACTTCTCATTAGTATACATTTCAAGCTCATGTTCAACATCAATTGAATCTTTTGCCTTCAAATGTTGTTGAAAATTATTTTCCCTTTGTAAATGTATGTTTATGTCACCAACTGCAATTGTTTTACTATGGAAAACAACAATTGCAGCACTAGATGATGAAGTACTAGATGTTGCAGCTGTTTCAAAAGCATGCTTGTACCAATTGTACACTTGGATTAATGTATTTCAAAAAACTTTCGATAAAAAGTGGTTTATCACGATACATATCATTGAAGCACCACTCAACATATCTTAACTTGTATTGGAGATCTAAAATAGCACCAAAGTAAAGAAGCAGATTTATGTTTGTTTCATTGCCCAATATTTGACGTACTTCTTCATCATTTCCCTAGCCATTGAGGCTAAACAAGTGTTGAGGTCCAAGGATGAAAGCTTAAGTTCAACATAGATGGAAGCCAAGTGAGGAAAAGCAGTATGCTAATTTTGTTGTTGTAAGGTTGAAAACACTTTTGTTGCGTCATAAAAATACTTCAAAAACCTTACAAAACACTTGCCTTTTTCCTGATCGTCATTAATGTGTGGGGAACCATCTCCAAAGTATTCCCTATAGCTTGAATCCTCATTTTCAAGCTTGACAAAGGCTGGCTGAAATCTTACAATCGCTTCCATCCAGGCATCTGACATGATATAGCATCCATATTGAGTTCGCTCCATTACAAGTCCTTGTAACATTTTCTTTGAGTTAGCACCATGTTTTTGCTCTTCAACATTTGGAGACTTCTAAAATTCAGATGTCCAAATCTTTGGGGCCAAAACCAGTTATCACTCTTGACTTAAGTAGCCAAGCACTGATTTTCACTAATTTGATTCTCAATCTTGAAAATTCTATTCTTTGAGAATGGTGCCTTCAAGACTGGTCTCCTTGAACTATCAAACATCTTTATTTGGCCATGCTCCATCTTCATTAAGTATCCCTTCTCCAGCAATTGTCAAAGACTTAACAAATTATTCTTCATGTTTGGTACATAAAGAACATCACATATGAATGATTGCTTACCATCTCTTCTTTGAATCAATATTTTGCCAACACCCTCAACAGTCCCTCTGCTGTTATTAGCAAACTTGATATCATTTTTCAACTTCTCCTCAATACTTACAAACCATTCTTTGTGACCTGTGATGTGGTTGGAGCAGCCTGTATCAAAATACCATAATTTAGAACCCTCATCATCTGAATTAATAGTAGCATCAATAACACATCTTACACCACTTCAATATTCTCAGAATATTCTCAATAATCACCAAACCTTTGTGTTAGAGTTCTTAGAATATTCTCAATAATCACCAAATCAGTCACTACTTCACCACTGGTCTTCATCTGATTTGTGATAGTTTCCACATGATTGAAGTAATTCACCATAGTTTCAGGTTCTTCCATTTGCAGCAGCTCGTATTGTCTCCTCAGGGTTTGGAGTTTCACCTTCTTGATCTTATCACCACCAGTATAATACTTCACCAAGATATCTCAAACTTCCTTTTATGTGGAGACCTTTGAAATTTTCTAAAAGTTATTGGTATCAACACTTTGCTGAATGTAGAATAAAGTCTTGCAATCTTTTTTCCTTGAATTCTTGAATGTTGCTCGTTGCACATCTCTTGGATTTTGACCAAGCTGATCATACCCATCTTACACCACTTCATACACCTCTTGAGCTCCAAACAATGACTTCATTAATGCACACCATACTTCCCAGTTTTTTCCATCAAGAATTGAAAACTTAGATGGAAAATTTCATGATCCATTCATGATTGCTTCTCTGTTTTGTACTTGTACTCATGTTTCCCAAATTTTTAATTCCTCTAAATCACTCGTGTTTCCCTTTGAATACCAACCTAACTCTGATACCAATTGCTAGAACAATTGTTTATTAGTTTTGTAATCAATTCAGATTGAAGAATTAAAGGTATGAAGAGAAAATGAATGAAAAGAATAAAAAATCTTTTATTGCTTGCATCAGGAGTAATTGCACTAGTTTGTGTTATATATTAAACACTTATGAAAAGTTTGATATATTTGAATCCATTTTGAATTACAACCTTCAACTAACTTCTAAAACTTCTTACTACCATTTTGAATTAGAAGTTCAACAATATTTGAAACTTTTTGCACGATAAAAAACAAAAATCATAAACGCTGTTGATCAATGATGGAAAGAAGAAAAAAGAGAATGTAAAGAAAAAATTGCTTTAAAAAGTAATATCAAGACAAATAATATTGTTTATCCTTATAGAATACAATACTAACGAACATGTTGAAAATTTACCTACCAACCTCCAATCAAAACTTGATGAAGTATGGGTTGCTGGAAAATGGTAATTTCTTTTGGCAAATTAGAGTAAATTATACATTGCAATTACAATGAACCCTAACAAATGGCACGGGAAAAGTTGTTGTTATGTATGTAACCTAAAAAAATTATTTAGGAATTAATATTATGTTTTAACGTTTTGATATATGTATTGTATTAGTGCAACGGGTAACATATGTGAAAAAAGGTTCATTTGAATGTTTGAAAAATCATTCATTTTCTTATATCAGAAATTCAATGGTCTTTATTCAAAATAAAATCATTCCTCAATAGCTGTCAAACGTATGTTCTTAAAAATAATTTTTTGAAAATTGCTTAAAATGAGAAGTTTTTTTTATTAGTCTCTCGTAAAAAGGAATTTTATTAAAGTGAACAGACATCAAATGAATTTTTTTTAAATCTTTATTAATTAATATTTAAATTATAAAAAATCAAAATCACTTATTTTTTTAATTGGTAATTATTGGAGCCTTAAGAATTCCTTTATCACATTTTTTTAATAACAGAAGTGTTATTTTTTTAGTTTCGAAAACTGTTTAAAAATCACAATTTATACCACCGAAGATATTAGCAGACTATCAATCATGAAGTCCCTAGGATAAAACAGCTCATATTCACTGTATCGGAGTTCCACTGCAACCGTTCTAGAATTACACCCTCAATATCGCACTTAAAGCCACTCTCAATGGGTGTGTTTGTTTCAGATTTTTTCATGAAAAAATCTATTTTTTCAAACCAAAAATCATTTTGTAGGGTTTGAAGGATGTTTGTTTAAGATTTTTTAAAAATCATTTTGTTAAAAAAATCATTTTTTGGCTAAAAATGAAAAGTTAAAAATAGTAGCTTCTCACATTCGCTACTGCGATAGATGAGAGAACATTCGCTACTGATAAATGAGAGAGAAATATGCCACAAATTTTAAAAACACAGAACTTAACTCACTCATAAGAGAAAATGATGTAACTACCCTTACCTTTTTGAAAAATCCAAAATTACCCTCCATCAATTTTTACTGGGCTTTCTCAGCATCAGTTTCACGCACACAATTGTGACAGTTTTTCTCTTTCCATGAGACTCTAATATAGGTTTTTCATCAAATAAGTTTCCTTCTCATTTTCAATTTTTCCACATCGTTTTTTTTTATTGTTTCTACGTCTTTTATTTGAATCATTTTATTTTTACATCATTCATATGTTGATACTATTTTTTTTTTATGTGTTTATTTATTGCTTTTTGATGAGTACTTAAGGTACATTAATCAATTTTAAAATGTGTATAAGAAATGGATTAAACTTATAAAGTTTGTAGGGTATTATAAAAGTCATGTCCTTTATGGTAATTTTGTAGTTTAAAAAATCACTTTTATAAAATTGTATACAAACAGATTAAAAATCATTTTTTTAAAAAATCATTTTTATGATAGTAAACAAACGGAAATAAAAAAAATCATTTTTAAACAAATCTCTACAAAATAATCTCTAAATTTTTTAAACTAAAAATCGGATTTATTTAAGCTCAAACAAACGCACCCAATATGACGATTAAAGTCACTCGCAATATGGTACTATGACCACTCATAAATCAAAAGGATTACGGCATAACATCCGCTCTAAAAACAAAGGGACTGCGGCATAACAACCGCTCTAAAAACAAAGGGACTACGACATAAAAACCGCTCTAAAAACGAAGGGACTACGACATAAAAACCGCTTTAAAAACGAAGGTACTACGGCATAAAAACCGCTCTAAAAATCAAAGGGACTACGGCATAACAACCGCTCTAAAAATCGAAGGGACTACAGCATAACAACCGCTCTAAAATTCGAAGGGACAGAAAGAAAGGGGAGAAGTGGCTAGAAAAATAGGCGAGCAGAATAAAAGAGAGAGAAAAGAGAAAGTTGGAAAAAGCATCTAACTTTGGTGTGCTTTTCACAATAGTTTGAAACTCATTATATAGTGTTGGAAGCAAACTCACATATGATTTCTAATCAATGTGGGACTTTTGCATACTCAAAATAGGAGAGTTTTCCAATGTGGGAGATCAAAAAAATTTCTTTCCAATGTGGGACTTGAATTTTAAAAAACATGTTTCTTTCCACTTGAATTTACAAAAACAAATTCTTTCCAATGTGGGACTTCAACAAAATATATATATTTTTTAAAATTCACATAATAACATACTATGTTTCAACAATCCCCCACTTGAATTAAAAAAAAATGTTTCTGAGATAGCGTCAAATGCTTCTATAAGATCGTGCATAAACAAAGGTGTCTCTTGACTTGAACCTTTGCATAGTAAGTAAGATTCAGATTCAACAAGAGTGACTCGTAGTCTTGAACTCTATCTTTGACATCAAACCCACACACAACCTTTTCATAGGGTGTATTCTCAAAAGCCCGTGCATTTATGGCCCTGCACGTCTATCCCAGTATAGTGAACGCTCTAAGAATTCTGCCTCAAAATTCCATAGGAAGCGGCCCCCACTTCCACATTAACATAGGTGAGTCTATCAAGAGTACTCATGTAGCTAGGTACTCCACTCCACATAGAGTATAGATCTCATTAAGCGTTTCTATTATCTCATCCTTTAATCGCTTCAGGAATCATGTTTCTCTCATATATAATATAGCATGTTCATCTCATATCACAATGACTTGTTACTACCCATTGAACCTAATTCTTGGGATCTCCAGTCTTTTAGGTCGGGTTACCATCATGAGTGACTCTATAGGCATTAGTCCCATCCTTTTGGATGTATTTATGACTTTCTCTCTAGCTAATCCTTTCGTCAAAGGATATGCCAAATTTTCATCAGTGCGTACATGATCCACTATAACAACTCTTTTAGAAAGTAACTTTGTAACAACGTTGTGCTTACGACGAATTTGTCGTCTCTTATCGTTGTAATAACGGTTCTCAATCTTTGCAATAGCCGCGGTACTATCGCAGTGGATCAACACATTTGTCATAGGTTTTTCTCATAAAGGCATCTCAACTAGCAAGCATCTCAATCAGCTCGCTTCTTCATTAGTAGTAGCTAGTGCTATCATTTCAGACTCCATAGTGGACTGATCCAATATCGTCTGTTCTTCGATTTCTAAGATACAACACCACTAGCTATACTAAAATATAGCCACTGGTTGCTTTGGAAGTCATTTGATAAAATGTTCCAATCAGCAACATTGTATCCTTCAAGGATGGTAGGAAATCTTCGATAATGTAATCCGAGACTCATGGTCCTTTTTAGGTATCTCGTGACTCTTTCGATAGCGTACCAATGCTCCATACTAGGTCTACTGGTAAACCTGCACAACAGTCCCACGACGTAGGCAATGTCGGGTCTAGTACAATCAGTGACATACCTGAGGCTGCCAATGATGCTCGCATATTCAGTTTGTCTAACACCTTCACCAGTGTTCTTGAAAATTTTCTCACTTGGATCATATGGTGTGCAAGCAGGTTTACAGTCAAAGTATTTATATTTCTTTAGGATTGTTTCAACATAGTGAGACTGATCCAAAGAAATTCCAGTTTCTGACTAGTAATCTTGATTTCAAGGATTACATTCGCTTCTCCGAGGTCTTTCATATCAAAGTTGTTACACAACAATGATTTCACAATATTTACAGCATGGATGATTGAATCAAATATGAGTAGGTCGTCTACATAGATACGTATGATAGTGCAAATGCCATTTTTAGATTTGTAGTAAATACATTTGTCACTTTCATTCACTTTAAACTCATTCGATATAATCAAGTTATCAAACTTTTCATGCCATTTCTTAGGAGCTTATTTAAGACCATAAAGACACTTATCTAACTTACGGACCGTGTCTTCTTGTCCATGAATTACAAAACCTTCAGGTTGTTCCATATAGATTTCTTCTTCCAGGTCACCATTTAAAAAAGTTGTTTTAACATCCATCTGGTGTATCATCAGGTTATGAATAGCCGCAAGTGATATAAGTACCCTAATGGATGTTATTCTAGTGAATGGTAAAAAAGTGTCTAATAAAAACTATATTTTCTCTGTTTAAAACCTTTGGCTACAAGGCGTGCCTTGTATTTATCAACAGTTCCATTAGATTTTAGTGTCTTTTTAAAGATCCATTTACAACCTATTGGTTTGCAACCAGGAGGCAAGTCTACTAATTGTCAGGTCTTGTTAGACTCTAAAGAATCCATTTCATTGTTTATTGCTTCTTGCAATAAATTTGCATCCAAAGATGACAAAGCTTATTTAAGATTTGCAAGATCCTCTTCTAAATTATAGGCCATATAACAGGGTCCATAATCTTTAGAAACTATGACTCTCTTACTTCTTCGAGTTTCTATTTCGCCTTGTTTGTTGCTTTCAGTTACAGGAACGTGACTTGGTTCGTTGCCCCACTATTTCTCTATTTGAAAGAGAATTTATTTTCATAGAAGTCAACATCATTTGACTCTACGATTACTTTTGCATTTAGGTCATAAAACCTATACACTTTGTTCTTTACTACATACCCAATGAATACACATTCATAGGCTCTACTGGCGAGTTTAATTCGCTTGTGATCGGGGATTCTAACATAAGCCAGACAACCCCAAGTTTGAAAAGAAGACAAGTTCGGTTGTCTTTTCTTCACTATCTCATAAGTAGATGTTTTGTTTTTAAATTTAGGAACTCTATTCAAAATATAGCAAATAAGTAATATATATTTCTCACACTAATGAGATGTAGCACAAGAGTTAAGCGTACTAGCAACAACTAGTTCAATAAGAGTTATATTATTTCTTACAACTTTATCATTCACTTCAAGCAATTATGGTGCAGTTGTTCCAAGTATAATTCCAGACAATTTATAAAAAAAATCATTAAACAAACTAGAATCATACTTAGAACCTCTTAATCTTTCTACTAAATTGATTTTCAATTTCACTTACAAAGATCCTTAACATGTGAAGCGTTTCACTTTTATTTTTCAATTGATATACAAAAGTATAGTTAGAGCAATCATCAATAAAAGTAATGAAACAACGTTTTTCATTTCTTGTTAACGTCCCATCAAGTTCACATATATCGGAGTGTAATAAATCTAAAGACTCAGATTTTCTAACTACAAATTTATGTGAACTCTTTTTTATTTTAGCTTAACTACAAAAATCACATTTTTCAAAATCATTTAAAGATAACTTTGGAATTAAACCTAAGTTAATTAAGTTTGAAATCAAATGTGTTCACATCACATAGTCTAGCATGTCAAAAATCAAAATTATACAACATGTAAGCAGAAGACATTTTATTGATTTCAATATTCAAATAGAATGAGACATATTAAATTTCAACATTTAATTTAAATATGTCATGAGTGACGTACCTTAATAGATGATCTCATGAGTTATCTTCAGCCTCCACGGATCTGTCATCTGATACTCTGAGTAGCAGCTCACAACATACTTATAAAGAGCATCTCTAGCAGTATTGCTGGAACTATAGTAGTTATACAGATCATCAGCAAGTCCATTAAGAATATAATTCTTATCATTATTCTCCCATAGGTTAATTCTCCAGCTTTCTTATCCTTTTCTGTTTGCCTCAAACTGAAACAGTTTATTGAAATCAGAGGCAACAAAACAAAATCCAGTAATCTCTTCGGTTGACATGGCTGAACGAAGCGTCTTAAAATTGTTATTTTTTTAGTTTCGAAAATTGTTTAAAAATCACAATTTATACCACCGAAGATATTACTGGGTTGAGTCGCGGACTAGGTCGCTCTCTTTAAGACGTTTCGCGGCACTGCCCAAATTGTGCAAGGTAGACTATCAACCACGAAGTCCCCAGGATAAAACAGCCCAGATTCACTGTATCGGAGTTCCACTGCACCGTAGAAAACCGTTCTAGAATTACACCCTCAATATGGCAGTTAAAGCCACTCTCAATATGACGATTAAAGTCACTCGCAATATGGTACTATGACCACATAAATCAAAAGGACTACGGCATAACAACCGCTCTAAAAACAAAGGGACTGCGACATAACAACCGCTCTAAAAACAAAGGGACTACGACATAAAAACCGCTCTAAAAACGAAGGGACTACGACATAAAAACCGCTCTAAAAACGAAGGGACTACGACATAACAACCGCTCTAAAAATCGAAGGGACTACGACATAACAGCCGCTCTAAAATTCGAAGGGACAGAAAGAAAGGGGAGAAGTGGCTTGAAAAATAGGCGAGCAGAATAAAAGAGAGAGAAAAGAGAAAGTTGGGAAAAACATCCAACTTTTGTATGCTTTTCACAATAGTTTGAAACTCATTATATAGTGATGGAAGCAAACTCACATATGATTTCTAATCAATGTGGGACTTTTGCATACTCAAAATATGAGAGTTTTCCAATGTGGGAATTCAAAAAAAAAAATTTTCCAATGTGGGACTTGAATTTTAAAAAACATGTTTCTTTCCACTTGAATTTACAAAAACAAATTCTTTCTAACGTGGGACTTCAACAAAATATTATTATTATTTTTTTTAAATTACATAATAACATACTATGTTCCAACAAGAAGACATCTTTTTTTATTTAAAAAAGATAACTTTTAAAAGAAAAAATTGAGAATATGAAAAAAAATATAAAAAAATTGCTAAAAGGTTATTTTATTTTATGCATTCAAAGTAAAACAAATTGTATTAATTGTTTTAAAAAGAAAAATTGCAGTATTGATTGCTAAAAGGTTAATAATCCTTGAATAATGCCATGTGTACTTTTGGATAGAAGAGGTTTGATTTCTTTATAATTAGTGTAATTGAGTTTGTTCCCTGCACGAAATAAAAATAGATTAATATATATAGAATGATACATGTTTTTATTTAATATTTTCTATAAAATTAGATATAATGTCACCTTTTTTATTATGAAAAGATACGGTGTAATTTTAAATGTCTAATCAACCTACTTATATAGATATATTTAAAATAAAATAAATATCAATTTAAATTAATATAAACATCCAAAATAAATATATTTTAGTGGGTGAAAAAATAATTCCATATTTATGAAAGTTTATGTAATGTGAAGAAATAATTTAAAATCATTTAAAATGTAATCCATATTTATGTAAATAATCTATAGACCTATATTAGTTTAAAAATAAAATTAAAAGTATTATTTATTTTATAAATAAATATAATCTTTTAAACCATATATGTATTCAAACCAATAATTAATTATAATTTGTAAAACATACTGGTAATAAACTATTACTAACACCTATAAAATTGTAATACAACCATATAAAAACATCAGTTTCAACTTCGTAAATTATTTATTTTTATAATTTAATTAATATCACAAGAACAATTAATGCATCTAAACGATTATATATCTTTAGATCGTATGCCATGTTATTTAAAATACGTCACATATTATTTTTTAGTTCAAAAATTAGAATCAGGGACCAAAATGTCAGATTTTGAAATAGGAGACTTAATTTCGTGAATCAGGGACCAAAATGTTACAGGGACCAAAATTGAAATTAAACTTAAAATTTAAAGTAACCATAAAAAAAATAAAATTAAAGTTGATATTTCACACCAACAACATAGGCACATGTACAAAAATAGAGCTATGTTACATTTTTTTTTTATGAATCTAGTCCCTCAAAACAATTGTTGATTTAATAAACGACTTGATTAAAAATCTCTATTAGGTATGACAACAACTTTAGATTAGAAGAGAAAATCAAAGGTAGACATTTTTTTTATGCTTTCTCTTAATGTTGCGCAAAATTTTGCAGGTGTACGGTTTGCTAAGTAGTAGTATATAAGATTATCGTATCTGCATAGATTAATTTAACAACTACCACGTTAATCAAGATTTTATATTATTTAGACTAATAAAAATTATTGTTGGTTCACGATGACAAAAACGTAACGATAACATAAAAATTATAACGAGAGTATATAACAACACAACTTTGAATTAATGAAAAGTAAACCGATGGTCATAGTTGCACTTGTAATATCAATATCTCAAGTCTTAGTTTTATATGAATTCTCATTTATTTTCTCAATTATCAATCCCTTTTTTAAACTATTAACAAAGATTCGTTATTCAATGTAATATTCTTTTCCCTAAATTAATTCTTTGATTTATCATACAAAAAAATATAATTAAGAGAAAGCCAAGAGATTGAGTGATTGAAAGATTAGTATCTATATTTCATCATTTAAGAATTCTAATCTCAATTATCCTATAGATCTATCAATTAATTGTAGTTGGTCACTAGTTAATTGATTGATTAAGACATGCAAAGGTCGGTGATGTAAATAAAATAATAGAATAATTTAATTGAGATAAACAACAAAAATATAAAGTTTAATTTAATGATTGATAAAATTGAGAATAATTTAATGATTGATTAAATTGAGAATAATTTAATGAATAATTTAATTGAGAATAATTTAATGATTGATTAAGGCATCCTAAGTTTCCAAAGTGTTTCTTCTTATTTTCTCTCTCTTTCTCTCTAATTTTTTTCTACTCCTTTGATTCTGTTTCTTATCATAAAATTCAATCTCCTTGAAGTGTGCAACAACCTCCTACTTGCACTCATAAGCTGAAATATTAAACTTGATATTTTTGCACTAAAAACTTAGTTGATTTAACCAATTTGAATTATTTTATCATCTCATGATCAATTTTACAAATATAATAAATGAATGAATAAATTAGAAGAAATTGAAATCAAAATTATAAAATAAGATAACATAGAAGGTAAATAACCTCTTAAAATCCTATAAAAATAGATTTATCAAAAATCTCTATTAGGTATGACAACAACTTTAGATTAGAAGAGAAAATCAAAGGTAGACATTTTGTTTTTAACATACACATTCAAAAAATGATGCTTACCTCAATACAAAAAATAGTCCTAGACTTGCAAGTTCCATTCTTTATCAAAGAAGAAAAATATAAGTTAGATGATAATATACTAATAGTGAAAGTAACAAAATAAAAAGATAATTCATATCAAAGATCATTGCAAAAGTATGAGATAATAACTAATAAAAAAAGAGAAGACTATATAATGAAATGACAAAATGAAAATGTGAAATATTTGTTCCCTAAAAACAGTGTACATTCATTTTCATATATAGGAAAAAGCTAAGGCTACCTTAAACTTTGACAATATCACTAATTATTATTATACCATAAATGAATGTTGAAAAATACTTAGAAAAACAAAGAGTTGTAGAGTACAAATCAAAAAATTAAAATTCAATTATCAAGAATCCAACATTAAACCACTAAATTAAAAAAAAACATTTATTTTCATCACTCACAAATAAAATGACTCTACTTTTATTGTGGTATGAAGAAATAGTTTTTGCATTTAAATTTTTTTTTTGTGTGTGCAAATTCCTAAAAGAAATTGAAAAATCAAATTAAAAAACAATGTTTAAGTATAATAATTACAGAAAAAACTTATCAAAATTTAAAAAAAGAATAATTGAAGTATTTTATATATGTTGAAAAACTGAAATAAGTTTATCCAAAACTGAATTAGAATAACAAGTGTCCTAAGGACTCTTGTTAAGGAAACTAAAATTGAAATTTTGCATTGAAATAAGAAACTCAAAGCGTTTAAAGTTTGAAAACATAAGTTCCTAAATATTTTTAATATAAGTGCCCTTTCATTTCCCAAATAACTATTACTTAATTAAATAAAAAGAAAGAAGATAAGCAAATAGAATACACATTTATATATGATATATGTGTGAAATAAATAAAAAATCCACAATATTACAAATACTTGAACAAGTGAATGACAAAAAAATTATAAATATTATATACACATTTATTAAATGTGAAGTATGTGATAAGCAACAATATTTGAAATACAAAATATACAATTTTAATTAATAATTAAAACACATTTTTAAGTAAGAAAAGTAAAGTACAAAGTTGACTATAATTGGAGGGAAAAAAATTTCTTAAAAAACTTTACAACTTTTATAAATAAAGACGATAACAATACTAGAATTTTATAATTTACATTTAAATAATCATCTTCTATCCCTAATATACGAACTCAACTATACTAGAAATAGATTGTATATTATTTGTAAAATAAAACTATATATTTAATATAGGTAGAGCATTCTTTGAACCTAAATTTATTTGTCTAAAGATTTCCGATCATTAAATTTATTTGCTTAGATTTTCATTAAATATTTCTCTTCATTAAATTTAATAATAGATTATAGGTAAGACCCCTTACAAAGTGAAGTTTGAAACTAAATGTGGATATCTCTTTCAATAGAGATTCAGCCCAGATTTAGTGTGTTGTGGGAGTCTAACTCATTTTTTAAAAATAATATTATTTCTAATAATCATTCTAAATAATATTAAAATTTATATGATAAAATAATAGTGTTATTACATGATACAATTAAAGTAACACCAATATATTTGGTCTTTTAATAAATTTTCATTATACAATAAAAAGATTTTATTTATTTTTCTCAATGACTAAATCAAATCTCACAATTTTTTTAAAAACTAAAATCAACCTTCCCTCTATATTTTTATTCTGAATTGAGATATTTATTTCTCTTTGTCTAGTTATTGCCATTAATTACATTTTTATTACAGGCCATTAATTACATTTATTTTACCTTACAAAAGATAACTAAAAAATGAACGATTAATTTAATATGAGCAAACATAATAAGTCCCTAAAATTTGCTGGTATCGACATGATACAAAAATATAGGAAATAAATTTATAAATTGGAACGTCAAATTTTCAGAAAATTTAGTGAAGTAGTAATGAAATTTAAAAGGGCGACGAAGAATATTAGTTTATGTCATTCTTATATCTACACAAATATATATAAAAATAACTAGAATATCAAATAATTAATCAAATTGTTTTTAAACAAAAGTAGATTACAACAATCACGTTTCTTTTAGTCTCTCTTGAATGTATAGTTATTCTACTTTGTTAAAGATTCTAGAAATTTCTGATGCCATTAAACTTTAATTTTTTTAATTCTAGACTTCCTTCTTGATATTTTGTTTCTAATTTTAGTCCGTATAAGAGGTAGTGATTTTGGTCTTGACTCAATAAAAAACTTAAATTAGTCAATAAAATAAGAGTCATTAAAAGATACAGTTTCCTGTCAAAATGGTTGATGAACCTTATAATATCACATCAGTGATTAAGCTGACATTTTGACGATTCGATGACTAATTTGATTTTTTTGTGAGTCAAAAACCAAACCGTGGTTTACCTGTTTTTAATTTAAAGAACTTTTACCAACTCATCACCAGCAATTTCCTGCATATTATCACTCACTTTAGTTTCAATCATAACTAATATTCAACAAAACAATTTAATAAAGCCTTCAATAATCATTTTGTTGAACATGATAGTTAGTTAAACAAGTTAATACCAATTTCTTAAAGTTGATAGTTATGCAAAATATGTCATGAATTTGGATATATAACATCCTACTTCAATTACGCCTAGTTTAACTATATAGTTTTATTTCTTTAAACTATTTTACACAAACTGATATTGCGTCTTTTTGCTGCCCAAAATCTTAAATATGCTAATTTAACTTGAGAACAACATATTAAGAGAATACAAAATATTCATATATAGTAAAAAAAAATTGTTATATAAATTATTCTTATAGAATGGTTTATGCAAATTAATACCTTACCTTTTTTGTTGCATAAAAATGCTACTTTACTGACTTGAAAGAAATGAAATAGATTAAGATCCTCTTCATTTCTTAAAGAAAAAGAGAGAGTTTCATTATTATGATTTTGTGCGTAAAATTATAGTGATATAAATGTTTAATGTATGTTACTTTGTTACATGTTCTAAAAATGTGTCTACATATACACACAACTACGATAGTGGAAATTTTGAGAGGATCCTACCTGATGACTTCATGAAATAAATGTAATAGTAATCATATAGCTGAAAAAGATGGTAGCATTGTAATATTATCAACATCAAGTAGCAGAAAATTATTATGAGAAATAATAATGAAAGAAAAGTACATTACACCATATATAGTTTTCTAGAAATATCAAATTCTAAGTACAAACTAAAAACTTGTTATTACTAACTAAGGTTAATAAGCATTGGTCTTGCCTATTGAATATGACACAAGGAAGCTAATCTATTCTACTAAAAACAGATTCATTGAAATTCACCTAAATAATGTTAATAACCATTGTTGATATAGCCACCTTAACTTTGAACCAGAATTGGCTATGTTGTTACAGCAGGCCTCCTTCCATACAATTCCACCCTTCCAATGTTTGATGAATAATAATATTTTTGAGAAGGCCTTAAGAAAATATGTGCTGGTATTCTTTGATGATATGCTCATCCTCTATAGTTCCTCATGGCCACTACTACACTTACAACACTTAGAAAGAATGGGTGCTACAGCAACATCAATTGTTTGCTAAATGTTCATTTGGTCAGTTGGAGATGTATTATTAGGAGAAGGAGTCACAATGGAAAAACCTTCAGTGATGGCAGTGGTGGATTGGCCACAAAACCAGTGAACCTCAAATAACTGAAGGGTTTTTTAGGCTTGACAAGATATTACCAAAGGATGCTTTTAATTGGAGCACTTCAGCTGATGCATTATTTTACCATGCAATTCTTGCAAGAATCATAACATGTCAAATAATCAATACACATCAAATACGAATTACATAACAACTTTAGAGAAAACCATATTGTAATGTTATTGTTTCAGTACAGAGTAATAAAGTTCAGGAATTAGCTGAGCATACAACACAAAACACTCTCAAGAAAGATAATTGCAAGAGTCAAGTCGTTCATTTTAAAGGCTGTAATTCAAAGAGATAGGTAGAGCGACAGGTAAAACATAATCAAATGACAAAAGTTGAATTTAATAGGTAATAAAAAAACTAAAACAAATCAATAATAATTCATGTCACCCAAAATACAATTTTCTTAAATGACAAAGTTTACATATACACATTTCCAACCCCTGATTTGTTAGATGCATTTTTATTTTATATTGCGAATACATTTATTAGCAATGAAGTTTCAATATCTAATTATGACAATTCTATTATAGAGCAATGTTTGTGCCCTTTAAAACTAAAGTTAGACCCTCCCAACTATTCTTTGAGCATAAATCTAATCCTTTAAGCAAACATTAATACTAAAAAATGTTAAATTCAATAAATAGCAATTTACTTTGATCCTCTGAAATGAATTGAAATATAAGGCAAGAAATGTAAGCTATCATATAACCTTTGATTGTTGAAGAAAGTAACTGTTTTTCAATCGAACATTGTAACATGTGAAAGGCTGATGCATGATACTTTGTTTGTCCTTTCATTATACAACACTTCAGACATTTCTGAGTTCTCACATCCAAGCGCTAGGACCTCAAATGCAATGTCTCATAATACAAGCCAAATTCCAACAGTTAAAGTGTCTACTGAGTGTGGAAAGAAATGTTCTCTCCTTTTTGAAGCAGTGATTGATTAATATTATATATAAATATGTACCTTCAATTTGTGCCAACAATCTTCAATCACAGATAATAAAAATAGGAAAGAGACAATGTTGTATACCAAAAAGTTGTCTATATGCAGTCAACAAACTTGAACCATGAAACCCTTTGCTGCAACCATAAAAGGAAGAAACAAGAAATAGTTTAGGACGGAAGGAGTATTTATCATTTCATCAACTCTATTCAGAAATTCATCCTCAGTAACATGATGATCTGATTCACTTTTTCCACGTTCATCACAAATCTTGAATTTCTTCACGCTCCAAATCATTACAAATCAACATACATTAAGTATCAAACAACATATGCTTAGAAATCAAGTGAAGTAACAAACTTGCTAGCAATCTTTTGCAGTAAATTATTGTAATCATACGGTAACAAAATCACAAACACACCACCGGAGATGTCTTGAGGTCATGATTCATGCTAAATCATTGAATGAACTTTTGGTGCTAAGTATAAGCTATGTTCCATATGTGAGTTTATCCAAATCAAGAAAAAATAACATCATGCCCTATTAAAAAATCACGTTGATTATTGCCTCTGTTGACTTGGACCAAAAAGTTGTACCTTGGTTTCAAATGATATAAAGATCTAATCCATTTAACATGAGAGTTAGAGGTTGACTTTGGACCTTGTGCTTATGGATCTAAATCATTGAATGAACTTTTAGTGCTAAGTATAAGCTCTATTGAATATTGTAATCAATTGTTGAATAGAGCGATAGCTCTATTGTGAAGGGGAAACCCTTGGAGGAGAGATTTCTCTCCTAGTTCTCAATAAAAGCATTCTTTCTTATGAATCCAATACTTGGGTTCCTAACAGAAGGACTAGTTAGGGAGTTGAACGTGAACATTCAGGTACTACAGGAGCATCTATATTTTGCTAAATTGTCAAAATGTACGTTCGGTCAGTTGGAGATAGATTATTTTGGACGCATAGTACAAAGGGAAGGGGTCAAAATGGAAAAAACTAAAGTGATGGCAGTGGTGGATTGAGGGGTCTTTAGGCTTCACAGGATACTACCGAAGATTTTTTAATCTTATGCGAGCACTACTGTTCCTCTCACCAACTAGTTAAAAAAAGATGCTTTTAATTGGAGCACTTCAGCTGATGCAAGCTATCACTTCTGCCCCAGTCCTTGTTCTGCTTGATTTTTCTCAACTATTCATTCTAGAAACTGATGCATCGGGGACTGGAAATAGGGACTGTATTGGGCCTACAGCAGAGACGTTGCTAGCTATCACCGAAGCCTTGGCCAAGTTCAGACATTATCTCTTGGGCCATAAATTTGTTATCAAGACAGATCAAAAAATGCCTACTAGATCAGTCTCTACAAACACCATAACAACAAGCTTGGTCAGATAAATTCATTTCATTGGTTACGATTTTAAAATCGAGTACAAGCCAGGAAAAGAGAACATTGCTGCTATTGCCTTATCAAGAGTCTTCATGATGACTTGGTCTGAGCCTCAATTCCAATTCTTCAAAGAGCTAAAAGAAGGAGTGATGGCAGACCTGACTCTAAAAGAGATTGCTCAAAATGGTCAGCATCCAATCACTATAAAGTGAAGGATGGGCTGCTGTTTGTGAATGATATAGGCTGGTGATACCATCAAGTAACTATGCAATGAAGTGTACAAAGGCATAATACATACATCAAATCTTATTTCATCATGATCTTATGTTATAATATTATTCTCTAAAATATGTGTAATACTTGTTTGTAACATCCATCAGTCAGTGTATAGTATAGTAAAATAAAACTACTTTTTTGATCAATTACGTTTGTCAGATTCGAATAGTCTGCTTTTGTATCTTATAATATTTGTTGTAAATAAAACGAATGATCTAGAAAAATCATCAGTCACCATTCATGGCCTATCATATCTTATTATTGAAGCAAGACATCAAAATTGTCTTTCAACAATGCTAACCTTATCGATGGAGCTCATCAATATGAAGTCTACTTTGTCTCATAGGCAAGTCCAGTGAGCAACTTGGTGAACTACAAAACAAATCAACATACATTAAGTATCATATAACATATACTTAGAGAAATCAAGTTAAGTAACAAACTTGCTAGCATCAATTGAAGTTTTATACCTGTCTTCTGGTTGCACAAGTATTTGATGATACCCTGATCTGAGATCAAGTTTAGAGAAGTATTGAGCACCATGCAACTCATCCAATAGCTCACCTACTGTACAAATGTTTCAGAAACTGATGGAATGAGGTATACACATTTACATCTATAATGAGATTGATAATAGTTTATGAAACACGCATCCATCAACTTATGAAGGTCAGCATCCTTATTTCCAAAGCAATGAAGAAGGTCAACTTAATAAAAGATTCACCCTCATGTTAATCTAAGAATGTCTAAAATGATTGTATGGAGATGCAATGCAAGAGTATTATGCAAAATGTAATATCTTATTGAGTGTTGCATTATACAGTCCAGACTTCCAATCTAGTATATTGTATGTCATATTTTTTACAAAATAGCATGAGGCTAACACTTGTTTTAAAAATTCACATCATAAAAACAATAATCTTTTTACTGTAATAGATTTTTTTTCCTTTCGTCTATTGCACTCCACCTATGATATCATTATCCAAGGATTCAATGAAAAAATCATTTAGAAACAAAATCAAACATACATTGGGAAGTGTTTACTTTAACAGAAACAGTTAATGTGAAAAATAAAAAATAGAAAAATAATAGAACACTTAATAACTGTAAGAATATAAGAACAATTAATAACTGTGAGAAATAAGAATATTATGTTACATTGTTATATTCATAATGATACGTTACAATAAGCCTCGTGCAGGCAAAAAAATTGAAATGTTAGATTAATATGGACTACCTAATTACATGTTAGGTTCAAAAGTCTGCTTTCATCTTCTTTATCCAGCAGAAGTAAAAGAATGAATGAATGACCGACCAAATTATTTTTACTATCGACAGCAGCTTTCAAACAAACACAGACTCACAGACTGAATATATCAACTTCAGTGGGAGGACATGCTTCAAAGAACAATGAAGATAAATCTTCTGGAAGGTCGGAAAAAATGTCGGAAGGATCATAATCGCAAAATTCCTTTAAATGTTGCTGTCTACCAGAAATTTGGTCAGACTGTACTTGTTCCTGTTCGTGAAGTGTGTGACGTGAAGTGTGTGACATGCTTCAAAGAACAATGAAGATAAATCTTCTGGAAGGTCGGAAAAAATGTCGGAAGGATCATAATCGCAAAATTCCTTTAAATGTTGCTGTCTACCAGAAATTTGGTCAGACTGTACTTGTTCCTGTTCGTGAAGTGTTTGAATAGGTTCAAGGACTAAGTGTGTTTCAACTGACGAAGACAAAACTGATGAATTCGATTTTTTTCTGCCACGTTTTTGCATTCCATTCTCCAATTTATATTTCAATTTCTGTGAATCAGTATTGCAATTTAATGTTAATAATACTACACAAATTTCACATGCTTATAAATGCAAGCAAGAGAATACTTAAAAATCACACGATGTCTCAAATTTTGGAGTTTAAGGTCTTTATAGAAATTCACAAATCCTTCATAACTACATACAGGAATAAAGAAAAGAACCTGCAAATGGCTAGCAATGTGTTCTCGGGTTAAACCCGGAACATCCATAATTTTGAGTATTTGTTTGGGCTTTGCCTCTGAAAAATACAGAATGCATATAAGTTCAGTTATTAAAGAATACAAACAAGGATAAGAAAAGAAAAGAATTGAGAATGAATCTTACTATCAAGGCCTAATTGAGTGACCACTGTTACGAATTGATTATGCAACTCTTGAGTCCATGACCACCGGAACTTCTTTGCCGGGGGTGGATAATCATCATTATGATTATGGTTTTGATCAATTGTTTGTGTTGGAACATCGACTTGGTGTTCTCTCCCCCGTTTGTTGTTCATACGGAAGATGCCGTTCATACCGAAGATGCCGTTCATATTTTGATTTTCATTAATAATAAGTCTTTTAACGATATCCTTCCACATATTCTTGAAATCATGTTCTTCCAATGGCTTAATCCAATAATCAGAAGCACCTCTTGTTATAGCCTCCATGACAGAATTTGTACAGTAACGAGAAGACATGACTGCAAATTGACAAAAAAAAAAAAAGTAGTAAGTAGAAAGCTTCGGTTCATTTTTAGATGAAACAATAAAGAAACTTACAAATAACAGATATTTGGTGGAATACGAGAATGTGTTCAAGAAAGTGATAAGCAGTGCATATACTCATCAGCAATTATGATATCAAAATTGCATTTAGTTTGGGAAAGAAGATTGAATGCAAAAGAAGGCATGCAACAAGTGGTAACTGAAGGAAGAAAATATAAAAAGTCAAAAAAAGAAAAAGAAAAAGAAAATGAAGAATAGAAGCATTATTCTTGAGTAGTTAGTAATTACCTTGGTATTGAAATCGATTACCCATTGCGTGAAGGATGGGATGGTGAGTTGTGTCAAGATCAAGGGCGAGAACCCGTAGACCAATTGGGAATCGTTCTGGAAGTCTTGTTAGCGCCATCTTCAGAAACACGAGAACGAGAACGAGAACGAAAGACACTAGACAACGATACGTTCACTCTTTTCTTGCGTTATACCAATAACACTGTTTCTCATTATTATATTGCTCGACATTGGGTCGGTTCGGCCCAAGAACAACCGGCCCAAACGGCGAAGCATCTTTTCTCCATTAAAGTTGAAACGATGGAGGTGGAGGTCGTCGTGGTTTGTCGCTGAATGTTGAATGTTGAGTGAGCCGGAGGGTACGAGTTGTGACTCAGAGTCAATACCAATATATTACTACTTTTGGCTCGGTACTTTTTTTTAATTACATTATTATTATTATTATTATTATTATTATTATTATTATTATTATTATTATTATTATTATTATTATTATTATTATTATTATTATTATTATTATTATTATTATTATTATTATTATTATTATTATTATTATTATTATTATTATTATTATTATTATTATTATTCTTAGGCCCAATTCAAATCAGAGAGAAGTCCAAGAAAGAAGTCCAAGAGCTTCTCCTCCATCAACATTAACAATAGGGGACAACTAGTTTGTCCGTGCAAGCACAAATATACCATATTGATCTCTAATTCATATACCAACACCCACCTTATTTAGAGAGGTAGAAAAATATGCATATATGTTAAACTTATATCAACCGAGTGAAGGCTTTTTCCAAGCTGTTATATTAGAGTTGGCTGGTGCAACGTACTGCTCTATACGTCACAATTGTTGCGCTTCGTACCATTCTTGTAGAAGATTGAGTCCCCTATCAATAACATATGCAGTGGTATTGGTTGTGCCATTCCAAATTCTGTTATTTCTCTTTTTCAAATGGCTCTCAAATAAGATTGCACAAATTCCTGATTAATATTGAGTTGCTACATAACTGAGACTAGCAACTCATGGACTTTAATTTGCTAGTGGGAATTGACCCTAGCATTAATGGTATTCCATAAGGAGATGTCCATTAATTAATTAGTTTTAAATTTTTAATTAAATAATTAAATGAGTTAATAAAATGAATTTTAATTTTAAACGCTAAATATTGTATAGTCAACAACAATTACATAGTCACCTTGTGTCACTTCATTCAAAATTAGTCATGTCACCATTTTTTTACTAAAAAAGATTCATAAATGATTTTTAAAAAACTTGTTAGAATTTGCAAGGGTATAAATCAAAAAAAAAAAAATTACAGGCACTAAAATCAAAATGAAGCATATTTGCAACTTTTTTTTTTATAATTTCATTGCTATATTATTGGATTATTTCTCTATGTTATCTTTTTCATAACTATACTAATTTTGATGATTTATACCCCCACTTTCTCAAATATCAACATATCATGCACGTCTAAATGAGATATTCTTAAGCAAGTGGTGACATCATCTTAATCTTTCAGATATAGAGAAAACTTTAGTAAATAAATTCACCAGGTTTGTTTTCATTCCGATTTTTTTTCTTCATTTTTTCATTAAAAACAACCATTTGTAAACAAAAATCATGCCCCAAGATTTAAGACGTTCTAAATATTGGGTTTCTAATTTGGTTTTAGATACATATTTGAAATTCTATAACAAGGTTTGAATCTGGATTTTTCCTTTAGTAAATTGGATTTTCTTACCATGCATAGATAATTTTGGTTACTAAAATTAATTTCTATTGTGACAAGATTTTGCATAGTTGATAGCAAACAAGAAGTGTCATTAAAATAGGGTATTTAGTGTCATATCATTGTCTTCTTTCTCTGTCTCATCTTCCTTTATTGTGGTGTGTTATGAAAAAAGGGGTTATTTTTCCTTTTTTGTTGAGTATTAGATGTTTGTTGAAATTTGTGAATATGGGTACAAGATTGCAACCCTTTACATTTGCCTTTCATCTCATGTTCAATCCTAAAGGAAAATAGTTTGAGGATTTTACTTTTCAACCAAATTGAAAATTACTTTTGTGAATGACAAGATCTCACTCTTTTCTCTTATCAAGTGTTGGCCTTTTTATTTTTATTTTTTTATCTCTAACATTTTCTCTCCCTGTTTCACTGTTTGTTTTCTTTAAGTTGTTTTCCCCATTTCTTTTCTTTTGCTATAAATATGAGTTTTGGTTATTTATGTAATTAATTTTTATACACATGTCAGTATAGAGAATAAATGAATCTTTGAAAAGAACAAAGCTACTATAAAGGATATTGGATTATTAATTGAATAAGATGATAGTTTCTATTTTTGCAAACTATATGGAGGTTTACAATTATATACATCATTCATTGCTCCTTAAATCATTTGATTCTTCAACAAGTTTACTTTTAGTAAGAGAAAGAATTGCCTTTTCATTTTTAATATATTTTAACTTTTAAAACCCATTACAAGGATTACATATTTAAAGAAAAACCAAGAGAGACAGGTCCATGTTTTGAAGCAAAAGAAAAATAAGCAATGAAGCAACTACAAAGAGGCTGCAAGATGAAACAGTCTTTAAAGGCCGAAAAGGTTGACTATTGCATTTATTTCTTCTTTTTTGGTTTTTATGTTATTCCATGGTTGTAATCACTTGATATACTCTTTGTTATGACCTGGATAAGGTTGATGGTTCAATTGTATCAATGGATAAAAAACAAGACTGAACAATACTAACAATGGTAATATTTAAGTGTTGTCAATGTATGACCATATTAACATGGTAATAATTCATATCATATCTTTTGTGAAGAATACAAATAAACGTTGTTACGCCAGAAATAAAAGGTTCCACACGAGCTCCCGTTCTGCGGCGTGGTGGCAGGGCCGATAGGAGATTGGCTCCAGGTGTAGATAAGGTCAAATCCGCAGGAGTCATGCAAATACATAGGCCCTTCCCCTCTCTTTTAGATGAATGGGGTGGTTTGGTTTACAACGTCTTTTCCTATCTACGGTCTCTCGGAACGAAGGGTTAGGCAGATAGTATGGGCCCTATTACTTCCAGTTATGTGTTGTGTGGCTCCCTCAAAGCGAATGAAGGGATGCTCGAAGAGCTTACGCTTACTCTCAGCATCTTTGATTGGTAGGCGGGCAGGCTAAGCCCCCTACTTAAGATTCCATTCATAAGGGTCATTTTCTGTTGGTGTGACGCTTTGGTTAGGCTGACTACAAGACTACTAGAGGTGACTTCTAGCTTCTATAGGGGCTTTTCCACTTTGGTATTGTTTTAGTTTGTATTGGTACTGAATGAACATATCAAACAACGGTGAACAGTATTAGCCCTTCTCCGGCTTGGGAAAAGCAGCGAACTCTATAAGCTAGGACGTTGTTCACCTTTGGACATAAACACTATTCCGTTTTCAGTGTAAACCCACCTTTATTTGTTTCAATATCATTTTTTCGCTTCCAAATTTTAGTTTATTCGAAACAACTAATTTATGTCGTTGCAGATTCTCTCTTCAATAGTTTCTATTGGAAGAAAGATGTTTTAGCATATGGTATACCTTGCACCTTTCTGGGTAGATTTTTTTATGGCCTTTTTTGAGTATGATATTTCAAATTGCCTAAATCCAGTTCAACCCATTTTGATGTTAGTGATATTAGACATTTTCATATAAGTAAATATTCAAATGACCTACTTTTACATCTTCCCATCTTTCATTGTTAGGACTTTGGCAAGTATGCGATATTTAATCATCTTGGTAGTTGTTGAACAACGCTTTTTCATGGATTGAAAAATATGATTTTTTTTAAGACAATTAGGCGTATCAGATTGATACCATTTATTTTGTATTATTTGACTACTTTTGTTACATATCAGATTGATACCATTTATTTTGTATTATTTGACTACTTTTGTTACATTTAAATCATCATCCTATATTTTATAAAATAATAGTTAGATTTTAGTGGTTTGAAGGAAGATAAATGGAACTATCATCTCAGTCATTCTTAGTATTTTTATTTTTGTGAAGGCGCTAATATTTATCTACAAGATAGACATAAAAATGTGAGTATCTAGATGAATTATTAATTCAAAATGTATAAGTATTGACACCTTAAAAAATGGAGTATCAATTATAATAGAGTCGTATAACCCAGATACATGTTACACATATTTTTACATGTTACTTAATTAAAATACAGACTTTCAATAGTTAATTAGTTAAAATATTAATATGTATATAATTATTATTACTATTGTACTTTTTCAATATCTTCTAAATGAGACAGATCCATGGGAGGACAAATCCAATACCCTGACCTTTCCCTTTTCACTATCAAATGTAATACAACATATAAAAAAAGTGTACAACATGCCAAAAAATGGATTTTCGAAGTTAATTAGCTAAAAGATAAATATGTATTTAATAATAATAATAATAATAATAATAATAATAATAATAATAATAATAATTATTATTATTATTATTATTATTATTATTATTATTATTATGTTTTTCAATATCTTACAAATCGGACAAACCCATGGAAGGGCAGGCAAGTGTCCTGACGCTTTTCTTCTTCATTATCAAGTATCATGCAATAAATAGAAAAGAGTGCAACATACACCAATATATAATAATAATATGTATAGAAATTAAAAGGGGGAAACCATACAATAATTTCTTTTATTTCTATTTTTTATTTAAATTTAATATAATAAAAAAATTAATTTCAATAGTTATTGGAATAATAAATTAATGTTTTGTTGAATTATTAAATGCTAATAATGGTTAATTTTCATTTTTGATTATGTGATTTAACAATTATTTAATATTAAAGTAAATTATAAAAATCTAGTCATTCCAATTCATCTATTAAAATTTTGGAATAAGAGTAATTATGATATTTTTGTAATAGTTGATATCCTTATATTTATAGTAATCATATTGTTTAATAAACTAATTGATTGATAGTCAATAGATATAATAATATAATAAATTTTTCAATATCTTCAAAATGAGTTGACCCATGTAAGTGCAAATAATTGCCCCGACTGTTCTCTATGCACTAACAAGTATCATCCAATATATATAGAAAAAGTTTAAAAATTATCTAATATTAAAGTAAATTATAAAAAAATTCACCCATCTATCTATTGAAAGTTTGGATTAAAAGTGATTATGATATTTTTATAGTGATTTATATTATAATATTTATATAAGACAAATATTATTTAAACTAATGAATTGACAGTAAATAAATATAATAATATAAAATAAAATAAAGGTTCTAATATCTTCTAATTGGAGCATACACATGGGAGAGCAAGCCAATGCAAATTCCCTTTTTACTGTATATGACATATATTTAAAATGTTTTTATTTAAATTAAGCTAATTCAATGCATTATCCGTGTGAATGCACGGATTTTCAACTAGTTGGTTTTAGAAACTTCTAAGTTTAGTTTTTTTTTTTTTAATTAATTTTTCCTTTTTATTTTTGTTTATTATTCATTTTTTTTTGTCTACTGTATATTAC
>JBBPBQ010020323.1:44691779-44729939 GCA_037974755.1 Cicer yamashitae | reverse complement strand
TTCCAATCTCTATTTATATTCTCTTAATAAAAATCAATTTTCCCTTTTTTTTTTTTATAAAAATCAATTTTATAAATAAATAAAGATTATTTAAAATCATGTTTATATTTTTTGGGGTACAATAAATGTTTTTATAGTTAACACTATTTTTGCACATTTAATTAAAGGTGTCATTTTTTGAACGGACATTGTAGAATACAAATATCTTTTCTACACATAAGTGACTTTTGAACCCAAAATTTGATTTCAAAGACCTTTATTTTCTTCTTTTTTTTTTTAAAGGTTTTCCAATATTTTCTTTAACAAATAAATAATGGTGGCAACTCCCAATTTTGAAAGAACTTATCACTATTTTCTTTCGGTTTGCCATTTTCTGCCGCGACTCCAACCTATTGCGTCACCACCCCTCTCTATTAGAGGAAGAAGAAGTGAACTAGTTTGAATTTGGGAGAGGTGGCTCATGTTGGAAGAGGTAGTAATAGATACTACTCTTGCTACTACTATTAAGAATTTGTAATTATGCAATGAAGTGTACAAAAATATTTTGTCCAATCATATTTTAACTATGGTCTTTGTGCCATAATATTATTTCTTACAATATTTGTAATCTCATATTTCACGTTAGATTTGAATTTCTTATTTAAAGAAAAGTATCTCTGAATGCATGAAAAAATAGTTCACATTTGATAATATTCAACATTTTAATTTATTAGAGTGAAACAAGTTTGATTTAGAGATTTTCTTCAGGGATAATGTGAAATATTTGACTTAGATTTACAGTAGGCTCGAAATAATGTCTCACATAATTCTGATTTTTTTTAAAGAAACATTATTAGAAATGAGTAACTATGCAATGAAGTATACAAAAATATACGTCCAATCATATTTCAACTATGGTCTCGTGCCATATATTATTCCTTAAAATATTTGTATATGAATAAAATTTGTTTGTAATATTAGTACATAATAATAGAGTTAAAATAAAAGGTTACTTTTGGAAAAAATTGCATTTGACAGATACTAATAGTCCATAAATATTTGAGTACCACATGAACTATATAATTAAATGTTTCATAAATATTTGAGTACAAAATGAACTATATAATTAATTTTTGGTCATTAAAAAATTAAGCTATGCATTTGTTACATAAAATAACAGCAATAATCAAAAGACTATCAAAGAAGTTTATTTGCATAAACAATCATTAGCACTACTAAACATATAACTCAAGATAAATTTGATTACATTTCAAGAATGAAGGAATATCCAAACAGAGCAGAGTTTGGATCAAATTTCTTTTGTCTTCATAGCGGTTTGTGTTGCCTTGAATTCTGTTATGCAACTTTGACTTGTTTTGATGATGGGGTTGTGACTTGTTTTTTCAGATCTATTTTTATCATTATTCTTCTTCTCTGTGTTTTGTTTTATGAATTCCTTGATTTTTTTGATGGAATAATATATTATATTCTAGATTTTGAGTTGAAATTATTGGTTTTGAGTTGGAGAATATATGAATTTTGGGTTAAAGATGAGTCGTTTTGGAGATAATGTGTTGTGATGAATCAATATTAAATGCTCCACATCAGCATAAGTATAAATGTCATGCCGTGTCATGTCATTAAAAATTAGCTACATCAGTATTTTTAAACAAAAAAGTTCATGAGGGACCAAAATTGACGGTTTGAGAAATTGCTGGAACAAGAAGAAAAAAATAAATTACAAGGACTAAAATCAAAGTAACCTATATTGGTACCAAAAACATATTTAAGCTTATAATATATTAGTACTGTAATTAATTTTTATTGATGGTATGTTGTTTTTATTCAGTGATGTAATATGTGCTGAAAATAATATGCGGTGAAATAGCAATAATTGAAAGACATTATAAAAAAGAATGATCGATTGAAGGCATTTAATTGTGATAGAATAACAAACTGAAAATGTAATGTAATTGAAATTGATTTATTGTAGTATTAACGTGAGAACAAAAGCGTTGGAAGGCTTCCACGTGAAAGGAAGAATGCTTGTAATTATCCCCTGATAATCTTAATCTTAGTTAGATTATATACTAAAAATATAGTTAATTCCATACACATTATACACCATTAAAATTATCAAGGTTGTGTTGTATCGTATAAAAATTATCAAAATCTATATAAACTATATATCGTTTATTTTAAATAAAAAATAGCAAGGTAGTGTTAATATATTTTCAGCCGAAACAAATGATTGAATTCAAGTGATTAATGAATTTCAGATAAGAACAAATTATTTAGAAGCTTGAACGATCCATGTTTAGCATATTGGAGGCCCACTGCCATTTTTTTGGGTGAAACATAAGAGGTCACATCCCCAACGAAACTAAAACAAAGCTAGAAGTCCATAAGAAAAGCTACCAAACACAACATGGCGAAGGACGAGAATTCAGATATAATATCAAAAACATGGTCGATTTGAGGAGAAGAAAGATCAAATTTAGCAAAAGTATCTGTTACTTGATTGGCTTCACAGTAGACATGAGATATCTTAAAGTGATCCGACTTTTCAAGCACATCCTTTATACGAGTGACAAGTTTGTAACATAAATGTGTATTAGAGCAATTCTTCAAAATTAAGGACCCAAATACTACTTGAGAGTCTGATTTGATATCAATATTTATGAACCCTCTAGAAAAGTCCTACTCTAAAGCCATCGTATATAAATGACCCAAATTCTGCAATCGAGATAGTGTATACCGCTAATGCATAAGAGTGGCCAAATATGAGTGCACAAGTATGATCACAAACCACTCATCCACAAGCTGTCATTTCATTCGAGTTTTGGAATGCACTATCTCCAATATCCATTAAGAGCCACCCATCCATCCCTAGATTAATGTCAAGCAAACCAACGTTGAGGGGGAGCACTCACACCTGTTAGACGAGCATGATTTAAATGAGTATTCAATATAGAATTTGCTTGGTGCCTTATTATTGGAATTATTAGTTATTAAATAATGTTATATTTTTTGTTGCGAAAAATTAAAGGATGCCCCACTAAAATTATTTCAAATTTTTTAAGAATTAAAAATACAACAGGTGTGAGAAATAGACTGTTGAAGGTTTATTTGATCATACACATATGTTGTGTTTGATTTGTTTAATGACTATGCACCAAATAGGTTTACCTCGTCATTTAATACCCAACGTCTTGTCATGTAGTACTATTTTATAACAATATTTTAAAAAGAATTATCGTGTTCTCTTTTTCTTATCAATAATTATTGTATACTATATTTCTATTGAACGTTCGTACAAAATTAATGACTATGCATTTTTTTTACCAAACGATGCATATTATTTTTTCTCGTAGCTTTTGCTTAGTAATTATAATGTCATCATTTTATTGTTGAATGTTAATATATTTTTTATATAAATATTAATAGTATATAATTTTGTCCTTACAAATAACAGTACGCGAAAAAGCGCATTTTACAGCGCTTTTTTTAAGCCATTTACAACGTTTTTTCAAAAAAAATAAGCGCTGTAGTATCTAGCGCTGTAAAAAGATACAACAGCGCTATTTAAAATAAAAAGCGCTGTAAAATGCGTGGATATATTGCGCGCTTGTTATACTCGTTTTACAACGCTTTTTTGAAAAGCGCTATAAATCTCTTCTACAAACACACTGCTTGTTATACACGTTTTACAGCGCTTTTTTGAAAAGCGCTGTAAATCCCTTCTAAAAACGCGCTGATTGTTGTACTAGTTTTACAGCGCTTTTTCAGAAAAGTGCTGAAATAGGTGCATTATTATGCACGTTTTACAAGGTTTTTTCAAAAAAGCGCTATAATAGGTGCATTATTATGCAGTAATAGGGGCATTATTATGCACATTTTACAGCGCTTTTCCAAAAAAGCGCTGTAATAGACGTATTATTATGCTGTAATAGGTGCATTATTATGCACATTTTACAACGCTTTTTCAAAAAAGCGCTGTAATAGGTGCATTCTTATTCTAGTTTTATTAAAAAAATGCTGTAAATTGAATTTTTAGATAGCGCTTGTTTGAGGTTTTTTATGGCATTTTTTTAGAAAGCGCTGTCTTTTAATTTTTTTCCAAAAATCATTTTCATCCAGAATCAGTTCACAAATCAGTACACAACAACAGAACTATATAACTTTATAATATAACTTTATAACTTTACATATTTACACAATCAGTTCACAACAAACTACAGCACAGAACAGAATACATATTCATATACATATTCACATATTGACAACAGCACAAAACTATTCATATAACTACATATTCACAACAGCACAGAACTACATATTCACAACAGCACAGAACTACCATATTCATATAACTATCCCTTGCAGCATGTCATTTCCCAGCAAATCAAATAATCTTCATTTCGATCACATACTGACACCAGTCTTCCCTTATTTCAGTTAGATCTCTTTTAGAGTATGTTGGATTGGAATTGTCAAAGTACTGTGCGATATAAAAATTGAACATAAATAAGTTAGAATCAAATATATACATAGTTTATATATGAAAATCAAATAATGAAAATACTGTACCGTTTCTGGGATTATAATTTGATTCATATCAACAATCTCCTTCATGAATCGCAATATATAGTACCCACAGTCGATGTTGTTAGTTTGACGAGGGAACTATAAAATAAAACATATAAGTCAATAAATATTTGTGCATTGATTGTAAATGAAATTTTAAAGGCATATATTTCAAACCTTTATTGGAATCCATGTGATGTTATTTGACTTTTGCTTCGACGCTGTAGCACCTCTTTGAGCTCAGAAAACTTGTAAAGCACTATTGAATAAATAAATGTGATTATTAGAGCATTAACAAACACATTATATATATATATATGTGTGTGTGTGTGTGTGTAAGAAATAAATGAATATTACTTACGTGTCGAAGATAGTCTTTATATCCGAGTGATTGTTGTAATGGCCGTGTAAGGGATCTAAATAGTATATAACTTCAGATGTCGCATTGATTGTAAATAGCACCCAATGTGCCATACAACAACAAAAATTTGGTTGACAATTTTGTTTACACAACTAATAAATTAAGATCTCATAAATAAAAAAAGATATAAGTAAAGAATATATAATTACCCTGAATTATATGGTGCAAGGAACAACTTATCCTTCTCTTTATTTCCTAATAGGATATCTACAACGTATTTCTTTACATTAACTGGATCAAGTTTAAACATTGAAAGCTTATGTGGAGACAAGAATGAAAATCTATTTGACAATCTGCGCGTGCACACCAACTTCTCATACAAAAACCTTCAATGAAAATTTCAAATTAGATTAATTACCAATAAATTAAATTAATTACCAATAAATGCAATTAAAAGTAATTTTCACCTAATGTATAAGCTGATGATAATAGCGCTCAGCTCCTTATGGTTGAGAAGTTCGTATATGTGCTCTTTTTCAAGTAGTTCTTCATACTCATCTCCGAAAATAGCTTTATCCATGCTTATGATGCGTGAATCGTTGCTGTCCATATTCGTTTTTACCTGTATGTCAAGACACGACCCATATCGAGCAAGGCGTGGCTGACTTATTTTAGGAGCAACAACTGATTTTCCCCGATCCAGTTTTTGAACTTTGGCAGCTTTATTACCCTCCAGCTTTTGAAGTTTGCCAGCTTTATTACCCTCCAATTTTTGAAGTTTGCCGACTTTATTTTTACCACGAACATCCAGTTGTGGTGCGGCTTTATTCTAGCAGCTGGTTTGCTGTGCGGGTTTGGATTGAATTTGAAAAAATGAGGTTAATCAGTTTGTTAGTTTATTGAATCTGAAAAAATGACAAACCTGCCAGAATAAATGTGACAAACCTTTTCCGGTGATGTGACTGACTCGTTTCTGGGAATCTTCTTGTCATTCCCTTTAGACTTTGTCTGAATCTAAATAAATGTGAAATTAAAGTTAACAACGGAAAAAAAATCAGCTATTAAATATAATCAATCATAATCATATATTGTGCAATTAAATATACATATCAATTAAACATACATTTCAATTAAACATACCTTATCAAGGGCAACAAGATGTTTGGGCCATGCCACGTAACTACCTATTGCTTCGCCCAAATACTTCATATATGCATCGTTGTCCGGTATAGGCAATGGTGAATTTGGTTCCAAAGCAATCACCGGTGATACTTTGACATGGCCGACAGGGATCAGTGTGTTGTGCAATACTTCTCAAAAGTATTATACAATGTTCCTTTTCTGACCTTGCGATGAGTAGGGGAGGATAAATACAGCACGCAAGGAGAGACACCCTAAATCAATGGTTAATACATAAGTATGTGAAACAATTAGGTTGAATGAATTTCTTATTTTATTAAGTAATTAATTACCCCGGGAAGACTTTTGAGACCAATGTTGCAACTCGCGTTTTCACTCTCCATTTGTATTTCACGTTGGAGCTGATCCGGAAGTTGCTTGTCTTTATTCGTCTTCACCAAGAGTGCCACTTGCTCTGTTAGGACTTTGAGCTTCTCTAATACTTCCTCATTATATGGATTTTGGCGCTTCTCTTGTGAAAAATAGCTTTTAGGAGTTACGCCAAATCCTTTCCCCCTCACGCGGCCGGAATATTCATGAACATTAAACACTTTACCGAGTATGTCCCTTCAACTAGCTTTGTTGTCCTCTTGATTTTCCGAACTTTGTTCGAGATTCTCCTAAAATACACGTAGGATTAAAAAGATAAGTTCAATATCATTTTTAAAATAAAATATTAAAAAATATTAAAGTGATAATATATTTACACAAAGTTCTATTACTTTTTGAACATTTTCATTATCAACAACTCCATCTTTATTTACACGAGCTTCCTTCCACAAGATATGACGACCCAATGGTTGACATAGGGTTCGTAGGGTTACAGCTTCGTTTAAGAGGGTTAGTAACAAAGAAGAACAGCGCAGAAATACGAATGGTTAGTAGGAGAATAGGGTTCGCAGAAATACGTAATGAGGGTTAGTAACAAAGATGGTTCGCAATGAGAAGGAGAATGAAAAGGAGGAGGAAACAAGCGTATGAAGTTTACGTAATGAGGGTTAGTAACAAAGATGGTTGGCAATATGGTTCGTAGGGTTCGCAATGAGAAGGAGAATGAAGAGGAGGAGGAAACAAACGTATGAAGTTTACTTAATGAAGAGGAAACTGAAGCGGTTTACTGTTATATATAAAACCCTATTACAGCGCTTTTTTGAAAAAGCGCTGTAAAAGACCTCTTTATTTTATTTTTTAAAAGCCTATTATAGCGCTTTTTTAGAAGCCTTTTAAAGCGCTTGTGAAAAAGCGTTGTAAAAGACCTCCTTATTTTATTTTTTTAAAAGCCTTTTACAGCGCTTTTCCACAAAGCGCTTTAAAAGGCTTCTTTGTTTTATTATGTGCAAGCGCTTTGTGACCCTTTTACAGCGCTTTTCCACAAAGCGCTTTAAAAGGCTTCTTTGTTTTATTATGTGCAAGCGCTATGTGACCCTTTTACAACGCTTATGCAACAAGCGCTTTAAAAGACCTCCTTATTTTATTTTATTAAAAGCCCTTTACAACGTTTTTCCACAAAGCGCTTTAAAAGACCTCTTTGTTTTATTATGTGCAATGCTCAATTCTAGCAGATCAAACAATTAAATTACATGAACTCAGTTCAGATTACATGGCATATATAAAACAATTATACACATTAAGGTGCCCCTCTTCTTTTCCTGGTGGGATTCACATTTGTTTGTCCATTAACGATATGAAACGATGGATTAATCCAAATTCCCTCATCATGATCATCTCTAAGATATAAACCATCATCAGTTGAATCAATTTCATGTGGTTGTGATGTTGCAAAGAAAATATCATTACCAACATCTTCATCATTATTGTTATCATCACTTATTTTATTGGTTGATAGGAGAACGAACCATTTATCATCAGCAGGATCAGTGACATAAAACACTTGTTGAGCTTGCGACGCTAAAATAAAAGGATCATCTTTGAATCCCCCCTATTAAAATTGACAAGCAAGAACCCTGACTCATCAATCCGAACGCCATTATTATTATCGACCCACTTGCAACCAAATATGGGAACACGAAACATTGTGTAGTCTAACTCTCATATGCGCTCGATAACCCCAAAATATGATAGATTTGCATATATGGGTTTTTGTCTTTTGCACTTGAGATATGCATCGCTTCAGCTATAAGAGTGACTCCGCTATTTTGCATAGTGGTTTGATCATCTTGTTCTTTGGTATAAAATGTGTAGCCGTTAATTACATAACCGGTGTAAGAAAAGACATGTAAACTCGGACCATTTGCTAGCCACCTCAATCTTTGTGAAATTGATCCAGGTCTACATCAAACTTTGACTTTATGTGATTTTTTAACCATGTTATAAAACTTGGATTGTGCTCTCGAGTTATCCAATTTTGATTCCTATTCATGTTCAAACTAGATAACTGATCCATGTGTATTGTAACATACGGTTGAACCTCATCATCATTGTGCAGAACATACAATTGTGCCTGCTCCCATTCTGTCTTTGATATAGTCATTAGTCTCTTTCCAATTATCCCTTCTCCTGATATTCTTCCCGAATGAAGAGACATGGGAAGCCCTATGGATTCAACATTGGACAGATATTCAGTACAAAATTCAGCAGCTTCTTCGACAATGTACCATTTAGCAATACAATCTTCTGGTCGACTTCTACTTTTTACGTACCCTTTTAATATTTTCATATATCATTCTATCGGATACATCCATCTCATATAAGCTGGCCCACAAAGTTGTGTCTCCTTAACAAGATGAACAGTAAGGTGAACCATTATATCAAAAAACGAGGGTGGGAAATACATTTCAAGCTCACACAAAGTAACAACAATTTCCCTCTGCAATGTCGGTAATTTCTAAGGATCGATCACTTTACTACAAATTTCCCTGAAGAAGAAACATAATTTAGTTATGGCTCCTCGAACTTTTTCAGGTAAAATAGAACGTATACCTATTGGTAGCAAATGTTCTATTAGAATATGACAATCATGGGTGTTCAAACCTTTTAACTTGAGGTCTTTCATACAAACTAAATTTGTAATGTTTGAAGAGTATCCTTCTGGAACATTAACTTCGTGTAGAAATTTACACAAAACAATTTTTTCCTTTCTAGATAGAGTATGAGCGGTTGGAGGTAGATATGTGCGATTTCCTTTCTTTACGAGACCCAATTTGTAAGACCGTTAATTTTAATTTATAAATTATGAATTTTAGTGTGTTTTTATGTTGAATTCTGAGGCTTTTTAGCCAATTTTATTGGTATTTTGAATGTGAAATGCCAATGATTTATGAGACCCGTTTAAAATTATTTGGCGAGAAATAATTTAATTACGTTGCGGAAAATTTATTACTGGACTATTTTGTTAAAAATATCTATAGTTGCTGAAAAATTTACCTGTCAATTGAGTTGCAATGAGAATAGATATTTTTATCAAAATAGTTGGGGTGTGTGTGTGAGAGTTTTTGAAATTTGTTGGTATGAGATAAATATAATATATATATATATATATATATATATATATATATATATATATATATATATATCAGTGATGGAGAAAGAGAAACAAAAAGCATGTAGCTTTACGCCACGCCATCCACCCTCCTTTCTTCTTCTTTCTCTCTGTTACCAAAACTAACAAAGTTTTGGTTTTTTTCAAAATCAAAACCTCATTTTTCACCTAGATCTAAGCTCCATCTCGCGAAGTGACAGAAAGGAAAGTTGTTCACCTCCACAATACGGTGCTAGTGAACCAACTTTGGAAGGACGTCGCGAACGAATTTTTCACCGGAAGTAATCGCGGTGCCGTAATTGGCCGTTAAAGCTACCGTTGAGGTAAGGGCTCCTTCCAAATTTTTAGCTTGCGTATAAGATTTTATATGTGTATTTATGGAGTTGGAATTTGGTGAAATTGATGTGTGATTTCGTAGAAATTGAATTTAATTGATTTATGTGTGTTTTAAGGAAATTAAATTTAAGGTATTTGAGGTGAGGTTTGTCGGAAATAAATTTGGCGACATTTATGTTTGAAAATGTGGAAATTAATGGGTGATTTATGATTGAACTTGGTGTGGAATTCGAATTTATTGAATTCAATGTGGTTTGTGAATTAAATTTGGTGTGTTTGATGTGTGAATTTGTAGAAAATGAATTTAAAGTGTTTTATATGGAATTGAGAAAATTAAGTTGATGAGTTTGAGGGATGATTTGTGGAAATTAATTTGGTGTAAATTTATGTTTCCATTATGGAAATTAATGGGTGTATTGTGGTTGGAAATTGTGGAGTTTTGAATTTCGTGATTTATGGTTGAAAATTTTGGATATTGAATTTGGTGGTATATGTTTGAAATTTTGGAGTTTTGAATTTGGCGATTTATGGTTGAAAATTTTGGATATTTAATATAGGTGGTTTATGTTTGGAAATTTGGAGTTTTAAATTTGGTGATTTATGGTTGAAAATTTTGGATATTTAATATAGGTGGTTTATGTTTGGAAATTTGGAGTTTTAAATTTGGTGATTTATGGTTGAAAATTTTGGAGATTTAATATAGGTGGTTTAAGTTTGGAAATTTGGAGTTTTGAATTTGGTGATTTATGATTGAAAATTTTGGAGATTTAATATAGGTGGTTTATGTTGAAAATTTGGAGTTTTGAATTAATGTTATTTATGTGTGGTTTTGTGGAAAATGAATGGATGAAATTAGGTATGTATGGTGAATTAAATTTAATATGGATTGTGGATTACATTTGATGTGGGTTTGAGGAAAATCTATTGAGTGTACTCTGTGAAATATTTGAAAAAAACCAATATTGTTAAATGAGTATTAAGAATGGAGAATCTTTTAATAGCTGCATATACGTAATGGTTGTGGTGATTCATGTTTGGTGTGATTGATGTGTTCATAATTAATATTATGAATTTTTGATATGTGTTTTATGTGTGGATTTTTTGGAAAATGAATTGGTGTGAATTGTGGGATTATGAGTTATATATGTTTGAGTATGCTCTGTGTGGAATTTGAAAAATCATTAGTGTTAAATGAGCATTAAAAATGGGGAATCTTTTAATAGCTGCATTTACTTAATGGTTGTGTCGAAAAGAGTCAGAGTGTGCTCATGCATTCATAGTACATGGTGACCGCGATGGTGCCATGGTGATAGTGGTAACCGTGATGGGCCACGAGATAGTGCCATGTGAATAGTTGGTCCATCTTATCCTTGTGGGGATTTTCGCGTCGTGCTGATATGTGAGATATTGCACTCTTGTAAGTCGTGCTGATCTGTGAGCGATTGCACGCATAGAAAATCATGCTGGTCTGTGAGAGATTGCACTCTTATAAGTCGTGTTGATCTATGAGCGATTGCACGCATAGAAAATAGTGCCGGTCTGTGAGAGGCTGTACGATAGTACATTGTGCTGGTCTGTGAGAGGCTGTACGATAGTAAATCGTGCTGGTCTGTGAGAGATTGCACCTTAATAATTAGTACTGCTCTGTGAGAGGCTCTACAATTATGATTTACGCCCCTTCGAGGATGGTTTTGGTTTGGAATTCCGGAATCATGCGCATTAGCATATACACATTGCATTAGAGTGTTTGGCACGCGTGTCATGTTTGATATACCATGATGATTGTATATACATACTCAGTTGTTGTGATTGTGCCGTAATTGATGAGTGTGATTGTTTAATTTTGTGTGTAAGTGTTGAATGATTTCGAAACGTTTGCGAAACTGAAATCTACAATTTTTAGCAGTTGTATTCGAATACGTGGTGCTTGTATTTGAATACATTTAAGTGGATTTTACTGCTGACTTGTGTTTTAGCTCTGTATTCGAATACAGTGATGCTGTATTCGAATACGACAGTGCAGTTTTGTTAAAAACTTCATTTTTCAACCTGCTTATGTATTTTTGGCATATGAAAACCCTTTCAAGGTGTATGTTAAGTTGAAAGGTTATTTTGTGCATTTAAAACTTAAATGCTATGTGTTATTTGTTAATTTCGGAATGGTGACCCTTTACAATTATTGTGGAAATCTGGGCTTTGCCCTCAGATGAGGATCAGGACCGTCCTTCCGGTTAGTACTCTGAAGATTGGAAGGTAGTGGTTATACCTGATCGAGGTTGTGTCAGAAGGTTTTGCTGGGCGCGTGGAGTTTACCCGGGTTGTATAGCTTTTTGTGGTATGATCAGATTAGGTGGCTGTATAGGGGCAGGGTGTCTTCCTCTTGTGGTTGTATTTATTTTATTTTGGAAGACTGTATCCCTATATTTTAACTGTCTGTTGACTTGTATTATGGTGGGTTCATGTGTCACTTTTTGATGTGACGTGGGGGAAGTAGAGATTCTTAGGGCAGTGCATTTTTGCAGGTGATTGTTGAGAATACCCCAGGGGTATGAGCAATGTTTGATGGGTCTCATAGCCCCGATGTATTTTTCTGTTGAAAATACTTTGGACTTTTAATTCCGAAAACTATTTCCACTACTTGCAATTATTGTTGACTTTTGTCGTTGTGATACGACTTAAATGTTTTATCCAAAAGTATTTTCTTGATTTTATGAACTTGAATTTATTTTTTTTTTAAAAACGGGCTGTTACAATTTTGGTATCAGAGCTTTGGTTTGGATTTCTTTGGGGATGTGGAGTTTTGGTTATAGATTGTAGGTCAACCTGTAGGTTGGGAGTCGTTATCTGATCATGCGTCGGGTTAAGTTGTCAAGTCTGGTGGAGTTGTTATGTCTTGATGTAGACTGAAGTTATTTTTGGAATTATTCTAAGTGGTGTTAAGATTTCTTCTATGATGTTGGTTTGAGGAACCAATGCCTCCAAGAAGGAGCTACGCTGCAAGAGTCAACGTCAATGGGGATGATCAAATGGCTGAAGCTATGAATAACATGACTGCTTCTGTTGCTGCACAGACTACTACAAAGTCTCTGTGGGATCTGGAAAAGAGGGAAAGAGAGATCCGTGTTGTTGAGTCAAGGGGATTGGAAGATTTTCATCGTTACAATCCTCCAAAGTTCAAGGGTGATGAGAGCCTAGGTAAAGCTGATCAGTGGATTCAATAAGTGGAGAAATTTTTAAGAAGGGTATTAGATGTTCGCCTGGAGGATTTCAGGATGAGACTGGATGAAGTTTGATAACTGTCAAAGAGGTGTGAACACCATGGAATTATTGAGAAGACAGAGATTCCATTTGGAATAGCATTTGATGCTTAGGTGCCAACGAACGAGACTTGTATCGAAGTTAAGGGGCGTTGTACGTTAGGGGTAAATATTACCTTGGTTAGATAAAGTACGCTTTGAGGAATAGTCGATACCTTGAGGGGTAAGGTCGAGCATTCGAGTTAAACTAGATTCGTGACTTAGATTTTTTAAGTATGAATCTCATAACGATTATATAAGTGAGACTATATATTTTGTTGGTAAGTGACAAATCTCTTTGTGGTTTAGGAGATAATAAGTATACATAGTGAATAGATGAAACTATAGACGCGTAAGTATGAATTTTGAGTGATGTTCGAAAAAACATAAGGAGTTAAGACTTGATGTATTGAACCGTATGTTACTATTAAGTGGAATTGGAAGTACCGAGTACGACAATACTTAGAGATTGTAGCAATGTAAGCTTTGAGAGTCTATTAAAGGATGATAATTACTAGAAGAATGTTAATATTTTGATAGGTCGGAGGGATTATTCGAGATTTGATTTGGGACTCTAAGATGGTTAATTTTTAAGTCGATGACTTAAAATCCACAAGGTTGGATGGAGGACTAAGTGACGCCATAAACTTGTATAATTGAGGTAGTCGAGGTAGGCAAGGAATAAATAATTCAGGTTATGGTTGAGAATGTTTGAAGATTTACTAAAAATATTGTGTTATGATTAGAAGAGTTTTAATTAGTGAGATTACTAAGACGATTAGAGTCGATGATGAATAAGACCTTGAACTGTATCTTAAGATGAAATGGATGAATTTAGACGGTGTGACTAGTATTTGGAGATTTCGAGGATCAGATTTTAGAATTTTATTCTATGATAGAAAGTGAAAAAGAAGAGATATAACAAATGAGTGTTTCAATGCCTAGATGGACGATGAAAGGTATGTGGGACTTTGAGATATTTTACTGCAAAGTTATGAGGATGAGGTTTATAGATAATTATTCTTAGGAAATGCTTATTGGGAACATTTGTGAAATAGTTTTTTGGACGTTTGATTGTTAGGATTCTTTCAGTTTGTATCTCGGTGGAGGTTGAAAAGGAATAAGAATTCAGCGAGTGAACCAAATTTTGGAAAAATGTGCCAAGAAAGCTTGTTGGAGCAGCACATGGAGATGTAGCTTATGTCAATTAAAGATTCATGAAAGGAATTATCTCGCCTGTAATTCAGACAATGTTATTTTAAAGGCATTACTTGAGTACATGGCATTGGGGTTGCTTTTGTGTTTGCCAATCAACAGAATTAAATGTTTGTTTGGTAGGGAAGAATTGCGTATGAAACGGAAAAGTTTGGTGGGAACTAGTAAGGCTTGATTTATTGAAATCACCATAATGAAGATATATCAAGGTTCGAGGTAGAAATTTAAGGGTTGTATAAATGGAAAAGGGATGGAGTGAAAATAGTGTGTTTGACCTGTCAGAATGAAAAGATAATTATCAAGCTGCAAATAAAGGACGCGGCGAAATTGAGAAGCATCAGAATGAATGTTGGCAGTAGATGTCAGAATATTATTTTCAGGTTTGTTCAGAATGGTGAAGTATGTAAGAATTGATTAGTGAAGCGTGAATTTGAGGGGTTAGGCATGAGACAAATGTAGGTCTTAATCAGTGAATGAAATTCAAGTTGAGTTTTTGTTGAAGACGTGACTCTTGAAATGAAGTACTAAACTGGAAGGAAGTTTGTGTATCATGAGTAATATAGTTTTGGCATGTTATCGAAAATATTTGAGGAAGCTTCGATCACCAAGCAGATGTGGGGATGGAATTCTTAGAGTTATAATTAGAACAACATACTGATAAGAACACTACGGTTTGGCGTAGTTGTGCGACTAAAGAAAAATCGAGGATTTGTAGTCAATGGAGACATTCAGGAGTTCTCAACGGTAATGATTGTTGGTGCTAGGTGTGTTGGTGTCATACTCAGTGTTTCGGTTTAGGTACCAAATGGATGTTTCATACCAAGTGGATGTATATGAGGCTATTACAGTTCGGTAAAGATAGTCCAAGCCACCATCATGGTTGTTGGCTATTTATTAACAAATTGAGGAACTGATCATCCTTAATATGTTGTTGATAGTAGACAAAATCACGTTGAGTGAAACGGGCGAGTCTTAAGAGTGTTAATAATTTTGTGAAGCTTTTATCAGACCATCCATTACTCGCTTTTAAGTTGTACAACTTTAATATCGCCGACAGTCTTGTGAATTTAGTACAACCATTATATAATGGTTTCTCTGCATCACTCAACAAGCTCTCAAACATTTTAGGACAATCCCGAAGATCTTCTTCAACTGATTTTGCAATCTCCTCAACTCGGTCCAGCTCATATGTATCTGTGTCGAAATCAGTTGAAGCATATGTCGAACCATTCTCAAAATTAATGTTTCCATTTTTTTTTCTCACCATGTCTTATCCAACATGTATAGCTTTGATCAATTCCATGCCATACTAAATGTCCTTCCAATTCATCTGCTCTAACGCGTTTTCCAAAACAACATTTAAACAAGGACAAACGACTTTATTTGGATCTTTTGCATTCTTCACTGAAAACTCAACAAACTCCTTCATTCCATTTTCATACTCTTTTGACAATCGATTGACAGACATCCATTTCAGGTCCATTTTATATGACCTATATAAATGCAGTTACACAAATAATAATTTATTGATAACATTATACCAATCTATAGTACACATATATATCTAATATTGGAAAATGGAAACCAAGGTCCAAGTCTGATTTCAAAACAGAACAGATCAACAAATTTCAAAAAAGAATAGATTTTATATGATTTATTATGTAACAATTTATCAATTTTAGTAACAACAAAAAATTAATAAATACAGTACCTGAGACAACGTATCCAATTTGTTTTAAAGGAGGAGCAGTAGATGAGCGCACAATAGAGGAAATGAGGGTTTGCATAGTAGAGGAGATGAGGGTTCGTAGGGTTAGGACAACGTATTAAATTTATTTTAAATTTGTTTTTATTTATTTAAAGTGAATGATTTTACAGCGCTTGTATAAAAAGCGCTCTAATAGGTCCTTTAATTATGTGAAAGCGCAAGCCTTTTACGCGCTTGTATAAAAAGCGCTCTAGTAGGTCATTTAATTATATGAAAGCGCATGTATTTTACAGCGCTTTCACAAAAAGCGTTTTAAAAGCTATGTAACATAAGGTGGGAGCGCTACATTTTACAGTGTTGTGTTTAAAATGCTTAAAAAGCGCTGTAAAAGCTATGTGAGAGCGCTTTTTAAAAAAGCGTTGTAAAAGAGTTGTAAACATTATGTGCAAGCGCTATGTGACCCTATATGACCCTACAACAGCGCTTGTCAAAAAAGCGCTGTTGTATCCTCTGTTATTTTTAAAAAATTCTACAACAGCGCTTGTATTAAATAAGCGCTGTAAAAGACGCGCTATAAAATGTCATTTTTGGCGTAGTGTAAATTTTTTTTGGATCTATCCTTATTTGAGAGAACTCAAGTTTGAATTTTGGCTGAAACAATTTTTAGCCAAACTTTACCTATCTGTCGAACTCTAAATTACTAGGATCTCGTTCCTCTAAGAACCATACAGTTAAAATCAAAAATTGACTTTCAATCTTCTTTATTTCTCTTAATTTTACTTTTAGATTTGTATAAAATTTTACATGCATGATTAATGAGATATTGTAAAACCCTTACCATGTGTCTAGAATATCATAATCAATGCATACATTTTGACAAGACAAAACAAGTCATGTTAAAATCCTACAAAGTACAATCAACACAATAAATTGTAACTATAAATTTATAGTTTACAATCCTCCTTTCAAGTACCAAAATTTCATCACATATTACTTTCTAAACAAAATATAAGTACTAAATGTTGTCCTCTAGCTCTAACTCCAGACTTACTTCCTTCCCTCTACTTAATACATAAAGAAACAACGGTGAGATAATAATCTCAGTGAGTTCTATAAAAAGGGGAGGATAGTTTGAATAATTTTCCTTAAGAAAATAATGAAAACTTGTCATGAATATGTCATGTAGGTAATCGGTGTGATTGGAGTCTCTTGCAAAGGTGATCTGGCCACAACCACAATTGGCGTTGCAATTGTTTTACCTTTACCCATTGTTCTTGGTCTGAAACAATGTTGGAATGCCCCACCATAATATGCATGTCATTATTTATTTATGAAACACAACGTATTTTTGCATGATGTATACAATGCATATCTCAATCACCAATTAAGTAAAGGTTATTAACTTCATTTACATTACAATTCTAAAATCATAGCATAAGTCTATAGCTTGCATAATTCATCAGAACCCATTCTAACTCGAGGTAATACAATTAGTGGTGTCCTCAAATTAGAGGCACAAAGTCAACGCATCCTTGATTTAGAGGCAACATGATCAAGGACGGTAAAATAAGGGACAACATGACCAGAAGCAGATTCTGACCAAAGGAAACATAATTAGAGTCAGAGGAAACGTGACAATAGGCAGGGTTAAAGGATACATGATCAGGGACAGAGTTAGAGGATATGTAACCAGAGGTTGAGTCAGAGGATACGTAACCAAAGGAAGAGTCAGAGGATACGTAACCAAAGACAACATGATCAGAGGATATGTGGATCAAAGACAACATGATCAGAGGAACTTGGATCAGAGGCAAAAATAAGAAAAGTGCACCAGAGGCAGAAGTAAGAGAACAACACCAGAGGTATAAGTAAGAGAACGACACTAGGGGCAAGAAATAGAAAACAACATCATAGGAAGAAATAAGAGAACAACACCAAAGGCAAAAAATAGGAAACAACACTAGAGGCAGAAAAATAGAAAAGAATTATCAGAGGTAAAAATACGTAATTTTTTGAAACAACAACTAAAGGCAAAAACTATAAAGTTACAGAATGGCACCCAGAGGCAAAACTACAGAGGCGAGGGTGAAAGAGCATCCAAGGCACGCCATTTTCCTTCAGTGACATGATTCACACATTAAAATTAAATTCTTTACTCAAAATCTTGAGAGTTCCTAAACACAACAATCATGCAATGATCACACAAACAACATACATGACATTTTAACATCATTTGGGTGCAATTTCAAAACACCTATATGCTAAAAATTCCATTTCCTCACACTCTAAGTTCTTCTAACTTGTAATGCCTCCATAACAGTTTCTGACAAGAAGTAAACAATTTCAGTGAATAATTTCCCAGAACCCTCATGCTATAAGAAGTTAATGTAACATAACTCACAGTTTTTTCTAAAAGGGTTCTTCTTGAATGTCAGTTAACTAGTGGCTTGTCTACTTCTTAATTTTCTTCCTCTTCAGATATAGTTTCCTTTGTTGCTTTTTTTCTCACTCGGACACGATTTGATGGTTTATTGTGGGCTGAGAAGATAATCCTCGCAAGCAAGAAGTTGGAACAAGTCTGATGGGATTAATGGAGTTAGTGTTTTTGGAAAATTTGGAAAAGAATAAGAATTTGGAGAAGATGATGAACATTGTACTGGTGAGTTCTTCAGATTGGTTACGAGTAGAAGAGAAATAATGAGATAATGGTTTGTGTTTTTCTCGGGAATGAGATAAAAGTGAAGCAAATGGAAGAAATTCTCCATTTTGACCCTTGGACATTACTTATTTTACTTTTTTTTATCCCTTCCTATTCTAATTAAAATTTCTTATTACTAAATTAATCATGTTAATATTTAAAAATCCTTATTTTTCTAAGTTTTTAATTAAATGGGTTATTACAGATATAAACTTCCAATCCAAAAAATAAAATTGAAAAATAAAATGTAAAATTAAAAGAAATAGAGAGGATTGAGAGAGATTGAAAAAAATTTAAATTGATAGGATCCAAACTCATGAAAACTTGAAGACACATATGAAAGTAAACAAATTAAGTTATTTTTCATAAGTTACAACGAAAAAACTCTAAATGGTGAATGAAAGAGTACATATTTAAAGAAACTTTATCATTGATATATAACTTAATTATAGTTTCAATTTAAAAATTCAATTTGTATACATGTCTACTATTCATGAGAACCATTATTAGTAACAACCCTAAAATTAATTAGACATGCAATAAACTTGATATTTATTTAAATCCTTATCGATTTTTTGATAAAACTTAAAATTCTATTGAGAAATTGAAGCCACATAAATAATATTATTTGAAAATTAACATAAAAAATTCTTGTGCATTATTGATTAAAGAATATGTGCACTCTAATTAAACAATAATTTAATGACGTACTACTAAATATACAAAAATAATATAATAACAATCAAAAAATTAAAGTAGAGCGTAGAAGTAAGAATGACAAAATGAAATGGAATGAAATTATAGCCCCTAATGTGTGTCTTCCATATTGTACAAAACACCACAATAGCTCAACGCTTGTGTAACCTATATTTTTTTATTACAAAAATATCTATTAGAAAAATAAAAAGTTAGTCCAATAAAGAAATGCAATTGAAATAACAAAGAAAGAGATATCCTGGTATGATATCTTGTCGTCTAAAAGAAAATGTAAAGCTACCGAAAAACATCTAAATGAGAAAAATAGTAGTACAAAATTAAATTGGAGAATAGAAAAAAAGAAGAAAAAAAAACATAGTAGTGAAGAAATCTAAAGATATTGGTGGAGATGATTGTACAATTGTTAATATAATAATCAAAATTTTAACAAAAATAATATAATTTATATGAAATCCAAATAAACAAAAAATGAGAGAAAGTAAGTTAAATCATGTATGGGAGTTGAGCAATTAATGTATCAATCTAACAGCAACTTAAACAATGTAATGTTCTACAACAAATTTAAAGGCAAAAAAGAAGAACATAATTAGTACCAAAATAAAAAAGAAAGTACCAATTTTATAGACCAAATAATAATTGTGTTATATTGCCAAGAGGTGGATGAGTAAGAAAATTTTGAATGTTTCAAATAATAAAAAATGAGCATAAAATAATAATTCAAACGGTGATGAGAATTGAGAGAGACTACAATAGATGCGAGATAATTGCTTTTATTGATTGAATATGTGAATTAAAATTCAAATATTCTATAAATTATATGACATGAGTAATGCACCGATGGAGATGTGAGTAATGATGCACTTTCGGAAGAATAGGTTTATAGGCAAAAATTTATAGAATAATTTTCATGAGGCATAATTAGTAATTAACTTTAGTAATTAAATTTGATTATAAGGGAATATTTTGAAATCTAGTAAGAAAAGTTTTTACAAACAAATCGTTTTTAATGTGGCCAATTATTGATTGGAAAAGGGATGGAAACATTGAAAATTCTGAAATTTTTGTGATTGTTGTTTATCTTGAATTGATTTTTTTTTTTATAATTAATTTTGGAATCAATATAAATTGATTCGATCCTTTTTTTTGGGTAGAATTCGATCAATATAAATTACTATTCAATCAATTTATATTTTCAACCAATTTATTTATTTTATTAATTTGACTAATTTATATGATTGCATTTAATACTAAAAACTAGATGGTTGTAGAATATTTTTATTTTCCATAATTTGTAAAATGCATTTAATGCTAAATGAACCAGAGCAAGATAGGATGCTATGTGTACATTTTACCTAATGAAATAGGTCCTAATTAATGTTAATATAGATATAGATTAATGTTAGTAAGTGCAAAAATAGGGTATGCACAGAGAGTTCTGTTTTAAGAATGGTTTCAAAGCAGGTGACAAGTTCATGTTCAACGGTCCTTATCTTACTCTCAAGAATATAAAGTTTTTGTTTTTATGACTAAGATTGAATTATTTATTGTGGACTTTGTAAGTATAATTTTGATCTTAGCACAAAATAGGCATCAACCAAGTATTATTATTATATACACAAAATAATCTGTTTCTTGAGTAAAGGAAAAAGTATAAGCTACATAATAGCACGATAGTGTTTGTTTCATGAGAGCCTGAAACCCTAATATCAACAACGGATAATCTCTTTCCAACAGTGATCCCTTTTGGTCAAAAATCAATTACAGAGCTGAGTACACAATTGCTGGATCTTGGAACTAGTTGGATCTTGCATCAAGTATGTACTTGATTTACCATTGCTTGAGCATGTTACATTCAGCTGGTTGCCTAGCTGGTTTGACTGCATTTTATGATATTTCAACAAAATGAATATCCACACCAAAGAAAAGAAAGAACAATACTACAACCACATTATATAGTGAAAAATAAAATTAGAGAGTATATGATACAAGAATAAAGAAGCATTACAAACATAAGAGTGTGTTTTTCTCAAGACATAAAATCATTATTATTGAGGATGTGACCTTGGGAATGTCAACAATTTCAAGTTTGGTACAAGTTATAAAAAATATTCAATGGTATTAATTATTCCCAAGAATATGGATTACATATTCTTTTTTTTTCTTCCACTTTCTATTCCCATGGAAAGAATTTATGTTAAGCTTTTCTAACCATAACTTCTCACTTTCACCTAATTCTACCTATTTTATTTTTAAAAAAAATACATTCCTAGGAATAATAAGGTGCCGTTTACTCTATAAAAACGTCTGTTTTCATTATCTAAATTGTGTGAATTTTACTTAATAATAAGAAGGTAAGAAACTTTGAAGTGAACATTGTCTACATTTCTAGAAACAATAAAATATCAAAAAACTGTTTTCAATATTTCTAAAAAATACATTTTCATTAACTAGCATTTCATCTTATCTCCATAACAATGGTTTACTTCAAGAGTCTCTCATCAAGGTAAAAATAAACACATATTTGAGGAAATGAAATTATGAATTATTTTCACAAAGTAAACGGCCCCGTTAAGTATTTGCCAATCTTTGTTGGGAATAGTTTTCATGGAATGATATTTTAAGGAATATCATTTTCAGAAATATAAACACAAGCTTTGAAAAAAATGCTCCTCTTAATGCTAAATGTGGGACATTTTTCAAACTATAGAGAATATAATGATACATGAAAAGTGCTTTAACGATGCGTTACTAATTCATAAAATAGTTAGTCATAAATAGGTTCTTTCACCGGATTTGATGATACTATTATGATGAGGAAACTTTCATGTAAAAATAAAATGCTTACCAAACAATATGCTGCCTCTGTATTGCAGCTCCATTTTGAAGTTGGAACACAAGACAGATAATGGCACCAAGAGCAGTGATCATTTGCATCAACACCCCGGAGCAGTGCAACAAGTCCAACAGAAAGCCTGTGATATTCATGCACAGAACCAAATTTCAAATATAAACATATTTGTATTTACATTAATAAAGGATAAATCTAATTTTATATCAACCATGGATTGCTTTGTTTCGTGAAAAGAACAGAAAAAGTATTCAGACTACTATATCATAAATTTTCTTTCATAGCTACTTTAGTTGAGAAATCGTCATATACTACTAAAAAGAGATCTGCTATAATCTGCTAGCAACATCAAGATTTTTCATTCTTTATCATTTATGACAGGTATTTTGGTTTCTCTCGCGATATTCAGTCAAAATTTAGAAAGCGACTATCTTTAAAGTATGACTTGCAACATTCTATACACTGATTCACATCATATACATGGAAAAAATTAAGAAAGCAACAAAGCATTACAAGATAAAGAAAGAACACTGAACAATTACTCAGTCCTCCTTGTTTTATCACTTCATCTCTGCTATATAGTATATAAACACTCGTCTTATTAACAATATAAAAAACAATTATTTTAAAACTAACTGTACAAGTATTACCAAGTAATAAAGATCATGAAACACAGTTTTAATATCCAATAAATGCAACTGTTTGAGGAAGACCAATACTGCTTCTACCTGCCCCAAATACTCGAGACGAGAAAACTGGAAAGCTCAGGTCTCATGCGATTCGTGAACAGAGTTAATCATGCTCAAGTCTTCCCTTATGTATACTTTAGCTAGAACAACTTGGTGCATGTTTGGATTGACGGTAATTTTGGCAGAATGACGGCACCGTGATTTTGGTGAAAATTACACTTTGGAGCTTGAACAAAATCACGGTGCCACTGTGATTTTGCCAAACTAATTGTCAATTCAACCATGCACTTGATCTCAAAAATATGATACTTCAGATCTTACCCAACAATTAGAATGATCAAGGAGAGGAACCATAATATGCACTGATATTTCTTGAACTTACGCTTAGCTCGTGTTGGAGAATACTCTACGCGAGCGTATCGTTGGTTAATCCATCCAAACTGAGGACGTATCGAAAACACAAATCCGAGAAGAAATCCTATAAGAAAGCCTCCAATATGAGCAAAGTTGTCCACATGTGGGAGAATCCCGATTGCGAGATTGACACCAATGATGATCACAAGAGTCAAAAGTGCTGGAAACTGCATGCGAAAAGAAAATCTTGATTATCAGTAGTTTTCTTTTAAGTTTGAGATGCTCACTCACAGTACAAATTAAGAAACGTAATATGCACCTTGTTATCATACATAGACCAATTAGTGATGAGTTCAGATAGCATGCCTCCTAGCAACCCGAAAAGTGCGCCAGAAGCACCAACATAAATGTTTGACTGAATGAAAAGAGCAGAAAGCAAACTGCCTCCAAATCCAGATATCACATATAGCAGTCCAATAAGCACTGTAACACAACTATACATAAGTTACAAAAGAACTTGAAGCTAAACTGGGCAAACAAATAACATAACACGAGAAACTTAAAGGAACAAAAAGCAAAATTCAAATTTATAGACTACGACCAAAGTTTGCTATACTAATAATGACTAACAACTGATGTAAGAATAAAAAAAATACATTTAATCCTACTAAAGACTAATGCAGAATATGTCACACATACCAAACCCAAATTCTTGCTCAAGCCGAATTCCAATGAATAGAATACCCAACATATTTGCTAATAGATGAAAAACTCCGCCATGTAGCCACATACAAGTGATGAGACGCCAACCCTGATGCCTGTGAACCACTCTGTTCACATCAAGAGCCCCCATCTTCTGTAGCCTAAGCAACATTACCAACCACAATAACAATCAATTCAAAATTTGAACTTTCTAACAGATTAAAACTCATTCATAAATAACCAAAAGTAGCCATAAGGTTTAAATAATTTTTTCATCCACAACTATACACCTCCGCATATAATCCTTGAAAAAAAAAATTTGCGGCTCATAGTCCTCAAAATATAAGAAAATTAGCTTTTGTCACTAGGGGTTTTGGTTTTAGTCTCCATAATACTGATCTATTACAGAATTAGTCCTTAATTTGCTTTCTCTTTCTCATTGTTTTGGTTTTTGTCTCTATAACGTTCCAATCAGTCCTTCTAAGATTTTAGTCTATGCAAGAGGAATTACATAGGAGACAATTCTAACATGGACCAGTATAGTATATAACATGTAATAAAACCAAAATCAGAATAAAACTATCAAACATTCTTAAGGACTATTTTCTGTAAACCCGAATGTCTCTTCCCATCCAACAATTATGTTTAAGTCATCCGGCACCGAGTGTAAGCCAGGAAAGACAGCAGAGACGTTGCTAGCTATCACCGAAGCCTTGGCCAAGTTCAGACATTATCTCTTGGGCCATAAATTTGTTATCAAGACAGATCAAAAAAAGCCTACTAGATCAGTCTCTACAAACACCATAACAACAAGCTTGGTCAGATAAATTCATTTCATTGGCAACAATTTTAAAATCGAGTACAAGCCAGGAAAAGAGACCATTGCTGCTGTTGCCTTGTCAAGGGTCTTCATGATGACTTGGTCTGAGCCTCAATAACAATTCTTCAAAGAGCTAAAAGAAGGAGTGATGGCAGGCCTGACTCTAAAAGAGATTGCTCAAAATGGTCAGCATCCAATCACTATAAAGTGAAGGATGGGCAGCTGTTTGTGAATGATATAGGCTGGTGATACCATCAAGTAACTATGCAATGAAGTGTACAAAGGTATAATACATACATCAAATCTTATTTCATCATGATCTTATGTTATAATATTATTGTCTAAAATATGTGTAATACTTGTTTGTAACATCCGTCAGTCAGAGTATAGTATAGTAAAATAAAACTACTTTTTTGATCAATTATGTTTGTCAGATTCGAATAGTCTACTTTTGTATCTTATAATCTTTGTTGTAAATAAAACGAATGATCTAGAAAAATCATCAGTCACCATGCATGGCCTATCGTATCTTATTATTGAAGCAAGACATCAAAATTGTCTTTAAACAATGCTAACCTTATCGATGGAGCTCATCAATATGAAGTCTACTTTGTCTCATAGGCAAGTCCAGTGAGCAACTTGGTGAACTACAAAACCAATCAACATACATTAAGTATCATATAACATATACTTAGAGAAATCAAGTGAAGTAACAAACTTGCTAGCATCAATTGCAGTTTTATACCTGTCTTCTGGTTGCACAAGTATTTGATGATACCCTGATCTGAGATCAAGTTTAGAGAAGTATTGAGCACCATGCAACTCATCCAATAGCTCATCTACTGTACAAATGTTTCAGAAAATGATGGGCTGTAGCACCCATTCTAAGTGAAGTAACAACCAGTTAGAATATATAGTCAAATAACGGCTATAGCGGCGCTCAAATGAAACCATAGAAACAAAGTAACATGCCAGAAGAAGCAAAAGAGCAAGCAAAGCCAGTGGACACTACTTATTCATTCCTAATTACCTCTTTAATAACATAACCTAAACTTCTTAAATCTCTTTATGTTATCTTTCTTAATTCTTTTACAATTTTTGACAAAGAATGTTAGGAAAATCAATGAAGTTAGAAAATCCACAATCAAAACTACCTCCCACCAAGTGTGTTGGAACAGAACTCTTTCAACAATTTTAAGGGATTCCTAATCATGTAGCTCAAGCAGGTAGTGGCTGTAATCATTCGAGTACTATAAAGATTAACTATCACTTGATCAATATAATCGAGTAATATAACTCCAAACGACATTACTCTTCCTTATTGCTTCTCGGTTCGTTTCACACGTCCCTCAATACAATTTAAAATAATTTTAAAAATAAAGACCACATTGTGTCTGCTTATAAACTGTGTTTAAATATGAACAAATTAAAACTAATAATATCAAATTTAATATCATTGCCAACATGAAGAGCTATTAGTATGAATGGAAAACAACATAAAGGAACAACTCCTCGAATAGAAAGCAAAACATTTTATGATCTTATCTTATTATACCTTTAAATTGAAAACAGAAAAACACCAAGTATATGCTCAAACAACAGAAATGAAACAATTTTTCTAAAAATGCAGAAAGTTTGACACACGAGCAAAATGATGAGTCACATATGTAGTTCATAGAAATAATATTGCATTGCAGTGGTGGCGACGGCAAAGGCACAAATCTGATTCTTTGCCTCTAATTTATTTGTTCTATTAAACACAAATAATAAATTACCTAGATTGTGATACGTGAGGTGATTTTTATAGATAGTAGAAGTAACAAAAATCTAAATATCGTTATGCATTTTGGTATGTGCGGAAAATGCAACTTAAGAGTTGAACTCCTATTTGCATGAAATGAGGTATACACATTTACATCTATAATGAGATTGATAATAGTTTATGAAACACGCATCCATCAACTTATGAAGGTCAGCATCCTTATTTCCAAAGCAATGCGCTAGTAACGATATAACTACGAAGGTCAACTTAATAAAGGATTCAACTTAATAATCTTTTCACTGTAATAGATTTTTTTTTCCTTTCCTCTATTGCACTCCACCTATGATATCATTATCCAAGGATTCAATGAAAAAATTGTTTAGAAACAAAATCAAACATACATTGGGAAGTGTTTACTTTATCAGAAACAGTTAATGTGCAAAATAAAAAATACAAAAATAATAGAACACTTAATAACGGTAAGAATATAAGAACAATTTATAACTGTGAGAAATAAGAATATTATGTTACATTGTTATATTCATAATGATACGTTACAATAAGCCTCGTGCAGGCAAAAAATTGAAATGTTAGATTAAAATGGACTACCTAATTACATGTTTGGTTCAAAAGTCTGCTTTCATCTTCTTTATCCAGCAGAAGTAAAAGAATGAATGAATGACCGACCAAATTATTTTTACTATCGACAGCAGCTTTCAAACAAACACAGACTCACAGACTGAATATATCAACTTCAGTGGGAGGACATGCTTCAAAGAACAATGAAGATAAATCTTCTGGAAGGTCGGAAAAAATGTCGGAAGGATCATAATCGCAAAATTCCTTTAAATGTTGCTGTCTACCAGAAATTTGGTCAGACTGTACTTGTTCCTGTTCGTGAAGTGTGTGACATGCTTCAAAGAACAATGAAGATAAATTTTCTGGAAGGTCGGAAAAAATATCGGAAGGATCATAATCGCAAAATTCCTTTAAATGTTGCTGTCTACCAAAAATTTGGTCAGATTGTACTTGTTCCTGTTCGTGAAGTGTTTGAATAGGTTCAAGGACTAAGTGTGTTTCAACTGACGAAGACAAAACTGATGAATTCGATTTTTTTCTGCCACGTTTTTGCATTCCATTCTCCAATTTATATTTCAATTTCTGTGAATCAGTATTGCAATTTAATGTTAATAATACTACACAAATTTCACATGCTTATAAATGCAAGCAAGAGAATACTTAAAAATCACACGATGTCTCAAATTTTGGAGTTTAAGGTCTTTATAGAAATTCACAAATCCTTCATAACTACATACAGGAATAAAGAAAAGAACCTGCAAATGGCTAGCAATGTGTTCTCGGGTTAAACCCGGAACATCCATAATTTTGAGTATTTGTTTGGGCTTTGCCTCTGAAAAATACAGAATGCATATAAGTTCAGTTATTAAAGAATACAAACAAGGATAAGAAAAGAAAAGAATTGAGAATGAATCTTACTATCAAGGCCTAATTGAGTGACCACTGTTACGAATTGATTATGCAACTCTTGAGTCCATGACCACCGGAACTTCTTTGCCGGGGGTGGATAATCATCATTATGATTATGGTTTTGATCAATTGTTTGTGTTGGAACATCGACTTGGTGTTCTCTCCCCCGTTTGTTGTTCATACGGAAGATGCCGTTCATACCGAAGATGCCGTTCATATTTTGATTTTCATTAATAATAAGTCTTTTAACGATATCCTTCCACATATTCTTGAAATCATGTTCTTCCAATGGCTTAATCCAATAATCAGAAGCACCTCTTGTTATAGCCTCTATGACAGAATTTGTATAGTAACGAGAAGACATGACTGCAAATTGACAAAAAAAAAAAAAAAGTAGTAAGTAGAAAGCTACGGTTCATTTTTAGATGAAACAATAAAGAAACTTACAAATAACAGGAATTTGGTGGAATACAAGAATGTGTTCAAGAAAGTGATAAGCAGTGCATATACTCATCAGCAATTATGATATCAAAATTGCATTTAGTTTGGGAAAGAAGATTGAATGCAAAAGAAGGCATGCAACAAGTGGTAACTGAAGGAAGAAAATATAAAAAGTCAAAAAAAGAAAAAGAAAAAGAAAATGAAGAATAGAAGCATTATTCTTGAGTAGTTAGTAAATTACCTTGGTATTGAAATCGATTACCCATTGCGTGAAGGATGGGATGGTGAGTTGTGTCAAGATCAAGGGCGAGAACCCGTAGACCAATTGGGAATCGTTCTGGAAGTCTTGTTAGCGCCATCTTCAGAAACACGAGAACGAGAACGAGAACGAGAGACACTAGACAACGATACGTTCACTCTTTTCTTGCGTTATACCAATAACACTGTTTCTCATTATTATATTGCTCGACATTGGGTCGGTTCGGGCCCAAGAACAACCGGCCCAAACGGCGAAGCATCTTTTCTCCATTAAAGTTGAAACGATGGAGGTGGAGGTCGTCGTGGTTTGTCGCTGAATGTTGAATGTTGAGTGAGCCGAGGGTACGAGTTGTGACTCAGAGTCAATACCAATATATTACTACTTTTGGCTCGGTACTTTTTTTTAATTACATTATTATTATTATTATTATTATTATTATTATTATTATTATTATTATTAGGTCGTCGTGGTTTGTCGCTGAATGTTGAATGTTGAGTGAGCCGAGGGTACGAGTTGTGACTCAGAGTCAATACCAATATATTACTACTTTTGGCTCGGTACTTTTTTTTAATTACATTATTATTATTATTATTATTATTATTATTATTATTATTATTATTATTATTATTATTATTATTATTATTATTATTATTATTATTATTATTATTATTATTATTATTATTATTATTGTTATTATTATTGTTATTATTATTGTTATTATTATTATTATTGTGTTGTTGTTGTTATTGTTGTTGTTGTTGTTGTTATTGTTGTTGTTGTTATTATTGTTATTTATTATACTTTTCCGTAAAAACGTTATACAATACTAATTAATAAATTCAATTATTTGAAATAAATTAATGATAAATTTACCAAGTGATTTTTGAATGAAATTTCTGATTTTTATTTGAAGAAATATTATTTATAATAATTTTTTATTAAAAAAATATTGATTTATTCAAATTATAGAATAAATCGATGTAATATAATAGATACATGTTAAAGATGTAGGCTCCTGAGCAAGAGCATAAGCAACTTCATTTTAATTAAATTAATGATAAATTTACCAAGTGATAAATTTAACCGCCACCATTTTATTTACCGCCACCATTGTATTGAAACAGTTTTATAAGTTGCAAGAATGCTCTTCATTGTTAGAGCCTCATTTTTATTAGCTCTGAAAAACAAAAAAGCAATCATACGCAGAAAGGAGATGAGAAATAATAGGATCATTTCTGCAAATCTTGGTTCCATGAATATCTCATATTCCTTCGGCTTGTTTGATTAGAGTCGAGAGGCCTTCAATACAAATAATGAAACGATTAGGGGGCAATGGGTTGCCTTGGCGCAGCCGTCTCCCCAGAGTGATAGGAGCAACCATGTTACTATTAACAATCACAAAGTAGTCCACAGTCTCCACACAAAGCATAATCCAAGTTACCCACTTTTGAGAGAAACCCAAATTGAGGATAACATCACAAAGGTAATTCCAATCAATTCTATCAAATGATTTGCTAATGTCTAGCTTCATACATTGCCATGAGTCTTAGTTTTCATATTGTGAACAAGCTCAATAGCCGCTATAGCATTGCCAAGAATGGAACATCCGAGAACGAAAGCAGATTGATTTTCTAATATGCATTTATCAAGGATGCTTTTAAGCCTATTTAGCAAGGACTTTTGCAACCAATTTGTAAATAACATTACATAAAGCAATAGGCCTCCATTATTTCATTGATGCTTGATAATCACCTTTAGAAATCAACTCAATATTAGTTAAATTTAGGCGAGTATGGAAGATACCAGTTTCAAGCCAAGAACAACATTCTTGAAAAATCTCATGACCACATATAGTCCAGAAGTGATGGTAAAAACCATGATCAAAACCATTAGGGCCGAGACATTTATCAGCTTTCATGGAAAAGATAGAATCTTTAAATTCTTCAAACTAGAAGGGACATGTGAGAGTTACATTATCATCAATGGTGACACTAGGAGAGAGCACATTAAGCACTAGATCTCAAACATTGTGTTGTCATTGGAAAAACTCAATAAAATAGTCATGTGCCACTACACACAAATAACCTAAATTAGTAACCATAATACCATTCGAGTTCTCTAAGGATAAGACTTTATTAACCTTGCATCGTGAAGAGGCGGAGGCATGGAAAAACGGGTATTTTGATCAACATTTTTTGACCAAACAGTTTTAGCACGCTGTCTCCAAAATATCTCATCTTGCATCGATAAATGAGCCAAACGTTTTCGAAGAGCTATGAAATAATTTAAGTTACCCGAACTAACTTGTGTTCGAATTCTTGCAAGGTTTTGCCTTTATTTATCAATGTGTCTTGTTCCAATGAGTAGGATCCACAAACACAATTACCAAGCTTGGATAAAACACTAAGGTTGCGTCCAGCCAACCAAGATGTTCGAACCAACTCCTTAATATCAGGTTCTATCAACCAAGCATTCTCAATCCACAATGAAACCATGCCTCTATCTTGACGCTCTTCTAAAACATGATTTATTCTCATGCTTTTGAACCAAGTAAAAGGGTATCCTTTCAAATGAACATCAGATAGATCTGCATCCATTACCGCCTCTCTAAAGTAATTAATCAACCATCTAGCACTTTCAACTCTTCCTTTTTTCTCTTCTGGTGACAAAATATCATTAAAGTCTACCAAGATATACCATGGTAAGGCGGAAGCATAAGCAAGCTATCTCAATAAGTTCCAAGAGTCTCTCCTACAAGAGCCTTCTAGAAACCAATAGAAACCATTCAGACGTCGGATACCTTTAATATTATCAGTCACCTCCATGTCCACATGATTAGTAGAAATTTCATTTAATAGTGCAATTAATAGAGGTTTGCCAAAAAATTGCAACACCTTCACATGTCCTTCTTTATCCAAAACAAAACAAAAAAAAATCAAATGTTTCATACAAAATAATAACGTTTGGATTATATGACCGAACGAGGTACTTTAAGTTAGGAACTGCTTGCAGATAACCTAGGCCTCGACAGTTCCAGCTTACAATACTCATTTCATATGGCAGGTCGGGTTGTCAGGACCTGCCAATAAAAAATGCTAATTAAAAAAGGGTTTAATTTTCATGTCCACTTTATTATTTCCTTCACCCTTTGTCTCATTTGAACTTGCATCAACAGTCATGTTACTTGTTGCATTCTTCCCCAGCATGAGAACCTGATACCCTACGTCCCTTTTTTACATCAAAGTTGCCCACTTGATTCACATTGATATTAGACAACAATAAGTCACGTGGTCGAAAAGGTTGACTGTTGCATTTCTTTCTTCTTTTTTGGTTTTTATGCTATTCAATGGTGTAATCATTTGATATTCAATGTTCATAGATATGTAATTAAACTCACCCTAAACACATGCAAAAGCTTAAAGAGATTGGATATTTTCATATAAGTGAAGATTCAAATGACCTACTTTTACATCTTCCCATCTTTCATTGTTAGGACTTTGGCAAGCATGCGATAGTTAATTATCTTGGTAGTTGTTGAACAACACTTTTTCATGGATTGAAGAACATGATTTTTTTTAAGACCATTAGGCGTATCACATTGATACCATTTATTTTGTATTATTTGACTACTTTTGTTACATTTAAATTCTCATCCTACGTTTTATAAAATAATAGTTGGATTTTAGTGGTTTGAAGGAAGAAAAATGGAACTGTCATCTGTGTCATTCTTAGTATTTTTATTTTTGTGAAGGTGTTGTATTTTTCTACAAGATAGAAATAAAAAAAAAAGTGTGAGTATCGAGATCGAATCTTAATTCAAAATCTATAAGTATTGAGACCTTATAAAATGTGGGAGTATCAATTATAATACAGCCGTATAAACCATATACATGTTACACATATTTTTACATGTTAATAAAATTAAAATACAGATTTTCAATAGTTAATTAGTTAAAAGATTAATATGTATTTAATTGTTATTACTATTGTACTTTTTCAATATCTTCTAAATGAGGAAAACCCATGGGAGGACAAGCAAGTACCCTGAGTCTTCCCTTTTTACTATCAAATGTAATGCAATATATAAGAAAAGTGTACAACATGCTCCAAAAATATGGACTTTTGAAGTTAATTAGCTAAAGATAAACATGTATTTAATAATTATTATTATTACTATTATGTTTTTCAATATCTTCTAAATCGGACAAACCCATGGGAGGGCAGACAAGTTGATATGATCCTGTTTGTCATGAATCACTTTAAGGATCGTTCTAGGTTGGAAACTTATAGATTGGAGCCAAAATCATGTTTTGTTGGAGAATGCGATAACCAGAGCTACGAAACTCAGAATCGGGCGATTCTAAAACGAGGTGAAAGAAGACGTTCTGAAACGCAACTTAGGCTATTAAATCGCCGAAATAGACTAATTAAAACTCGAGATATGAGCGCAGGTTACTAGTCACGAAAACTGGTAAAATTTGTATATTAGGGTTTTGATGTAAAGAAAACTAAAAATTATAATTCGGCAAACCAACCAAGAACAGAATGGCGCCACAATCTAGGGATTGATAAGCCAAAAAGAACGCCACAAGGATTAAAAACCTTAATAAGTTCAAAGTGAATTCTTTCAAGAACTCTAGAGAACAAAGCCTCACAAAAATAATGTTCAAAATCTCCCTTTGCATTAGCTAGGGGTTTGCCTTTTATATTGGCACCATTTTACAAGTTCTCTAAATTTGGCTCAATTCAAGTTTTTACAATTAGACCCAAATATTCTTACTAATTCAATCTACTACTTTAATTAAAACTAATATTAAAATTTGATAACACAAAGATGCAGCTTTCATTCTTTAACTTCTTCAATTTGGATTAAGCAATTTACTATCTTGGACTTCAATTCTTCATGAGTTGGACTTGCTTCAAACAAAGTGGCTATCAAATTATTCAGAGCATCATTTTCCTTCTTTGATCTTGGTTATGCTTTTTATGTCGTCATCATTCTCTCATTCTTGAAGAAATTCGACCATGAATTTAAGCTTCATTGTGTCGTACTTGAAGAAATAATCCAAATAAACCACAAGCTCATCATATCCACCGGGGTCAAATGGAAATTTGGAAAAGTCACCAAATGTGATAAGTCGGTGAAACAAATTTCCTTCTTCAACAATTAACATCTTATCACATTTATGCTAAAGGTACGAAATTCTAAAGATCGAGATAAAGTTATACCTTTTGAAGTAGATATTCATGACCAAATTTACCTTCTTTGGATTGAAATTTGTGCCAAACAGTATGTTACTCTGTATTTGCAAGGGCTTCAATGCAAGTTGAGTCTCATGGACATTCTCTTCATCACAAAAAAATGGTGACTCAATAATTTCCTTGCAAGCATCATTTTGAGGAACCTTTGAATAATCACCTTCAAGCACTAACATTGCTTCATTCACCTCACTCTCTTGTTTAAAGAGACTTTCAATTTTACCATCACCTTTCTCTTTACTTTCAAAGTCAATATATTGATCATATTTCTCCTTTAGAGACACTTCTTCAAACACTTGCAATAGAGAATTACCAAAGTTAGACAAATAGTTATATCTTTTAAATGGAGCATACACATGGGACAGCAAACAATGTAATCATCATTCCCTTTTATTGTATATGACATATATTCAGAGATGTTTTTATTTAAATTAAGCTAATCCATTGCATTATCCGTGTGAATGCACGGATTTTCAACTAGTTGGTTTTAGAAACTTCTAAGTTTAGTTTTTTTTTTTTTTATAATTAATTTTTCCTTTTTATTTTTGTTTATTATTCATTTTTTTGTCAACTATATATTACTTATCTGTTTTAAGATAATGGTTAGGCTCCAATCCCTTTTTTTTCTCTTTAATATTACTTGTTTTGTTTTTCAATCTCTATTTGGTTTCGAAGATCTTTCTTTTCTTCTTTTTATAAAGGTTTTTTCAATATTTTCTTTATCAAATAAATAATGGTGGCAACTCCCAATTTTAAAAGAATTTATCACTATTTTCTTTCGGTTTGCCATTTTCTGCCGCGACGCTAACCTGTTGTGACACCACCCCTCTCTATTGGAGGAAGAAGAAGAGAACAAGTTTGAATTTGGGAGAGGTGGCTCATGTTGGAAGAGGTAGTAATAGATCTACTCTTGCTACTACTATTCAGAATTTGTAATTATGCAATGAAGTGTACAAAAATATCATGTCCAATCATATTTTAACTATGGCCTTTGTGCCATAATATTATTTCTTACAATATTTGTAATCTCATATTTCACGTTAGATTTAAATTTCTCATTTAAAGAAAAGTATCTCTGAATGCATGAAAAAATAGTTTAAATTTGATAAAAACTCAACATTTTAGTTTATCAAAGTGAAACAAGTTTGATTTAGAGATTTTCTTTAGGGATAGTGTGGAATATTTGACTTAGATTTACAGTAGGCTCAAAATAATGTCTCACATAATTCTGATTTTTTTTAAAGAAACATTATTAGAAATGAGTAACTATGCAATAAAATATACAAAAATATACATTTCTCATGTCATATATTATTCCTTCAAATATTTGTATATGAATAAAATTTGTTTGTAATATTAGTACATAATAATAAAGTTAAAATAAAAGGTTACTTTTGGAAAAATTTGCATTTGACAAATTCGAATGGTCCATAATTTTTAATCTTTGTTATAAATAAAAAGAATGAGATACAAAAATCATCGATCATCATTCCTATCAATGTTTCATAAATATTTGAGTACGACATGAACCATATAATTAAATGTTTCATAAATATTTGAGTACAAAATGAACTATATAATTAATTTTTGGTCATTAAAAAATTAAGCTAAGCATTTGTTACATAAAATAACAGCAATAAACAAAAGACTATCAAAGAAATTTATTTGCATAAATAATCATTAACACTACTAAACTTATAACTCAAGATAAATTCGATTACATTTCATGAATGAAGGAATATCCAAATAGAGCAGAGTTTGGATCAATTTTTTTTTTCTTCATAGCGGTTTGTGTTGCGTTGAATTCTGTTATGCAACTTTGACATGTTTTGATGATGGGGTTGTGACTTGTTTTTTCAGATCTATTTTTATCATTATTCTTCTTCTCTGTTTTTTGTTTTATGAATTCCTAGATTCTTTGATGGAGTAATATGTTATATTCTCGATTTTGAGTTGAAATTATTGGTTTTGAGTTGGAGAAGATATGAATTTTGGGTTAAAGATGAGTTGTGATGAATCAACATTAAATGTTCCACATCGCATAAGATAAATGTCATGTAGTGTCATGTCATTAAAAATTAGCTACATCAGTATTTTTAAACAAAAAAGTTCATGAGGGACCAAAATTGATGGTTTGAGAAATTGCTGGAACAAGAAGCAAAAAAATAAATTACAAAGACTAAAATCAAAGTAACTTATATTGGTACCAAAAACATATTTAAGCCTATAATATATTAGTGCTGTAATTAATTTTTATTGTTGGTTTGTTGTTTTTATTCAGTGATGTAATATGTACTGAAAATAATATGCGGTGAAATAGCAGTAATTGAAAGACATTATAAAAGAGAATAGTCGATTGGAGGCATTTAATTGTGATAGAATAACAAACTGAAAATGTAATGTAATTGAAATTGATTTATTGTAATAGCATTTATTGTAGTATTAATGTGAGAACAAAAGTGTTGGAAGACTTCCAGTGAAAGGAAGAATGCTTGTAATTATCCCCTAATAATCTTAATCTTAGTTAGATTATATACTAAAAATATAATTAATTCCATCTACATTATAAACCATTAAAATTATCAAGGAAGTGTTGTATCGTATAAAAATTATCAAAATCTATGTGATCTATATATGGTTTATTTTAAATAAAAAATAGCAAGGTAGTGTTAATAGATTTTTGGCCGAAACAAGTGATTGGATTCAATTAATTAATGAATTTCAGATAAGAACAAATTATTTGGAAGCATAGTGAAGGATCCATGTTTAGCATATTGAAGGCCCACTATCATTTTTTTGGGTGAAACATAAAGGGTCACATACCCAACGAAACTAAAACAAAGCTAGAAGTCCATAAGAAAAGCTACCAAACACAACATGGCAAAGGACGAGAATTCAGATATAATATCAAAAACATGGTCGGTTTGAGGAGAAGAAAGATCAAATTTAGCAAAAGTATCTGCTACTTGATTGGCTTCACAGTAGACATGAGATATGTTAAAGTGATCCGACTTTTCAAGCACATCCTTTATACGAGTGACAAGATTGTAACATAAATGTGTATTAGAGCAATTCTTCAAAATTAAGGACTCCAATACTACTTAAGAGTCTGATTTAATATCAATATTTCTGAACCCTCTGAAAAAGTCCTACTCTAAAGCCATCATATATAAATGACTCAAATTCTGCAATCGAGATCGTGTATACCGCTAATGCATAAGAGTGGCCAAATATGAGTGCACTAATATGATCACAAACCACTCATCCACAAGCTGTCATTTCATTCGAGTTTTGGAATGCGCCATCTCCAATCTCCATTAAGAGCCACCCATCCATCCCTAGATTAATGTCAAGCAAACCAACGTTGAGGGGGAGCACTCACACCTGTTAGACGAGCATGATTTAAATGAGTATTCAATATAGAATTTGTTTGGTGCCTTATTATTGGAATTATTAGTTACTAAATAATGTTATATTTTTTGTTGCGAAAAATTAAAGGATGCCCCACTAAAATTATTTCAAATTTTTGAAGAATTAAAAATACAACAGGTGTGAGAAATAGATTGTTTAAGGTTTATTTGATTATACACATAGGTTGCGCTTGATTTGTTGAAAAATGAGGGACTTGATAGAACAATTTCTGTTGTACCATATTTGACATAAAAATTAATTGTGGGACTGGACAAACTAGGGGACAAGGTATTTGACAAAAGATGCAATTTTTGTCCCTGGCTAAACCATGTGATAACTTTTTATCCGCTGGACAGATTATCTAAAATACTAAAATACCTTTTTATTTTCTACTGAAAAAATATTTTATCTTCTTCATCTCTCCTCTCTTCCTCTTATATCTCTCTCTCATCTCTTACTTTCTCTTCATGTCTCTTTGTTGTTGTCTCATCTTTCTCTCAACCCTTTGCCTATCTATCTCTATTCTCCCCCCCCCCCCCCCCCCCCCCCCCC
>JBBPBQ010020323.1:44659246-44691198 GCA_037974755.1 Cicer yamashitae | reverse complement strand
ACTACTGCCACCATATCTAAAAACAGGTTGTGCGGAAGCCATGAGTAAATGATCGAGGAGTAAGTTACCTGAACTTGCTCTGATACCAATTGTAAGTACAGATGTGCACCTAAGAGGGGGGGGGGGGTGAATTAGGTGTTTAGGAAATTTTCTTGTTTTCAGCGATTTGGTGATCGATTTTTGCGTTTTAGGATAGTGAGTGATAAAAGTAAATTGTAGCAACTAAATGAACACAGTAATATTATCCTGGTTCCCCTTATAACCAAGGGTACATCCAGTCCTCTTGCACACCACAACAGATTTCTCCACTATTGTCAGAAAATGTACAAGTCCCACCTTAGGATCTCTGCTACAAACTTCTAACAAAACTTCTAAGATAGCACACCACTATCTTAGACAAGACTACTTTAAGAAAGTAATACTTTCTTATACAAACAATGTGATTTGATAAAGGATATAAGAATAAAAGAAAGGTATAATGATATCAATCCAATATTGCTTAAAGTACTTTGAGAACCTTTGTCAAGGATATAAAAATGAAATGCAAGTACTTGAATTATGAGAAATAACTTTGAGAAAAAATCAGAAAAGTTGTTCAAAGTCTTTCAAGGTTTGTAGTAGGATTGTGTACCGATTAATCTGAAGTTATGGTGTATTTATACTCCATAAACATCTCTTCAGATTCGTGGCCATTGATCCAAGAGGTTTGATGAGCAAATGCAATGATCTAGAACCATTTCAGATCTGAAAAATTGCATTGCTTCCAATTGTATTCGAATATAGGATGTATGTATTCGAATACACCTCTTTATAACGTTCAAATTTATTCAAAATTTTCACCTTGTATTCGAATACACAGTCATGTAGTCGAATACAAATTTGTCAATTTTGCCACTGACTTGCTATTTGTATTTGACTACAACAGGTCGTAGTCGAATACAGATGTGAAGCTTTTGCTACTGACTTAGCATCTGTATTCGAATACACTATGCTGTATTCAAATACAACTTTACATTTTGTCAAAAATATTAGTTTTAAGACTTTGTTAATGTAATTTTGACTTTTGAAAACACTTTATATGCATATGTAAAGATGAATGGTTCTCATGTATTTGAGCTATTGGTTGTATCATTTACCTTTACATTAAACATCTAATATGTTTGAATTTAAAGTTTATCAATAAGATATTTGGACTTCTTTTTGAGCTTGTTGCCTTGATCATAATCGTTGGTCTTTTTGTCTTCATCAAAAACATGTATTTGTCCCTACAAATAAATTTTTTTGGATCTATCCTTGTTTAGGAGAACTCAAGTTTGAATTATGGCTGAAATAATTTTTAGCCAAACTTTACCTATCTGTTGAACTCTAAATTACTAGGATCTCGTTCCTCTGAGAACCATACAGTTAAAATCAAAATTTGACTTTCAATCTTCTTTATTTCTCTTAATTTTACTTTTAGATTTGTATAAAATTTTATATGCATGATTAATGAGATATTGTAAAACCCTTACCATATGTCTAGAATATAATAATCAATTCATACATTTTGACAAGACAGAACAAGTCATGTTAAAATCCTCCAAAGTACAATCAACACAATAAATTGTAACTACAAATTTAAAGTTTACAATCCTCCTTTGAAGTACCAAAATTTCATCACATATTACTTTCTAAACAAAATGTAAGTACTAAATGTTGTCCTCTAGCTCTAACTCCAGCCTTACTTCCTTCCCTCTACTTAATACATAAAGAAACAAGGGTGAGATAATAATCTCAGCGAATTCTATAAAAAGGGGAGGATAGTTTGAATAATTTTCCTTAAGAAAATAATGAAAACTTGTCATGAATATGTCATGTAGGTAATCGGTGATTGGAGTCTCTTGCAAAGGTGATCTGGCCACAACCACAATTGGCGTTGCAATTGTTTTACCTTTACCCATTGTTCTTGGTCTGAAACAAAGTTGGAATGCCCCACCATAATATGCATGTCATTATTTATTTATGAAACACAACGTATTTTCGCATTATGTGTACAATGCATATCCCAATCACTAATTGAATAAAGGTTATTAACTTCATTTACATTACAATTCTAAAATCAAAGCATAAGTCTATAGCTTGCATAATTCATCAGAACCCATTCTAACTCGAGGTAATACAATCAGTGGTGTCCTCAAATCAGAGGAGCGAAGTCAAGGCATCCTTCATTTAGAGGCAACATGATCAAGGACGGTAAAACAAGAGACAACACGACCAGAAGCAAATTCTGACCAGAGGCAACATAATTAGAGTCAGAGGAAACGTGACAATAGGCAAAGTGAAAGGATACGTGATCAGTGACAGAGTCAGAGGATATGTAACAAGAGACTGAGTCAGAGGATACGTAACTAGAGGAAGAGTTAGAGGATACGTAACCAAAGGCAACATGATTAGAGGAACTTGGATCAGAGGCAAAAATAAGAAAACAGCACCAGAGGCAGAAGTAAGAGAACAACACCAGAGGTATAAGTAAGAGAACGACACTAGGGACAAGAAATAGAAAACAACATCATAGGCAAACATAAGAGAACAACACCAAAGGTAAAAAATAGGAAACAACACTAGAGGCATAAAAATAGAAAAGAATTATCAGAGGTAAAAATACTTAAGTTTTTGAAACAACAATTAAAGGCAAAAACCCTAAAATTACATAATAACACCCAGAGGGAAAACTATATAGGCGAGGGTGAAAGAGCATCCAAGGCACACGCATTTGCTTTCAGTGACATGATTCACACATTAAACTACAATTCTTTACTCAAAATCCCGAGAGTTCCTAAATTTCTAACACAACAATCATGCAATGATCACACAAACAACATACATGACATTTTAAAATCATTTGGGTGCGATTTCAAAACACCGATATGCTAAAAATTCCATTTCCTCACGCTCTAAGTTCTTCTTACTTGTAATGCCCCCAAAACAGTTTCTAACAAGAAGTAAAGAATTTCAGTGAATAATTTCCCAGAACCCTCATGCTATAAGTTAATGTAACATAACTCACAGTTTTTTCTAAAAAGGTTCTTCTTGAATGTCAGTTAACTAGTGGCCTGTCTACTTCTTAATTTTCTTCCTCTTCTGATATAGTTTCCTTTGTTGCTTTTTTTCTCACTCGAACACAATTTGATGGTTTATTGTGGGCTAAGAAGATAATCCTCGCAAGCAAGAAGTTGGAACAAGTCTGATGGGATTAATGGAGTTACTGTTTTTGGAAAATTTGGAAAAGAATAAGAATTTGGAGAAGATGATGAACAGTGTACTGGTGAGTTCTTCAGATTGGTTACGGGTAGAAGAGAAATAATGAGATAATGGTTTGTGTTTTTTTCGGGAATGAGATAAAAGTGAGGCAAATGGAAGAAATTCTCCATTTTGACCCTTGGACATTACTTATTTTACTTTTTTGATCCCTTCCTATTCTAATTAAAATTTCTTATTCCTAAATTAATCATGTTAATATTTAAAAATCCTTGTTTTTCTAAGTTTTTAATTAAATGGGTTATTACAGATATAAACTTCCAATCCAAAAAATAAAATTGAAAAAAATTTAAAATTAAAAGAAATAGAGAGGATCGAGATAGATTGAAAAAAATTTAAATCGATAGGATCCAAACTCATAAAAACTTGAAGACACATAAGAAAGGAAACAAATTAAGTAATTTTTCATAAGTTACGACGAAAAAACTCTAAATGGTGATTGAAAGAGTACATATTTAAAGAAACTTAATCATTGATATATAACTTAATTATAGTTTCAATTTAAAAATTCAATTTGTATAAATGTCTACTATTCATGAGAACCATTATTAGTAACAACCCTAAAATTAATTAGACATGCAATAAACTTGATATTCATTTAAATCCCTATCGATTTTTTGATAAAACTTAAAATTCTATTGAAAAATTGAAGCCACATAAATAATATTATTTGAAAATTAACATAAAAAATTCTTGTGGGTTATTGATTAAAGAATATGTGCACTCTAATTAAACAATAATTTAATGAAGTACTACTAAATATACAAAAATAATATAATAACAAACAAAAAATTGAAGTAGAGCGTAGAAGTAACAATGACAAAATGAAATGGAACTATAGTCCCTAATGTGTGTCTTTCATATTGTACAAAACACCACAATAGCTCAACGCTTGTGTAACCTATATTTTTTTTATTACAAAAATATCTATTAGAAAAATAAAAAGTTAGTCCAATAAAGAAACGCAATTGAAATAACAAAGAAAGAGATATCCTGGTATGATATCTTGTCGTCTAAAAGAAAATGTAAAGCTACCGAAAAACATTTAAATGAGAAAAATAGTAGTACAAAATTAAATTGGAGAATAGAAAAAAAAACATAGTAGTGAAGAAATCTAAAGATATTTGTGGAGATGATTGTACAATGTTAATATAATAATCAAAATTTTAACAAAAATAATATAATATATATGAAATCCAAATAAACAAAAAATGAGAGAAAGTAAGTTAAATCATGTATGGGAGTTGAGCAATCTAACAGCAACTTAAACAATGTAACAACAAATTTAAAGGCAAAAAAGAAGAACATAATTAGTACCAAAATAAAAAAGAAAGTACCAATTTTATAGACCAAATAATAATTGTGTTATATTGCCAAGAGGTGGATGAGTAAGAAAATTTTGAATGTTTCAAATAATAAAAAAGGGGCATAAAATAATAATTCAAACGGTGATGAGAATTGAGAGAGACTACAATAAATGCGAGATAATTGCTCTTATTGATTGAATATGTGAATTAAAATTCAAATATTCTATAAATTATATGACATGAGTAATGCACCGATGGAGATGTGAGTAATGATGCACTTTCGGAAGAATAGGTTTATAGGCAAAAATTTATAGAATAATTTTCATGAGGCATAATTAGTAATTAACTTTAGTAATTAAATTTGATTATAAGGGAATATTTTGAAATCTAGTAAGAAAAGTTTTTACAAACAAATCGTTTTTAATGCAGCCAATTACTGATTGGAAAAGGGATGGAAACATTGAAAATTCTGAGACTTTTGATTCGATCCTTTTTTTTGGGTAGAACTCGATCAATATAAATTACTATTCAATCAATTTATATTTTCAACCAATTTATTTATTTTATTAATTTGACTAATTTATATGATTGCATTTAATACTAAAAACTAGATGGTTGTAGAATATTTTTATTTTCCATAATTTGTAAAATGCATTTAATGCTAAATGAACCAGAGCAAGATAGGATGCTATGTGTACATTTTACCTAATGAAATAGGTCCTAATTAATGTTAATATAGATATAGATTAATGTTAGTAAGTGCAAAAATAGGGTATGCACAAAGAGTTCTGTTTTAAGAATGGTTTCAAAGCTGGTGACAAGTTCATGTTCAACGTCCTTATCTTACTGTCAAGAATATAAATTTTTTGTTTTTATGACTAAGATTGAATGATTTATTGTGGACTTTGTAAGTATAATTTTGATCTTAGCACAAAATAGACATCAACCAAGTATTATTATTATATACACAAAATAATCTGTTTCTTGAGTAAAGGAAAAAGTATAAGCTACATAATCGCACTATAGTGTTTGTTTCATGAGAGCCTGAAACCCTAATGTCAACAACGTATAATCTCTTTCCAACAGTGATCCCTTTTGGTCAAAAATCAATTACAGAGCTGAGTGCACAATTGCTGGATCTTGGAACTAGTTGGATCTTGCATCAAGTATGTACTTGATTTACCATTGCTTGAGCATGTTACATTCAGCTGGTTGCCTAGCTGGTTTGACTGCATTTTATGATATTTCAACAAAATGAATATCCACACCAAAGAAAAGAAAGAACAATACTACAACCACATTATATAGTGAAAAATAAAATTAGAGAGTATATGATACCAGAATAAAGAAGCATTACAAACATAAGAGTGTGTTTTTCTCAAGACATAAAATCATTATTATTGAGGATGTGACCTTGGGAATGTCAACAATTTCAAGTTTGGTACAAGTTATAAAAAATATTCAATGGTATTAATTATTCCCAAGAATATGGATTAAATATTCTTTTTTTTTTTTCCACTTTCTATTCCCATGGAAAGAATTTATGTTAAGCTTTTCTAACCATAACTTCTCACTTTCACCTAATTCTACCTATTTTTTTTTTAAAAAAAATACATTCCTAGGAATAATAAGGTGCCGTTTACTCTATGAAAACGTCTGTTTTCATTATCTAAATTGTGTAAATTTTACTTAATAATAAGAAGGTAAAAACTTTGAAGTGAACATTGTCTACATTTCTAGAAACAATAAAAATATCAAAAAACTGTTTTCAATATTTCTAAAAAATGCATTTTCATTAACTAGCATTTCATCTTATTTCCATAACAATGGTTTACTTCAAGAGTCTCTCATCAAGGTAAAAATAAACACATATTTGAGGAAATGAAATTAGGAATTATTTTCACAAAGTAAACGGCCCCGTTAAGTATTTGCCAATCTTTGTTGGGAATAGTTTTCATGGAATGATATTTTAAGGAATATCATTTTCAGAAATATAAACACAAGCTTTGAAAAAAATGCTCCTCTTAATGCTAAATGTGGGACATTTTTCAAACTATAGAGAATATAATGATACATGAAAAGTGCTTTAACGATGCATTACTAATTCATAAAATAGTTAGTCATAAATAGGTTCTTTCACCGGATTTGATGATACTATTATGATGAGGAAACTTTCATGTAAAAATAAAATGCTTACCAAACAATATGCTGCCTCTGTATTGCAGCTCCATTTTGAAGTTGGAACACAAGACAGATAATGGCACCAAGAGCAGTGATCATTTGCATCAACACCCCGGAGCAGTGCAACAAGTCCAACAGAAAGCCTGTGATATACATGCACAGAACCAAATTTCAAATATAAACATATTTGTATTTACATTAATAAAGGATAAATCTAATTTTATATCAACCATGGATTGCTTTGTTTCGTGAAAAGAACAGAAAAAGTATTCAGACTACTATATCATAAATTTTCTTTCATAGCTACTTTAGTTGAGAAATCGTCATATACTACTAAAAAGGGATCTGCTATAATCTGCTAACAACATCAAGATTTTTCATTCTTTATCATTTATGACAGGTATTTTGGTTTCTCTCGCGATATTCAGTCAAAATTTAGAAAGTGACTATCTTTAAAGTATGACTTGCAACATTCTATACACTGATTCACATCATATACATGGAAAAAATTAAGAAAGCAACAAAGCATTACAAGATAAAGAAAGAACACTGAACAATTACTCAGTCCTCCTTGTTTTATCACTTCATCTCTGCTATATAGTATATAAACACTCGTCTTATTAACAATATAAAAACAATTATTTTAAAACTAACTGTACAAGTATTACCAAGTAATAAAGATCATGAAACACAGTTTTAATATCCAATAAATGTAACAAAGTAACACACGATTTTGATGGATTTGATATGTTTCTAGATTCTGCCTAAAGCAAATAACTTGGTTTCTCATGCTATAGTGTATTTTTCTTTTACTTTAGTAGAGGCTGAATCTAAAATTTGCAACTGTTTGAGGAAGACCAATACTGCTTCTACCTTCCTCAACAGAGTCTCATGCGATTCGTGACGAGAAAACTGGAAAGCTCAGGTCTCATGCGATTCGTGAACAGAGTTAATCATGCTCAAGTCTTCCCTTATGTATACTTTAGCTAGAACAACTTGGTGCATGTTTGGATTGACGGTAATTTTGGCAGAATGACGGCACCGTGATTTTGGTGAAAATTACACTTTGGAGCTTGAACAAAATCACGGTGCCACTGTGATTTTGCCAAACTAATTGTCAATTCAACCATGCACTTGATCTCAAAAATATGATACTTCAGATCTTACCCAACAATTAGAATGATCAAGGAGAGGAACCATAATATGCACTGATATTTCTTGAACTTAGGCTTAGCTCTTGTTGGAGAATACTCTACGCGAGCGTATCGTTGGTTAATCCATCCAAACTGAGGACGTATCAAAAACACAAATCCAAGAAGAAATCCTGTAAGAAAGCCTCCAATATGAGCAAAGTTGTCCACATGTGGGAGAATCCCGATTGCGAGATTGACACCAATGATGATCACAAGAGTCAAAAGTGCTGGAAACTGCATGCGAAAAGAAAATCTTGATTATCAGTAGTTTTCTTTTAAGTTTGAGATGCTCACTCACAGTACAAATTAAGAAACGTAATATGCACCTTGTTATCATACATAGACCAATTAGTGATGAGTTCAGATAGCATGCCTCCTAGCAACCCGAAAAGTGCGCCAGAAGCACCAACAGAAATGTTTGACTGAATGAAAAGAGCAGAAAGCAAACTGCCTCCAAATCCAGATATCACATATAGCAGTCCAATAAGCACTGTAACACAACTATACATAAGTTACAAAAGAACTTGAAGCTAAACTGGGCAAACAAATAACATAACACGAGAAACTTAAAGGAACAAAAAGCAAAATTCAAATTTATAGACTACGACTGAAGTTTGGTATACTAATAATGACTAACAACTGATGTAAGAATAAAAAAATACATTTAATCCTACTAAAGACTAATGCAGAATATGTCACACATACCAAACCCAAATTCTTGCTCAAGCCGAATTCCAATGAATAGAATACCCAACATATTTGCTAATAGATGAAAAACTCCGCCATGTAGCCACATACAAGTGATGAGACGCCAACCCTGATGCCTGTGAACCACTCTGTTCACATCAAGAGCCCCCATCTTCTGTAGCCTAAGCAACATTACCAACCACAATAACAATCAATTCAAAATTTGAACTTTCTAACAGATTAAAACTCATTCATAAATAATCAAAAGTAGCCATAAGGTTTAAATAATTTTTTCATCCACAAATATACACCTCCGTGTATAATCCTTGAAAAAAAATATTGCAGCTCATAGTCCTCAAAATATAGGAAAATTAGCTTTTGTCACTATGTGTTTTGGTTTTAGTCTCCATAATACTGATCTATTACAGAATTAGTCCTTAATTTGCTTTCTCTTTCTCATTGTTTTGGTTTTTGTCTCTATAACGTTCCAATCAGTCCTTCTAAGATTTTAGTCTATGCAAGAGGAATTACATAGGAGACAATTCTAACATGGACCAGTATAGTATATAACATGCAATAAAACCAAAATCAGAATAAAACTATCAAACATTCTTAAGGATTATTTTCTGTAAACCAGAATGTCTCTTCCCATCCAACAATTATGTTTGAGTCATCCGGCATCGAGTGTAAGCGCCTCTCAGGTGGGTAGGGGTTGGGCGTGGTAACTGGTAAGGATTGGGATGGGTTATATCTGTCCTTTACCTCGCCCTAAATCTTGACGGGGAAGATCCAACCCTAAGCATGATAAACCAGAATGATACAGGGTATAATTAAGAAGACTAAATTTACCAAGGATGAGATCAAGTTGACCCAAAAGCATAAGTTAAATAAAATTACAGGATGGTTATATATCATTGCACAAAAGAACATTACTATAACATAAAAATATAAAGTAACATAAAATTAAAAGTCAAACATGCTACAGGTTGGATAACTAAAAGGTCAACTCTAACTTGTCCCTCAATCGGTATCAGGTCATAAAACATAAAATGAGACTTTGTCCCTATTTAACTGTGGTACATGGTCAAACTTGAACTTGACTGACTCAGGGCAGGGTCGGGTCTTCCTCATCCCTGCCAATGGAAATTTTAACCTGTTCTAGACTAGACCCGGACTCCCAACACAGAAGTGGCGCCCAAACGAGGAGCCAAATATGCATTAACCTGAATGAAGCACACAGATCACCATCATAACCGTTGATCGTGATCATCGGATCGGTCAAACGCAGTCCACGCTGCGCCTGACGCCACTCAACACTCGAGGCGCTTACCGCATTTCACGTCTTGGTCAAGCAGCCAAAGTTCAGGTACAATTTTCATTCTGCCACAACTTTTTCCATTTACTTGTGCCTTATGACTTAAGTCCATACGGAGAGTCTAATCTAAAAGACTAGTCTGTTAAATAAGAGAACCTCAAAGCTTAACTACCACATTGGGATTTCTTATCTGACTCATAACACCCCACCATCCTTGCTCCGCCAAATGTAATCCTATTCGAGGTGCGCCGGACTCTAAACACAGGTTCACCGCGTTCTGAAGTCCAGTCACTTCCATTAGACCCAACCCCATTGGTCACTATTAATTTTCTTAACAAGTTACTTTCCATTAATTTCAGCATAAGGTATAATGAAACTTCAAATAAAATAAAATAAAAAAATAATCGGAAAGAAGAAGAAAAAACTAACGTCAATGAAGAAGGACCAAGGAGTGGATTTTCTTTGAGAGGCTGAAATGAGAAACGACGGAGAGAACGAGCGACACAAGAAACAGAGTTATGAGGGCAATTGTTAACATACATAGTGATAACAAAAACGACGACGTTTGCAACAACAAAAAACGGTATCAACCAAGGAAACCATTTTTTATAATGTTTCACTTCCCCTATACTACCATCATCATAGTGAAGTGGTAGTGAAACTGGGTGAACAACGTTGTTGTTGTTGTTTGTTCTGGAGTGGATCTGTAATGGTTCCCCAGGTGCCATGGAGAAGAGAGGAATGTGAATTTGATTTGATTAGGGATGGAAAAGGGAATGAAGTCAGAGGAAGGAGATGAAAGAGTCAAAAGGAGTTGGATTTTTTTAGATTACCAACTTTGTTATTGCTTGCACCGTTGAGACACTATTTTTTTATTATACAATTTGAACATTGTTTCTTTTTTCTTTTTTCTTTTTTATTTGCTGTGAGTTTAAGTTTGAATTTCTATCGAAAAAGCTATATATCTCGAATATGACTAATTCACATGAAACAAAAAATATATAAGAAACCTTGCAATGCTAGCAAAGAAATATTCAATTGAAAATTGTGTTTTCAACGTATTGAAAGTCTAAAATATATTTTTAAGGTAAAATTTTTATTTTTGATTTTGTAACAAGTATTTTAGAGATACTCGTTAGAAGTACTATTTAATTAATTATTAATAGCATCTTTGATTTTATATATAACACCCTCTTGTAAAAATATGAGTAGGGGTATGCAAAATATACAGTTAATTAGATATATTGATAAATTGAATTGCACTGCATCAATAAAAAATTAAATCAACTAAATGATTCATAAATTGAACCACATATTTAAAATAAATCTGTTTGTTAAACTTAACTAAAAATCACTTAAATCATTTTAAAATATTTTTAACCTCAATTAAAATTTTTTCTCAGTAAATTTTTGAAATTTGTTTTTCTCAAAAAGATATATAGAAAATATCAATAAAAAAATTAAATTCTCTTTTTCTTGAAAAAAATTTGAGTAAAAAATTGAAAAAAAAAATTTGAAAAATTTTCTATTCAAAAAATAATCAATAAAAATCTCGAAAAATTTGTCAAAAGAATTTCAAAATTTTTTTCAAAAAATTTTTTTATTGGAAAATTTTTTACATTTATATTTCTCAAAAATAAAATCCAAAACTTTTTTCTAAAAAAAATCAAAATTTTTTGTCAAAAGAATTTCAAAATTCTTTTTCCGAATAACTAGTTCGAAATCGATTTTAACTAAAAATTTGTTGAAATTAAACTGGTTTATATTTATAAACCAGTTTCAAACTAGCTCATAACTGAACTCGATTTGAAAGTGGTTTTCAAGAAATGAACCAAACAATTTATGTGGTTTAATTCAATTCAATTTAGTTTTTGCAGCAAAAACACCCCTAATTACAAAATGTATTTATTAGTTTTTATAATAATACCTTTAATTAAATGTAAATAAATAAAAAACCAACTCGATATTTTTCTAATAATTGAAGGATAATTTGTGAAAAGAAAAATACTACGAAGTAAACAATTAAAATTTAGTCTTAGAAAAATAAACAATATAAACTTATTCATAAAAATAATTGTATTCAAACTCTGATCACTTCAATTATGAAAAATATGTAACTTCACACATATTAGTTAAGAGCATTAAATTCTATCCAAAAAATTAAAAGCATTTAATGTTTTTGAATTCATGTAAAAGAATCATTTACTAACATAACTCAATCTATAATAATCATCTTCTCACAACATTAAAGGTAAAACTGTATATAATATAAATAAGATAATAATTTATTATATCACGTATTTATTACACATGATAATAAATATCATAGAATTATTTTATTATTCTTAATAGATTTAATTATATTTTTTGTCTCTTTATTTATTATTAATTTACGGAATTAATCACCAATTTTTACGACATAGAACCATTTAGATGCATTAATTATTCATATGTCATTAATTAAATTATAAAAATGAAATTTTTTCAAAATTTAAAGTTAAATTCTTAGAGGATTTTATTGCGATTCTATGAGTGTTAATCATTTTACACTATCGTATCATATGTTACGTTATTTAAAACATGTCACATCACATTTTTTTAGTTAAAAAATCATAATGAGGACCAAAACTGTCAAATTTAAAAATAGGTGACCAATTTCGTGAATTGATAAAATATATGAACTACCCTTGTAACGACATGATATGATGTATATAGTGATAAAATGACAAAATTACCCATGTAATTTATTTATTTTTTCTTTCAAATTAACTTCCATAATTTTAATATTTAAAAAAAAATATTAAGTTACTAAATAATTCTTTGTACTTTAAATATTTAATGTCATCTAAATCTAATCATATAATAATTTTAAGCATAATATAAATTTGCAATATAGTGTACAAAGTTAAAATTGTCAAAATCATAGGTTGCAAAAATATCATAAAGAACAACATGTTGTCTCACATGTTTAATCAAACTATAATAAAATTAACTCACAAAAGTGAATAGTATTAAAATTAGATAAGTAAGTCAAGTATAGATTTGCACCTTTAGGGCCCGACCGGATATGATAGACACAGGATAGGATAAGGAGCAGGATAGAGACAAGATAGGATATGAGTAGGATAAAGAGTTATCATGTCATGTGTTTGATGTACACATGATAACAAACTTGATAAGATTAGTTTATCCTATTCAGTGTTTGATACACAACAGATAACAAGATGATATGATTTATATTTTGATAAAATGACAAATTTGTCCTTATAATCTATTTAATTTTTTTCTTTCAAAATAACATTCATATAATTTTTTATAAATAAACAAAAATGCTAATAAATGTAAATAATTTATGATATAATTTTATGTACTTGAAAAAATTGTGATTTTTCTGTCCATCACAATTGAAGAATGACTCACTATCATAAAAATTGTGATTTCTCTATTTATCACAATTGAAGGATGACTCACTATCACAAAAATGTAAATAATTTATGAAGTAATTTTATATACTTGAAAAAATTGTGATTTCTCTATCTATCACAATTGAATAATGACTTAGAGTTTGTTTGATTCAAATCCCAAAAACTCTATTTTAGTATTTTAAAATTTAAAAACTAAACAATTTGTTTGAATTATTTGTTTTTCAAAAATGTTTTGTAAAACTATTTTTAATATTATACTTTTTAAAAATAAAAAAGCAAAACACATCTTTATCAACTCCAACACATCTTTATCAACTCATTTGTTTCTTAAATCTTGAATCATCAAACATATTATTCTAACATAAGATATAGGCATCACATCATGTTGTTGTTGTGAATTTATATTTACCTATAAATAATAGGTTAAAAAGTATCCTAAAATTGAATCATCACATCATTTAAATTCAATTTGGATTGCTATTAGTAACTATTAGATAATATTATTATATATTAGTAGTAAGAGTATTTTAGACTTTTCTATTCTCTTGTATATATACTTATTGTAACCCACATTAAGGTTATTGTTCATTTTGGTTTATGAAACCCTAGCTTTGTCTTCCTCCTCTCTTCATTTTCTTCCCTTCTATGTGTTATCATTGTTAACATGGTATCAAAGAGCTTTGGTTGATTTTGGGATCTACTGGAAAGTGGTCCACAGCTTAGTGGTTGATTTTGTGCGACCCGTTTTGCGGCCGGTACCAATTTGCTTCCTCCGTTTCCGATCTATTTTGCGGCCGATACCGACTTGCTTCCTCTGTTTCCGACGCGATTTTGTCTCTCTGTTTCCGGCACGATTTTGCTCTTCTATTTCGACGCATTCTCCTTTTCTGTTTCCGACGTGGTTCTGCTCTTCTGTTTCCGACACCATTTTTTTTGGTTCTTTGTTGACTCTGCTATTGACAGGTTATCCCTAATTTATTTTGTCTCAGTAATTGTATTTGTCGTATTTTTTTGTCATTATTTGTTATGGTTGGTGCTAAGGATGATTATCTTCAAGCTGTTAGTGTTCACCTCAATGGACAAAATTACTCTAATTGGAGTTATGTGATGAAAACATTTTTGATTGGAAAAGATATGTGGGGTTATGTTGATGGAACTTCTGTTAAGCCTACAGATAAAAAGGGATAAAGCTAAATATGCAAAAGATCTGAAAACATGGAATGTTAGTAATTCAAAAATTTATTACTTGGATTAATAATTCTATTGAGTTGTCTATAGGAGTGCAACTAGCAAAATATGATACTGCTAAAGAGATTTGGGATCACTTGAAACATTTGTATGTTCAGTCTAACTTTGCAAAACGTTATCAGTTGGAAAGTGATATTAAGGCCCTTAAGCAGAACAATATAACCATTCAGGAATTCTATTCGGCAATGACTAATTTGTGGGATCAATTGGCTCTTATGGAATCAACTGAGTTGAAAGTTGTCAAAGCGTACATTGATCAGAGAGAGGAACAACGTCTCGTTTGGTTTCAGGCTCTTCGAGCTTGGTTTGAGAAACTCTCTATTGTGATCACTTTTCTTGGTTTCCGCTCTAGTGAACATGATTCTGCATTGTTTATAATGTCTACCACTTAGGGTCGCATTATACTTTCTTTGTATGTTGATGATATGATTATTACAGGTGGTGATGTTAATGGAATCAATGAGTTGAAATTGCAGTTAGCCAAGCAGTTTGAGATGAAGGACTTGGGAACTCTTCGCTATTTCTTGGGGATCGAAGTTGCCTACTCTCCTAAAGGCTACCTTCTTTCTCAATCCAAGTACATTGCCAACATTCTTGAACAGGCTCGTATTTCTGATAATAGAGCAGCAGATACTCCTCTTGAGTTAAATGTGAAATATGCTCCCTCGGATGGTGTTCCTTTACCAGATCCCACTATGTACCATACTTTGGTTGGCAGCTTGGTGTATCTTACGATTACCAGACCTGATATTGCTTATGTTGTTCATATTGTCAGTCAGTTTGTTGTCTCTCTCACTACAGTACATTGGGCAGCTGTTCTTCGTATTCTTCGTTAGCTACGAGGAACTCAATTTTAGAGCCTTCTCTTTCCGTCGTCGTCCTCATTGGAGTTACATGCTTATTCTGATGCTGATTGGGATGGTGACACCACATATCGTAAGTCCACTACATGATTCTATATCTTTAGTGGAGACTCTCTTATTACTTGGAAGAGTAAGAAACAAGACATTGTTTCTCGCTCTTCTACAGAAGCTGAGTATCGTGCGATGGCATCTGCTACTGCTGAAATAATTTGGTTGCGTTGACTTCTATCTGATATGGGTATCTCTCTTTCTGAGCCAACTCCGATGCACTGCGATAACAAAGAGTGCTATTCAAATTGCTCATAACTCGGTCTTTCATGAACGCACCAAGCACATTGAGATTGATTGTCATCTTACTCGTCATCATCTTCAGCATGGAACCATTACTCTACCATTTGTCTCTTCTTCCTTACAGATTGCTTATTTATTCACAAAGATGCATTCCATTAAACGTTTTCGTTTTTTGGTTGACAAACTCTCGATATTTCATGTTAATGCATTGTGAGTTTGAGGGGAGATATTAGATAATATTATTATATATTAGTAGTAAGGGTATTTTAGACTTTTCTATTCTCTTGTATATATACTTATTGTAACCTACATTAAGGTTATTGTTCATTTTGGTTTATGAAACCCTAGCTTTGTCTTCCTCCTCTCTTCATCTTCCTCCCTTCTATGTGTTATCATTGTTAACAATAACTATGTAAAAAGAACAAATCAAGAAGAAACTAAATTTTCATTCTAGTAAAGTTAATAACAAAACTGAAACTTATTTTTCATTAAACTTGTTATTAGTAACTATGTAAAAAAACTAATGAACATGCAATTGAAAAGCTATTAACATGAACAATTGAACATTAGCAACATATATGATAGAGAACCATATATTCAATTTCAGGTAAAATCAAAATGGCAGGCATGTAAAAAACAAACATGGTTAACTTATAAAAATTAACCTAAACAAACTTATGTAAATACAAATTTTCCAAAAAAAAATGGCATACGAAATTAAATATGGCAAAGGAAAATCAATATGAACACACAGAAAAGTAACCAATTTATGAGATAAAATTAAATTCACATGAACATCATAGTTCATGAGTAAAATCAACAAACATCATTCATTCACAAACATGCAGAAGACACGTAAAAGAAATAACAATGGGAGAGAAAAGAGTGAGGCATGAGTATTGCAACAAAGATGAAAAGAAGAAATTAGGGCAAAGATTAAAAGAAGGGAAAACAAAACATTGAGGGAAGAACAACAGAGGGAAGAACAACAGAGTGACGACGTTGCAGGTGCACAGACATGAGAAACAATGAGATCAGGTTGATAAGCACTAATTGCAAAACGAAGATGTTCCAGAATGCTTGCGACGTAAAAGGAGAAGAAACGGTGGAGATGAAAAGCTAGAGGGACTGCGAGAACACAAGGGCAAAAAAAGAAACCGAACACTAATCCTTATCAGATTGCTGAAAGTATCATTTCAACTCAGCCTAAATTAAGGATGACAAATACAAAGGTCGACTAGGATATGATTAAAAATTAGATTAGTGCATCGTATTAGATTGGTGCATCAAATAAAATAAGTAGGATAAGATAGATATATCATATCCTATCTACCTATTCTAGCCATAAAACATGTCTTAAAGGTATAAGTTTGTGAGTTCCCCACTTCTCCACAATTAGTGTGTATGAGTTTGCTCCTAGACTTTTTAAGAACCAAAAATAAAATGAAAGGTGTAATGGTAATCCAAATATATTACAAACTAGGCACCAAGGAAGTCCACCTCAAACGAAATTAATAGACCCAACTGTGAAACTCAGACAAGGAAAAAATTTGACGCAGTAACATCGACATAAAGGGATAACACAACACAGAAGCCATCCCTGACATAGTTCCTGGTGGCACGTGACCAATAGGCAAAGAAGCACTAATTTGCTTCTAACATCCAAAACATTGCAAAACACATTCAAACCAGATACGACTCGTCATTTATCTCGACATACAATTACACCACAAATTACAATAATTCTGATATGCACTCAATGATCACTTTAGTGAAAATCGCAATTGACTACAATGGATACGAGTCTAGCCACTTTAAATAGGGGGAGTTCACCCCTATATATGATCACTCCATATTCTACTCACGCACTTACTACTTGCTTACACTTTGTCTTACTTTGGCATTAGAGTATATTTGTTGGTACAATCCATTTACTTGAAGAAGGAGCGTACGAGAAGATTAGAGATCGAAGCACAATTGCAATGTCAAGTTTGGAGTCCACATCACCAGCTTCAGTTATCAACCTCATGTTTCGTACAAGAATAAAAGATTTTGGAGGCAAAGGGAGTGGAGGATTTATTTTTCTTTATTATGTTATTCTTTCAATTTTTTTTACAAAAATTCTTTCAATTTTTTAAATCTCAAATATATACAAAAATAATAAATATAGACTTAGTTCACCAAAATTCCTCTAAAACATATGTTAAGGAAATTTGTTAGGTGAGGCTCTCATAACCTAGTCGCCTCCTTCTTTTTCTATTTATCTTTTCTTTATCGAATAGAGGTGGTTTAAGATCAATTTTTAATCAAAAATCACCCATGTAAATCATATTTTCTTCTCTTTTATCTAAATAAATGTTTTCCACGCATATTTAGATTTTCTTTCATGCTTTATTTTTGTTTTCTTCGTCTTAGTGAGACGTCGTTTTGTTTGTGGTCTTGATGTGACGTTGTTTTGGTTTTCTGTCTTATTGTGGTGTTTGTCTGTTTCAAATGAACAAATACCTTAAAGAACTAATATAATAACTTTTTTGGAGCAACGATATTAAATATAAGATCCTTTTGATATACAAAAAGATAAGTACTAGACATTACATAACAAAACAATATAAGACATAACATTACACGACAACCTTTTTGTATTGTATGAAATTTGATTGACAATGCACAACGTAAACAAAATAATATAAAATTTACTTCAATATCCTTTATGATATGTATAAACGTTTATAACTATAATTATTAATAGAGGAGAGAGATAGAGAAGGGCTAGATAGATAAAGGAGAGAGATATATATGTGAAATAAAGTAAAAGTGAGAGAAAAGATATAGATAGATAAATAGGCAGAGGAAATGATAGAGACGAGACAAAAACATAAAAGATGGAAGAAATAAAACATGAGATGAAATAGAGAGAGTGACTCACTGAATGGGTGAGATAGAGAGATGAGAGGGAAAAAGAGGGAGAGAGAATAGATAAAGGAGATTAAGGGTCTAATTTTCTATCCAAAACTGTTTTTTAATTTTCAAAATTTTTTAAAAAAAATTTTGTTTGGTTAGGCATTTAATAAATAATACTTTTGAAAACTAAATTATGTTTTTTGATTTTAATGACTAAAAAAGCAAAATAGTTTAAAGTAATTTTACTTTTCAATTTCTAATTTTTAAAATTGAAGAAAAAAAGTGGACTACTATTACATTTCATTAATGGCATATTTAGTAATTATTTACAATAAGTAATTTTTTTTTTTTAATCGAGGATGATTTATTCCATGCTAGTTATTACCAATACATGTCATGCTGATGCACATAAACAAACATATGATGGAGCTTGCTAAATGATTCTATATAAAAAAAACATAATAAATAAATTAAATTAATTATATTCAAGTGATAATTTCATAGCCTTTCACTATCAGAATTTGATTAATATCTAACAAAAATTTTCAAACGAAGTTTTTTAGACTCGTTTTCGAATTCTCTCAAATAATTCGTCTTTAACTGAAATTTTTTAATCATTTAATCGTATATAATGTTAGTTGTTCTTGTAGCGACTTATTTGAAATGTGTGAATTAATAAACAAATAAATCATCAACTCAAACAGTTAAAACTAAAAAATAACAAAATCTGACTAAATTGGAGTTTGTAAGTAATTAAAGCTAAAACAAAAAAGTATGTACTTATTTATATATATATATATATATATATATGGATAATTATTAATGTCTTTTAAAATTACATTTTATTTGATAAAAAAATAAATTTAAATATGATACACTCATTTCGTCTCACTATAGATCACTTTAATACAAAAATTAGTTTAAAATAAATATCAATTTTTCAGTTTTTAATATAAAATTAATAATTTATTTTAAATTATATTATTTAATAAATATTATGTACATTATTCTCAATATATTATATTCTACTTTGAATTTATTATTATCAATATTTTTTAAAATTATCAAGTTTTATTTTGAAGCTTATTAATTCAACGCATTAACATTTTCTGATTAACTCACTTGCAGACCTTCATTTGTAAATATATATAATAAACAAATTTTCTTATTTTTAGTTTTGAAGTTATATTCTAAAAACAAATTTACCAAACAAGATCTTTCATTTTTTAATCTCTAAAACAGTTTTATAAAATAGAGTTGTCAAACAGATTTTTTTTAAATTTTCTTTTTAAAAACAGTTTTTTAAAATTTATTTATAAAATAGGTTTTAAGAACTGAAAAATAAAACACAATCAAACAAGTCCTAAATGTTTTTTCAATATAATAAAATGGTATTATGATATTTTAGATAGTTTGTCTTGAGGACAAAAAGTTATCTCATGCTCGAACGAGGAACAAAAATTACAACTTTTGTCAAATCCCATACCCTCCAATTTGTCAAATCCAACAACTAATTATTTTTGTATCAAACTTAACACAACATGAATTGTTCTCTCTTGTCTCTCATTTTTCAACAAATCAAATGCATCTATAAATACCATTCGTTTATATTTGAGTCTAATAAAAATATATATGTTTTGCTTATAATTAAAAGTGGATGAAGTATATATGATTTTGATTATAAATAAAAGTAGCTAATTTCATATTAACTAAGAAATTGTAAAATAAAATTAATTTTTTTTAATCTCATAAAAGTGCCGTTTGTGAGGGAACTTATTCATGAGAATAAAACAGTAATTAAAAAAATAAAATTTAAATAAAGGCAAAATCCTAATTAAATCGTACAAAACTAATATAATACTGAAATAGCAGTCTCTCTGTTTCTTTAGTACATGAAACAATAATCTCTTATTTTTTATTTCTTTGACAATGATATTCTTTCTTTTATAATAATAATAATAATAATATGATAATTTGAAATGGTAGTCTTTATCTTCCGAAACACTTATAAGTATATATATTTTTTTTGTCAAATAGCTTAGTGAATGGATTCACATATAGGGGTGACGGAGTGATAAATTTTAAATTTGAATTCAAACTTTTATATATTAGTGTGATTTCAGTTATCAATTGAATTATACTTACGAGACTACTAATAAATATTAGTGAAACGAAAAAAATAATTGCAAAAAAATATCATTCATTTTTTTTTACTTGATTAAATTATTAAACATCATACTATATTATAGTGAAAATGTAAAACATTTAATACAATACAAAAATGGAGCTCTCGTGTTGAAAAAAACATGATAGGGTCATGTTTTAATCTCCATTGTTCAATTAGTGTCTTGAATGAGAGAAAAAATTTCTATTAAAATAACAATAGAAAAACGTTGAGAAGAAGACATAATTCCCTCACGTTTTTTTCAACACGAAGGAATTCATTTTCAATTCAATATGTTATCATCTAAATGATTTGTTTTTTCAAAAATCCTCTAAATTTCGTTATGCTATCAATGCAATCATCACTCTTTATAAAATAATTCATTTTTCGAGTGATACATTTGGCCATTTTCATAAAAATTAAGAAAAATATATAAATAAAATATAAAAAAATAGTAATTTTACTAAAATATTAATATCAAGTATTGGTATATTCACATTACCATTAATGTAAAGTAAAAAAATACTGAGATTGAATTTATTTTGAGACAATGTGTTTTTTTCAAATAGATTACTCACCGTAGGACCGGAAAGAGCAATAATATTTTAATGAGTTTTATTGTGATAATCAAACTTCTTACATAACAATATACCATTAACTTATATTTGTTGTGTAAACACATGAGTTTTGCTAACAAATGAATCAAAATAAAAAATTTGCACCGGAAAGAACCAACTTTCAACTATCAAAGTGTTGAAAACACAACTACCAAAATATTTCCAATTAAATATGATTTTAATTCATACATATTATCGATGCAAATAGTTTTTACATTGTTAATCAATCACAAATGTTACATCATTAAAAATGTTTGATTTTTACCATAACAACATATAAAATCATCCTTGTGCATTATTGTGAAGTGTTGACGGTGGGACCAAAGTAGTAATAACACTTTTGATGGGTTATATTGTGATAATCAAACTTCTTAAATGACATAACAATATATGATTAAGTTATATTTGTTGGGTAAACATGTGAGTTTTGCAAACAAATGAAGCAAAAATAAAAACTTTTGCATTGAAAAGAACCAATTTTCAACTTTTAAAGTGTTGAAAACACAACTTTCAAAATACTTCCAATTAAATATGGATTTAATTCATATACATTGTTAGTGTAAAGAGTTATTACACTGACAATCAATCATAAATGTTATATCATTATAAATGTTTGACTTTTATCATAATTACGTCTAAAATCATTCCATATGAATGACTGTAAAGTGTTGACGATGTAAAACAATTTACGCTGACAATGCATATATTAAACTCGTTAAATATTTCTAAATATAATTTATTAATAAGTAACTTTAGGACACTTGTCAGTATTTGTCTACAAATTTTGATGCAATTTTTTTTACCAAATGTTCATGAATTTGGTTAACTCTAAGGTTTCTTAATGATTTGATTCTAATCCTATCTGGTGACCTTTCGGGTTCGCATGGATTAGATGTTGTCTTGGTTGTAACCTTCTATTTGTTGATTATAATTGGACCATGTTGTGGTTTAGAATATGTAGGATTGATTACATGCTATTGTGGTTTATACAAAAGACATGTTCGTTGAAGCACATATATCACAAATCTTTTCAACACAATTGTTTTGAAAATGATATATTCAATTTCTCAAAAAAATTCAATTTTTTTTAATTATTTTTTAATATGTACTCCAATTGTTAAGAGGAACGTAATTATATGATATTTGTGTCTTTAAAGAGATTCTTTACTTTAATTTAAATATTAAACTTCTTGAAATTCATAAAATGGCAGGAGAAATAAGAAAACTTAAATGAAATTCTAAATATCTCAATGATTTGATTGGAAATACAATATGCATGAAAGTGAGAGAAATAAACACAATAAATTGATGTTGAATTGTAGTTTAAATATTTCTCTCTAAAATAGATTTCTAAAAATCTTTTTGAAAGATGAAGCGACTAATATTTAGATTATTTAAAAGATTTCTAAGAAAACAATTCACAATGTTTAAGCATTTAACCACCGTTAGTTACTCATTTGATAAAACAATAATGAGCAATAAATAGATAAAATATAGAGATAAATGCAAACGACGATTTACCATGGTTCTATTATAGTTAATTCAAACTTAGTGTTAGTTATCTTTATAACTAATTGTGAGTTAGTTAGTTCTCTATAATTGGAATATATAAGCACTATATAATTAAAGTGCCATAGTGTAACTACTTGGTTACATGTTATCAAAATAAAATTCCACTATATTCATCCATTCAATCTTCTCTCCATTATTCATTAACTTTCATTAAATTATATTGTTCTTAACACTAAAAAAGTGGTAACCAGAGTCTTTGGTTCTGCTCAATCTGCACATTCCCATGTGTTTTTCCTCCTTAGCACTTTCTCATTCTCATCCTTATTTTCCATGCTGACAATGACTTGAAATAGTGGCTTTCTAGGAGCCTTACTAATTCTTGATGGAAATAATTGGGAGAGGTGGCATATCCAAATGAAGACTTTGTTTGGATTCAAGATGTTCTTGAAACGATGAATTCAGATTATCAAGCACTAGAAGGCAACCAAGAAGGATTGCACATAAGGAGGCAACCAAGAAGGATTGCAAAGCATTGTTCTTGATCTAGCAAAGTGTGGACACAAGCAATCAACAACAATAACTTCTAGGAAGGTGTGGGTTTTGTTATACAAGTATTATACTAGTGATGATAAAGTCAAAAAATTGAAGCTTTAATCCTTTTGTAGGCAATATGAGCTGATGTACATGGAATGTAATGAGAAAGTAACAACATATTTCTCAATATTGAAAACTCTTATTAATTTCATGAAAACATGTGGTGAGACTCTCACATATTTAATGCGGATTGAAAAGATCACGAGATCACCCACAATGATGATGAAGCAAATGTCCCTCAAGATGACTCAGATTTAGACCAAGTGTTTTGATGGCTACGGTAAGGGCTGGGGTGTTACAAAAAAAAAACGTAGGAAAGGGCGAGTTTTTGCCTTCCGTGGGAATCGAACCCAATACATGGGGGATAAGTACATCGTCCATTCATTCCCACTACCAATTGAGCTAGAAGGTCGTGAATAGCACTACAAAGAGGAAAAGGGGCTGAGAAGGTCGTGAGTAGCACTGCCGGTAACGGTAAGAGCTGAGGATTTTTGAATCCGAGGCCTAGTTTCTTGACATTGAATCCTTTAATCATATAACTGGCCATAAAGATTAGCTAATTGATCATGACTCATCAAGAAAGAGCAAGGTTAGGCTAGTTCACAAAAGAACCATAACTGTTGAAGGAGTTAGAGACATGTTGATTAACAGAAAAGATGGTAGGAATGCTATAAATGAAGAAATGTTATTGGTGAAGTAACAATGTCAATTACAAAGAAGGGGGATTTGAATTGTAATTCTCCCTTTTTAAAAATTCCTGTTAAAACTAAAAGTATTTAACTCAAGATTGATCTTGGTTATAAACGAAGAACGTTCTTGGTTAGTGAAAACACACAATTTTAATTTATCTATATAAAAACTGATTAAAAGATAAAAAGTAAATAAAGATAAGGGAAGATATATCACACAAAGATATATCCTGGTTCACTCAACACGGGTTACGTGCAATCCTCACAATTGTGAGATCCACTAAGTGCTCAAAGCAAGATCGTTCTTGGTTTTCACACAGCTTTTATAGATCAATCTAGATCTATTACAAAGTACTATCTTTTTACCTAGAAAAGATTTCCATAGGTTACCTTACACTCTTTCAGAAAGGATTTTTACACAATACCTTTTAAAAATAAAAGGATTTTTACAAACTACTCAAGCTATGTTAACAATATAGTCTTGAGTTACAAAGTGTTGATTTTGAGATTGTTAGAATCTGAGTATGCTCAACTCGTGTTTGAGAATAGATTCTAGGATTTAGAACTTAGTAACATCTGATTCTAATATCAAACTAAGAACATAATTGAAACTTAGAAATGATTGAGAAGCTCAAGAGGATTCGAATATGATTGTATGAGTGATGTATTGCTTTGCACTTGAAGCTTTGATCTTTTCTTCATCTTGAGGCTTTATTTATAGGCTTCAAGAAGGCTTATGATAGCTCATTTGACTGTTGGGACTGGTCCAGCTGTCATGAGTCAGTAAGTGGATAAGATCAGCCATAAAACAAGAATGTTCTTGCTTAAAGCAGGAATGTTCTTGTAAACCAAGAACGATTTTCGTTTGTGCTTTGTGATGAGCTGACTTTTAATCTGATCTTGACAATTGTCTGAAGTGATCCCATGCTTTGAATCACGTGTGCAGGCTATTTGAAAGTACAGCAGAGGTGTCTTTTCCAACCTGTCATCTTTGTATTTTAGCTTGCTTAACTTGGAGAATGATCTTGCTTTATGAATTTGCAAAGCATAGTCTTTTGCCTTTGAATCTTGGAGTGATTCTTACATTTGATTGATCCTTGTATATTTCTGGTGAAATCATAGAGCCGATTGCAAATCCTGGATCTAATCTTTCTTTTAAGAATCTGATCATTCTTGTTATTTAAGGATTGTGGAGAACGTGCTTCGTTTTACAGAATTCTGTCAAGAACGTTCTTTGTTTCTCTAAATTAGTTTGCTTCAATTTAACATGATCTGTTTTATAATGCTTGGTACCTATCTTTGATTAACATACTCAAATACACATGTTAAATACCAAAACACTTAGAATCATAATTAGAAGTCTTAATTAACCTTTGTTTAATTATCATCAAAACATTAATTTGGAATTTTGTCTCAACAATTGGTTCCAAGTATGAAGTGTAATCTCTTGAGTGTAGGAAAACTGATTGAGAAAGGTTTTTCTGTTAAAATGGAAGATGGTTCATTGGAGCTGGTTGATCCTGAAAAAGATATCATTGAAATCATAAATCCAAAAATAAGACTTTTCAAATTTATATTAATGCTACTGAAATTTGGTGTCTGCAAGCTTTAGTATAGAACAAAAATAGTAGGTTGTAACATTTGAGTTTTGGTCATTTGAACTTTAGATCTTTGAATCAGTTGGTTATTCAAAAAATGGTAATTGGATTGTCAAGTATCCAAGTACTAGAGAAGATGTGTCAAGGTTGCCTAATTGCTAAACAACCCAAAAATGCTTTGAAATCATTTATGCCATTGAGATCTTCAACTAAACTCAATTTAGTTCACTCATAAGTTTGTGGGCCAATTGAGGTATGCTCACTAGGTGTCAATACATATTTTGTTTCTTTTGTTGATGAGTAAAGTAGGAAATTGTGAATTTACTTGATCAAAGCCAATACCGAGGTTTTTGAAGTGTTTGAGAAATTTAATGTTTTTATTTGAAAGACAAAGTGACAAAAACATCAAAGTCTTGAGAACTTATGGTGGTGAAGAATACACCTCAAAAGAGTTTGAAAAGTTGTGTCGATCAAGGCAATCGACACGAGGTAATTGTTCCTTACTCCCCTCAACACAATGGATTAGTAGACAAAAGAAATATAATTGTCCTAGATATGGTTAGAAGCATGATGAAACAAAGAAATGTGCCTCATTGGTTTTGGGGTGAGGCAGTAACCATTGCAGCCTATGTCCTAAATAGGTGTCCTATAAGAAGAATTAAGAAAGAAGTGTCATAAGAAGTATGGTCTAGAAAGAAGTCAAGTGTGAGTCATTTAAAAAAAAATTGTTATTTATGCTTTAAGCACATTCCTAATGCAAAAAGAAAGAAGTTGGAAGACAACAATGAACCAATTATCCTAGTAGACTATCATGTTGTTGTTGCTTATAGGCTACATAGTCCTGAAACTAAGACAATTGCAATCAACACAGATGTAGTAGTGAATGAACCAGAACCATGGGAATTGGAGACAAAGGAAAGCAAGCCCAAGTCAACAATTCCTATACTGAATAAAGACATTCAAAAAGAGCATGAACCAAAAGTCGGGATGACTGACGACACGATTGACAAAAAAGGAGGAGACAACTACCGGCTAGACTACCTAACTGTGAGCTATCGTTTGATGATCTGGTAACTACATAAGGTGATTTGGTACATTTTGCACTCTTAGTTGATGATGAACCAATTAATCACGACGAGGCATTGAAAGAAGTATGGATTGCAGCCATAAAAGATGAATTGAAGGCAATTGAAAATAATCAAGCATGGAAGATAGTCACTTACAAGCCAACAAGTATCCAATTGAAGTCAAATGGGTATACAAAATAAAGAAAAATCCATATAGGACAATATCATAATATAAAGAAAGGCTAGTAGCTAAAGGTTTTTTGACAAAAACCTGGCCAAGACTACTTAGAAGTATATGCACCAATAGCAAAAACAAAAACAGTCTGATTGTTAGTGACACTAACAAGTGGAAGAAGCTAGCCCATGTACCATTTGGATGTAACTTGAGCATTTTAAATGGTCCTCTTAAAGAAAATGCATATGTCACTCAACCTCCATGTTGCAATATCAAAGGGGAGGAAAATAAGGTGTACAAATTGAGTAAGGATTTATGTGGCCTTAAAGCAAGGTCCTCGAGCTTGGAATAAGATAATTGACTATTTCTTGATCCAACTTGGCTTCACAAAATGCACTTGGGAATATGGTGTGTATGTCAAGGTTAAAGATGCAAGCTTGTTGCAAATTTGTCTCTATATGGATTATCTATTAGTGACACATAGTGGAATTTGACTCCTCTAAAGTGAACAACTCACTTTAGAGAATAAAGTGAGTAATATCAACCATTGATGATTAAATGAATGATTGATATTATATGCACATGCATGACCAGTTATGGGTGGTTATAATATCAACCATTGATTCACTCACTTTACCAACTTCTCACTTTAGGAGAGCCAAATTCAACATAGTGATATGCTGAAATTAACATATTCAAGGCCTTAATAATGACTGAATTTGAAATGATAGACTTGGGCAGATTACCAATATTTTCTTGGAATGGAATTTATCACTACTTGAAATTAAAGGCATAGTGCTACATAAAAAAAAAAAAATATGCAAGTGAAGTCCTAAAAGATTTAGAATGGTGGAATGCAACTGTACAGCTACACCAATAGAGATAAATTTGAAGTAGGAAATGATATATGAAAAGGAGAAAGTTAAGTCAACTTTGTTAAAACAAATTTTTGGCTCATTAAGGAACCTACGTAATAGTAGACCTAACCTGTGCTTTACAATAGAATAAATTAGCAGGTTCATGGATGATTCTAGGTCTCATATGTTGGTTGCAAAAGAATAATGATGTACAAATTTTTTTTTCCAAGTCAAGTCCAACAAAAAACAACACGAATAAAATGATTCTATAATGCTGACTGATGTGGACAAAAGATAGATAGAAGGATTAATATTGGATATTTCTTCAAGTTTTCAAAGAAACAACCAGTAGTGACATTGTCATCAGCTAAATATATAGCTAGTTTATGTGCTACATGTCTGGCTGCGTAGCTTGATTCTATTATGATGGAAATGAAGATTGAAGTTAGCAAGTCAACGGAGTTGATGATTGACAACAAGTAAGCTACAAACTTAGCCAAAGATCCAATTTTTCACCAGAGAAGAGACAATATTTCACTTTCTTAGAAAACAGTTTAACAAAGGCAAACTTGTAGTAGTGTATACTAAACTAAGTTGCAATTGGTTGAAATAACAAAGGCAAACTTGTAGTAGTGTATACCAAACTAAGTTGCAATTGGTTGATATATTCACTAAGGTTTTTAAAGATAGTAGATTTTTGAAATTAAGAGCTAGCCTAGGTGTGGTTTCATTTGATGCATAATGAGTTTTAATTAAGGGAGTGTGTTATACTTAATTCAAATTTAGTGTTAGTTAGCTTTATAACTAACTTGTGAGTTAGTTAGTCTATATAAAAGTGTCATAGTGTAACTACTTGGTTACATGTTATCTAAATAAAATTCCACTATATTCATTCAATTAATCTTCTCTATTATTCTTAAGTCTCATGAAATTATCTTATTTTACACTATTAGGTTCATCATAACTCTTATGAGAGTTATCTTTGCCTATTCTAGTTTAACTTATAAGTTCAATTTAAATGTTTTGATTTAAATTAGTTTTAATTCTTTAAATATTTTGAATGGCTTTATATTCTATAAGTTGTAAATTTTAGCTTTGTTTTAGGTAGATTCTACTTCTTAGTTAATTGCATAGAAATTAATTATTTCATCCAAAGACTGGTGCTACAGGACAAAAAAAAGTGATATCAAAGGTCTATAAGCTACCTCGGATTGATCCGTAAAGACATAAGGAAAATATCTATAAAGACCACAATTAATGTTTGTTGTACAGAACAATGGTATTTGAACATACATCTAGACACCGTACAAAATACATCCAAAATTTGTGTTAATTTGATTTGTGGAGAGAGAAAATGATAATAATAATAATAATATAAAAATCAAAATCGTATTCGTTCAGTGTTATACAATGTGGAGTATCCAATTTTAGTGTTCGAATATATTTTCTCTTATATATATATATATATATATATATATATATTGTGTAGGAATAGTAATATAACCCGTACCTGCGGATACTTATTTAAATCCGCTTGATTTGAGCGGGAAAAATCCGCTTTGATTCGGTACGGGTGCATATTTTCCCTTAAATTAAAATTCGGGGGCGGGGACGGGTTTGGGGTGGTGATATCTACCACGCACCCGAACCCGCCCCGCAAGTAATATTAATGTAATTTTTAAATTTTATATACATATACATATTGAATATATTGAATATTTTTTTAAATATTAAAAATTATAATCTTATCTCTATAGAAAATATTTTGTCTAATAACAATTATTTTATTATATTAATTATAATAGATATGATTTTTAAATTTATAATTTTATATATATATATGAATGGGTGCGGATGTGGGCGGAGAAACCCGAACCCCGTTGCGGGCGAGGATGGGGACTTAAATTCTACATCCGCTATGAAACGGAGGCAGGTGCGGATTTTCTCCGATTAGTCGGGTGCTGGGGTGGAGGAAGCAAAATCCGCCCCTGCCCTACCCCATTGCCATGCCTAATAGTGTGTTTCCTCACTTAAAGATTATGGGAAGTAAAACACTCGTTATAGTAGAATATATTGGACTAACTATTTGATTTTTCGGAGCCCCTAGATCAACCCAACTACTGAACTACACTTTGGAAAACAATATTCATAGAATTTTAAATCATTTGGTTGGAGTTTTATTTGTTGCATTGAAAATTTTCAATTGAAAGATATTAATTATTTAAATGAATCTTAATAACCTTGAGGAATTACTTAATATTTATTAATGTGGGCGTGGAGATAGTTAGATTTACCCTATAGTAAAATTTAATCAAATTATAACAAAGATCTACTCAACTTTTAACTTAATTACTCTTATGAATATTAAGAATTATGTGTGGATGTCCATTTGCTTTTCACCTTCTATAAAATATCTTTAACTCCCAATATTAAAATGTTTTACGGATCATCATGTTAGACCATTCATTTGTAAGTTACAAGAATGTTACAAGAATTGTATCTTATAAGTATGTGACATTATAAATGACACACATTGAAAAACATAATACAATATTCTCTCATTCTCTTTTTCTCCCTTCTCTCTATTGTTCTATATTTTGCTATAGTTTTGGTTAATTTCATAGCATGCTATCAGCACGATTCTCGACCACATGAGTGATGAGATAATCAACTTGGAGATTCTACTTCGATAATATTTCTTCTTATTATTATCTACTTCTTTCGATGATTATATTCTTTCTTAAAAGTTTTATTTCTTGTATTTCATGGCAATCTTTTATTTTTGCATATAAATTTTGTTGAGAAATCTTATCTTGTATGATTGTCATATTTTTCTTTGTTTATTCTTGTTAAATTATAAAAGAATTTAACATTAAAAAGATCACTAGAGGATTGCTCAAATAATAATTTTTCTTGATAATTGTTTATGAAGATCATATGTGATACTATTTTTAAAGAATATAAATTTAAAATAAAAGTATCATTGAAGGATTACTCAAACAATGAATTATTCTTGATAATTGTTGATGAATATCATTGTAATATAGTCCAAAATAACTAACATTAAAGCATCTCTATAGCCTTTCATGGCCGTTGCTGGAAATCTTCGTATAGCTCTTGAAGAACTAATAATTTAATAACAATTATTTTTGTAAGATTGCAAAATGTGCAATTTTCAATCGTCATCGTCTAAGAAGATTTGTGCTTGAGTTCGTTAAGAACTACACATATAGACTGTGGTTGAAATATACAATATCTCTTTTATCTTAATATTAATTTAAAAGAAATGAAATAAAAGAAAATACATGCATATATTTTTATGCCACTCAAATATGCTTATAAAGTAGCAAAATTGAAAAAGACTTTCAAAAATACTTTGAGAGATTGATCGTAAATTGTGATTGAATAAAAAAAGAAATTATTGAACCAAAATGTAATATGCCACATGATAGATTATATAACCAATATTGTAGTTATGATAATTAGAGTACTAGAGATTACTATTGATGTGGTGTTGATGAATTATAAGTGAATGTCATAAAATTACCATTGATGTGGCATTGATGAATTATAAGTGAATGTGATAAAATTTCATTTAGTATAATCACAAGTATATACATTAAAGAGATGTGTAATATAAAAATGTCATTTCATGATAAGCAAGAATAAAAAGAATTAGTGGTATGGTAAGTTTCTAAAGAACTAAATTTATGTTATAACTTTATCTTTTTATGTTACCTCAATATGTTAGCTTGTATGAAATAACAATGAGCATATATGTTATATGGCCAAACAAACAAAAATTTCATATGAGTTTAAATCAATATAAATATAAATACATCTCCTAAATTTTATTTGTGAGTTATTTGTAGTGGAATATTTTTAAAGTCTTCTAAATTTAATTATCGTAAATTTTCAAAATATTCTTGTTGGATATGAATTGATATTAAATTTTCTTTATTAAATTTATT
>JBBPBQ010020323.1:44611272-44658911 GCA_037974755.1 Cicer yamashitae | reverse complement strand
ATATATATATATATATATTTCTATATAAATAAATAAGTGTATTGTCTTTTGTGCAACTTCTAAAGAAAATAATAATAATAATAATAATAATAATAATAATAATAATAATAATAATAATAAACATTTTTTCTTCTTTTGATTTAATTTATAGTTATATAAATAACATATGTCATATGATTTATAGAGTTTTATTTATCAAATAAAATTTTGTGTTCTCATATTTATGTAAATGATAATATTTGATAAATGTATGATAACGCAAAAGAGAAATTAGGTCTTAATAATATATATTAAATTGTTTCATTTGGTTACACAATTTTACAAATTATGTTTATTCATTATTGATTCGAATGAGTTGGAACAACTGAAACATATTAACATGTGTATTATTTGTAAGCTAGAAGTATACAAATCATATTGAAATTTAATGTTGGCAAGACCAGTTCAGTCATCTTAGATATATTACAAGGAGGTAAATAGTTAAATTTTTATGCCAACATGTATTGAAGAGTAAAAAAATTCTTCAATCAAATAATTGTTGTATGTTATTAATTCTCAAAAGAAATTGACAATTTGAGGGGATGAATCTCTCACAATTCTGGAATGTATATGAGGTTGTATTTTTATATCAATACATCGATCATTTTGATCAATACACTGATCATAAATTAAATGGTGACATGTATGTTTGTAGTTAACTACAATTTACGACCAGAAACTTGTGAGATTGTTGTGTCAAGTAATTTGAATAAGATATCTCTTTCATAGTTATCTAGAAAGAATTTAGAAATTATTGAATATTTAGGATTTGATGTGGAACATCATGTAACATATGTTATTGAGATCATAACTTTTAAATTATACTTTAGGAACGTGCAATCATGTATGCTGAAATATTCGTTCACATCAAGTCACCAAGTTAATATAAGTAAGTCATTCCCTTAATTTACAATCGATTTTTGAGTTTATAGTCCAATGTTATCCATCTAAGAGATTTTTTAGATGGGTTCTGTATATGTTCCAATTGCTCCAATATAATATACTAAGATGAATCCTAAAAGAATATTGGAAATACATATTGGATATGAAATCTCCATTTATAATATAGTATATTAAGTCAATAAATTTCTGGGCATAATATTGTAAAATCCTTACAACTAAAATTCTTAAATAATCAAAATATTCAAAACTAAACATTTAATAATTAATTACCAAAATAAATACGATGTAAATATTATGTCTACTTAATCTTGATCTACTAATCTAATTTAATGAAATTACTCTTCTCGAAGGAGGTATGACTTTTAAGCTCTTGACATCCGGTTTTAAAAACAACACTTTAATGAGACACTAAATCCCAGTGAATAATGGACACAATTTTAAAACAAGTATTGTTCTCAGTCGACGCAGTCACTAAAAAAATTGATTATGGCACCTACGTTCTTCCAAAAATACTTTTGAAATATAAATATTTTCTAGAATAAACAATTACTTTCAAAAATATATAAACTCATCCACTTAAAATCAACAATAATCGACATCTATAATATAATCAAATACACATATTTATTCTGTAGAAAATAAATAAATCAATTAAATGACATCGTTCCATTGCTATATGGAGATGTATGACTTTTACAAAGTGAATGTTATCTCATTGTGTAGAACACCAACTCATCTAGTGTGGAATACAAGATCCTTTAAGGAGTTAAAAACTCATATCATGTGGGGTATAATCCATCTATATGGAGCACATAACTCGGGTAAATAATTTGGGGTAAAAGTTCTATCCATGTTAAACATAAACTCATCTCAAACACATACAATAAAAATAGTTTGTTTTTAACAATCACCTTCATAAAATCATATTTAAATATAGTATCTTATTAAAGTAATCTTTCAAATAATACATATTCAAACAATTATGCAACATCGTAAAAATCGACAAATCAACATATCAAAACAGTTAATAAATTAATTTCATAACCTAATATTGTATTTCATAATATCCCGATTTTGATAGAGTTATGTTTTCGAAAAAATATAATTTTATAAAAATTACTATTCAAAATATTTAACTTTTTTTCCTCTCTGTTACTCGCTATTAGCCACTACCGCACCTACAAAATACTTTAACTATCTTTTGAATTTTTAATTCAGCATTTTTTAAAGTAACTATTTATATTTAAATACTCATAAGAATAATTTGAACATATGTTTGCTCAACTAAACTGTCGGTGGTTCCTCTTAATACGAGCAATTTTCTTATTTCCGGTTGAAACATGTGCTTGTAGTGGTAAACAATTTCAATCGTAGGAATATCATGTTACAACTTGTCTTGTTGACTACCAATCAGATCATTTTTCTTTTGTTGAGGTAAAATCAAATGGTTTATTATAATAGGTAATGTCTTATAGCTTACTATACTATTAATTGCCTCATGTTTGTTGACCAACAAATATCCGATTATTTGTTGTAAAAGTAACGTAATGATAACTATTAGATACCTATCCTGCACAATCAACGTAGGATAATAATAATCAATGTAGGACAATAATTTACTTAATACAAAATACTAATAATAATAATAATAATAATAATAATAATAATAATAATAATAACAACAACAATAATAATAATAATAATAAAATAATGATGATGATGATAATAATAATTTATAAATTATATTATTAAAATTTTGAAATTCTAATTATTTTTAGTCTTTAATTTTAGGATATTACATTTTTTTTCTTTCTTTAAAGAAATTTTGTTCCCAAAATTTACACCAATTTGAATAAAACTAAAACGACATAGTTGGGGTAACACAAAGAAGCTTATGTACCGGTACCACTAGATTTGAATACTAATGTACGATTTCTTTCTCTAATTCCCAAGTGGTCTATGGGTTTAACCCTTCTCAAACAACCTTTACCAGCGGAATCACCTTATTCCTTAGATTTTTGGTACTCTTGTCATTGATCTGAATAGGTCTAGGTTAAAGATTAAATTATCTTTCAATTGAATTGAATCAGGAGCTATCACGTGTGAATTGTCCAACACTTATATTCGGAGTCGAGAAACATGAAAGATGTTGTGAAGGTTAGATAATTGTGGCTGAAGAGCCAATTTGTAAGCAACAGGGCCGACTCTTTTTAGAATTTGGAAAGGACCCATGAAACGAGCGTTTAACTTTTGACTTTCGTTGACCTTCCCACTCCAGTCTTAGAGTTGAATCTCAAGAATACATGTGCCCCTTCTTGAAATTCCAATGGTTTCCTTCTCTTGTTAGCATAACTCTCAAGAATATATGATTAAATATATATTTTGTTGGCTTAGAAATGCAGGGTATGGTTTAATCATCATAATGGTATAGATCATAAACAAGATATTTGTTTACATGAGAAAACACAACTATTTCATGGAGATATGTGAAACAAACCAAAACAACAATATCATCATATGATGGGGAAATTTTACAGCTACATGAGGCAAGTCAAGAAGAAGTTTTGGTTGAGGCATGTGATTCAACACATCCAAGGGACTTATGGTTTGTGTTCCTTAAATATGACTACAACAATTTTTTTATGAGGATAATATTGCATGCACTGCTTAAATTAGGCAATAACACATTAAAGAAGATAGAACAAGTCATATTCAAGCAAAATATGTAATCGTCCATGTAAGGATGACAACATAACACGCACCCGCGTGTACCCACCCAAATCTGCTTGATTTGGGCAAGGAAAATCCAATTTGATTGGGTGCGAGTGCGGATTTTCCCCGAAATTAAAATTCGGGGGCGGGGACGGGTTTGGGGGGTGGTGATACCCACCCCGCACCCGCACCAGAACCCGCCCCACAAGTAATATTATAGTAATTTTTAAATTTTCTATACATATACATATTGAATATACTTAATATTTTTTTAAATATTAAAAATTATAATCTTATCTCTATAGAAAATATTTTTTTATTTTATTATTGTCTAATAATAATTATTTGATTATATTAATTATAATAGATATGATTTTAAAATTTATAATTTTATATATTTGAATGGGTGCGAGTGTGGACGGAGATGGGGGCCTAAATTTCACACCCGCTATGAAACGGGGGCGGGTGCAGGTTTTCTCTGATTAGTTGGGTGCAGGAGACAAAATCCGTCTCCGCCCTTAAATATTAAAAATTATAATCTTATCTCTATAGAAAATATTTTTTAATTTTATTATTGTCTAATAATAATTATTTAATTATATTAATTATAATAGATATGATTTTTAAATTTATAATTTTATATATATGAATTGGTGCGGGTGTGGACGGGGATGAGAGTCTAAATTTCACACCCGCTATGAAACAGGGGTGGGTGCAGGTTTTCTCTGATTAGTTGGGTGCGGGAGTGGAGGATGCAAAATCCGCCCCCGCCTCGCTCCGTTGTCATGCCTACGTCCATGATCCTTAACCAAGTGGTAATACAAACATCAACTCATTTATGTGATAGCATGTGATACATCATTACAAAGTCACCACCAAATAAATTTTTCAACAACTACAACAAAAGATTGATCTTCGTCATTTTAAAGATTATTGTCTACATTATGGGGGTTTATAAATAAATATATTATGAACTCTTTTCTCCTTCACCATGGTTTTGTCACATTGAGTTTTCTTTCATTTTTAATGAGGCAGTTCCCCCAGAAAGGATGATGTACTCTTTTTTCTTCACTAGGTTTTTTTTTTCCACCAAGTTTTTTCTCGTTTTAATGAGACATATCCTCAATGAACATCTAAAAGAGAGTGTTATGAATATTATGAATTATATGTGGATGTTCATTTGCTTTCCACCTTCCATTATAAATAATGCCCGTGTAACATTGTAAAGGACACACCTTGAAGAGCATAATACAATACTGTCTTATTTTCTCATTCTCTCTTTCTACCTTCTCTCTATTATTTTATATCTTGCTATCATTTTGGTTAATTTCATAGCACTTGCATCAAAACATTAAGGCTAAATACATACTTCAACCATTTAAATTATTTAATTATAACAAATGAATCCTTTAAGTTTTGTTTTAATAAGTTAATCCTTTTAGTCTATAAACATTTGCGTCGTTACCCTTTTTAACAGTTTACTATCCAACTTCGTTAATGATCTTCAAACTTATCACTATTTATGATTTTCTGGGTTGCAAACTAGAATTTGCTCAAGAGAAAATGAGGTTTTTTGACAATCTTGATAAAAAAAAAGAGATCTAAAACTCAAATCGAAGTTAAAAGTGACAAATTTCTCTCATTCTTTTTGAGTTTTTAAGTATATGCTTGAAATTTAGAAGAATTGACTTTGAAAACTTATTTCATCCTTTTTTTGGATTTGATTCTAATTAGTGCAAACAAAGACACATTTTGAAAGTAAAGGATGAGAGAGAGGGAGAGAGAGAGGGAGAGAGAGGGAGAGAGAGAGGGGCTACCTTAGTATATTTCATGGAAAAAGAGGCTACCTTAGTATATTTCATTATTAATAATAATAATAATAATAATAATAATAATAATAATAATAATAATAATAATAATAATAATAATAATAATAATAATAATAATAATAATAATAATAATAATAATACCTGGTATTAAGCTCATCACATATTCATTTATTGAATCAACAATCTCTATTGTTGATGCCAAAATTGCTCTGCATTGCAAAAAATCTTAATTCTTGTAATTTTGGATTAAATTTGGATATATGCTCTGAACAATTGCTTGAAGTGGATCGTTGAAGTTAGTGATTGTCAACTCTAGTGGTATTTGGATCTCTGCATGACCGTCATTAGGCTCTGAAAGCTTCCCATCTCCTAATTTTAAGATCCATTCTGAAAATTATTTAAGTTTAACCTTATTTTCTCTTTGCATTGCTGGCAATAAACGCATGTTTTTCGTGAGTGTTAAAACTTGACAATGATCCCAAATATAGGAAGAGTTAATTGTTGCATTAACAATATCTGATCGGCTCCCTCTTGGTATAACCGGTAAAATTTGCCTAAAATCTCCACCAAATACTACAACCTTGCCTCCAAAGATAGTATTTTTGAACTTAGTTTCACTCATGATATCTTTCAATGTTTTATCAAGTGCCTCAAAACAAAACTTATGAGCCATAGGCGCTTCATCCCATATGATTAATTGGGTTGCCTTTAGTAATTCTGCATGATCACTACATTTATCTATATTACATGTAGACGACTCTAGTGTAGGAGCAAGAATTTTAAACTTTGAATGTGCTGTTCTCCCACCTGGTAGCAATAGTGATGCTATTCCACTTGAGGCCACTGTCAACACAATTTGCTTTCGTGAACGTATTTTTGAAGCCAACGTTCGCTACATAAATGTTTTTCCTGTGCCACCATAGCCGTAAAGAAAAAATACTCCCCCATTTTGCTCCTCCACAGCTTTCATGATTTTAAGGAAAATCACAATTTGCTCATCTATTTTTAACCAATATAATTAAAATTAAAAATATTGAATAAAAATCATATTCAAATTTATTTGAAAACAATTGTCAACTAACCTGTAAGCGTTGCGTACAAAGTTTCAAACTCTTGAAATTGTTCTGCTACATTGTAGTTACGTTCTTCATAAATGAGTCTATTCCCCAATTGTGTCATCACATATCCTTTTGGATATGGCATTGGCTTGTATTCCTTTAAGCTCTTTCTGTTATCTTGCAAATGTTTCTCAATTTGCACGAGGGTTAAATTTTGAATCTCCTCATCATTTAGCATCAAATCTAATAACATAGAAATTTTTAATTATATTATAAATGGAGTAATAGCATGAGATCTATTTTATCTTGATATTGATAAAGCTAATTAAATTTGGTATGAAGATGCTTATATATGTTTAGAATGAATTGGGAATAGTAAATTTTGTAAGGTAACATATAAAAACAAATGAATGAATTCAATAAAAAAAACCATTTAGTTTGTGCAGCAAATCAAATATGTTTCTACTATGATAACTTTAAGATATTATTCCTAATATAATTTAGTATCAGCAAACAACAATTGACCACTATTTTAGTTGGAGTAATATTATCATAATAAGATATAGTAATTGGATAATTAATTATATACCTTTGTTGTTTGAGATCCTTCTTTGCTCATATAAAATTCCATCTGCTAACCATTGCCAACTCTTATTCCACACATGAGTTGGTCGATTCATAGTACTTGCCAAGAGCATGGTGACAAAAAGTTTCCGCAAGAAATATCCAGATCCCCATTTATGTGCCTCTTTGATAGCTTCAATGTATTCTTTATCATCTCCAAGCAACCCCATTGCAAAACATGCATCTTGAAAGCTATCATAAATAAAATTAGAAATTGTCTTTATTTGTTGATAACTTTGTGGGCCTTTGACATGAGTGAGCATCATTCTCAAATAATATAACTCTCCTATACATGGTGGAACCCATATAAGTCTTCCAACTGTATACCCTTTAGTCCGTGGTTTCCAACATCTTTTACTTTTAACATATACAAACTTGGACACAAATTTGCTATATGTTAATTCTCTAGCTTGAGGATATACCTTATTTGCTTCCATCCATGAGGTGAACATGGATTCTGTAACTGATGGTTTTTGCAAAACATTATTAATATTTTCATAATCATGATAATAAATTTATTGTTCACCTTCTAAGTGGAAATACAATCTTTCAACAGCCGGTTTTCTTCCATGTATTGGGAAAGCTAAGATTCTCCAACACGCTTCACTGGGTGACACATATCTATAATCAAGATATTGTTTAATCTCATCAACTTCTAGTTCTCCGGGCGATGATTCATTTGGCACTATCGCTGCAGTTATTCTATCACAACCTTTGTTGATGTACTTAAATAAGTACTTGATTGATGTACTTTGATTACACCATTCCATGTTGATGTGAGCTTGATACTTACGAAGCAAACCTTGGTTGTATGGGACAACAAACCGATTATCTAGATGGATGTCATTCTTCTCAATTGTTCGTGTATTATGACTTCTTCTATACACTGGAAATCCATCTTGATCAACAATTATTCTATCTTGGTACTTTTTAGGAAAGAACTTTGTACATTTTCTATCTTTTGTGCACTGTGCTTTTTGGTTTGATAAACCACATGGTCCATGTATCATGTATGATTTAACCAAATTGTACAATTCTGGATCACCGACATGATCCGGAATTTCAGCTGAAATTATTTTGTCAATATCATCTGGTGTTGGGTATTTTGTTGATGGATGAAGGAATAATAAGATATGGGCATGTGGCAAACCTCACTTTTGAAATTCAATGGTGTACATATCTACAAAGGTAAAATTTCCATTTATCACATGATGAGCATATAAGTTTACATCATATAAACTATTTGTAAATATTAAGAAGAATACTTACATCCAAGTATTTTGCCAAGAACTTGTTTCTTTGTCAAATCTGCTAGTAGCTCGTCAAACTTCATTTTAAATATCCTTACAATTATGTCTGAACGATCAGTAGCTTTTAAATGATTTGATGCCAATAATCGTTGGATTTCTGGCCAATTAGGATTACATGTAAATGTAATAAAAAGGTCAGGAAATCCAACATAGCTACAAGTAGCCATACCGTCAAAGTATAAGTTATCCATGTAACGACGACTACCGACATATGTTGCTGATAACACAACTCTCTTACCCCTATTTGAACCTTGAACTTGGTTGTTTCCGTGTTTATCATTTAAACTGCGATATTTTTCAACTCGCAATTTTGATTGGTTGTTTCTCAACCACTTGAGGTTTTGTCCCTCCATCATTGTGAATCCATCAACCAAGAATTGTTGGAGTAATCTTCTTGATCTCATTATTGTTTGTGCTTCATGATCTCTTGACATAATTCTATATGCAAGCCATTCTCGTATTGTAAGTTGATTCCGCTTAGCACTCTTGGTTCCTACTGTCTCTCTATGAGCAATTTTTGGTCTATAACCATCTTCACCATAAGGGAATAGCAAAGGATATTGATATGCTAAATAACTTGCATGGAACTCGTCAATCCTTTTTAGTTTACCACTTTGTGTCTCCATTATAATATCTCTTTTTGAACCTGTATCCACATCACCAACTATTAGTGCAGCCACTTCAGACACAGTTGGTTGGTTATACAATCTTCCATCAGATGATCTTTCAGAAATCAAGCGTAGTTTCAAATCATGCACTTGATTATCTTGCAATCGTACTCTTGCCATTTTAAATGATTGAGCATGTATATTGTATTGATAAAGCATGTTACTAAGTTCTTGAACTGTCTGTTGATCAATATTGTTGTTCCTATATATTCATAATTTATAATATGAAATTGTTAGTGGTTACTAAGATAGTATTGAAAAATGTGAACTAATTAATATTGTTGTTCCTGCCATATAGAACTAATTAATTAACAACTACATTTAAGTAAATTGTAACAAACGAAATCTTTCATTAAACAATTAGTACTTGTGTTGAATTAATAATACCTTCTGGAGGCTTGACTCGTGCATGGTGGAATATTATAATGATGGGACCAGAGTCGGGGTGAACATTAACATAATTGAGGAATTGTGTACCATAAGCCTCCCATAGGGAGCAAGTAAGGATGTTTCCGCTGATCAAATGAATAATATCATTTGAAACATGCTTTGTATAGTATATTAATTAAATGTAAATATTGTTGTTACCTGAGATCTTTGATTTTGACGGTGACACAAGTTTTTTTGGTTGATGATGTTGAAGTCGAAGAAATGACTTCATCCACTACCCCAATAATATCTATAAATAAAAAAGATAAGTTAATCATTGAAACACGAAAAATATGAAACACATATATATTATTCAATTAAAAAAAATGAAATGATAGTATTACCAATTAAGTTGTTAGGAGGGTTCTGCCCATTCAAAATGGTGCTAAAAGACACAAAACGGTATTGAGTCGGTGGGATTTCAGGGAGATCAATCTCTTCTTCAAAAGTAGCAGAATTGAAAACAATTTTGAATTCATGGAGGCAATATTTGAACTGGAAAGTACTTGGAAAAACTGAAAAGTTATGGATGATGTATGTTTGATTCTCTTTGAGTTTGCCCCTCCATTTAACATAATCATCTTGTCGTATAACAACATGTATTTGATCAGCCTTTTAATAACAAATAATTTATAAAATGAGATACTAACCAATATAATGAAGATATTTGTTAACCAAACATAAAGAAAAAGTTAAAATGTAGACCTGTTGATCCATCAAATAACTTCATCGTGCACATTTCCATTTTTACTAACAACAGTGAAGTAATTTGTGACCCTAACTGCTATTTTCCAAGTTTCCTTTGAGATGTTAATGTCCTTCAATGGTATTGCATTTCTTGTCTGTGAACCAGTGCAAATTTTATAAACATAAATTGAAAATTAATCATTTATTTCATCTCTTTGAATCTGTTTGATTTGCAAAAATGTTGGAGTGTTGCAGTGTGTAAACCAAAAATTTGAGGAAGTTCGGTTATTTGAGGAAGTTGGGTTATTGCAGAAAATTAAAATAACTTACAATTGTGGCCTTAAATTTTTTGCAAAGGTTAAATTTATGAAGGACAAAATTGTATTTTTGGTATAGTTGAGAATTCTTATAGTGTATTGTAGATATGAGAATTTAAAGCGAAATTTGGGAATTTAGTGTTTTTTTAATTTCATTAAATATTATTAAATATTTTGATATTTTTAATATAATAAATAATATTATTTGATTAGAAAAATTGTTTAAACTTAAGATATGATACAACTTAAATATGTAGACAAAAAGATTATATAAAAAAATTATATACATGTAGAATATTTATCAACAACTGAAAAGTTGATTTTTGCCACGGTAAAAAGATATCTCCCAACAAGAAACTCATAACCAAGAATTTGATTTTTGCAGCAGTAGCAAAAGTCATGTAAACAGAGACGGTGTTTGATTTCACATGAACAATGAGTGGGGAACAATCATGATGTAGATTGAAAATTTCATAGATATTTTGTTTGATGGATATTTTTTTCAGTCTAATTCTGATAATTTAGACGGGAAAAATAGATTATCAACAAGCAAATAGAAAATGCAATTTTAAATCGTTTACGAATTCTTTTTAAAACGTTTGGATTCATTTGACTACAAGTCACTATATATATATATTTCTCTTTTTGATGAAAAACAAGTCATATATTGATTGCAAAACACAAAGACTAGATAAAAGAACCAACAAAGTACTTAATTCTCGAATTGAAACTTAATTGAATTAGGTAATTATTTACTTGTTAACAAATCAATCACACACAATTAGTATACATTTATGATAGAACTATAACAAACCAATTTTACAATAACCAAATTACTAAGAACAAAGTAATGCAATGTATAACAAAAGTAATGAAAATAAATTACTAAGAACAAAGTAATGCAATGTACGGACAAATAAATCCAAAATTCTGCACAATTTCAAAGTTATAACTTTTAGTATAGAATTGAATATACCTTGATAAAAGTCAGAAGTATTAATCATGCAGAAAATTCATCCAGAATAGAAAACTTTCTAATAAAAAATTCATAAAATTGCATGAATTAAAGAGATTAAGGTAAGAGAAATTATACCAAATTTTTATACCGGTTCAACGACCTCAGCCCTCGTGTGTGCCCTACTTCACTTCCTCACAATGTATGAGAGATTTTGTTTCATTATAATTGAATGAACGTTTATTATGAGAGATTTTAGTTCATTATAATTGAATGAATCAAATGCCTAATCTACATTGAATCTTGAAAAGCCTTCAAATTTGAAGCCCTTCAAAATTTGGTTTGGATCTTCAATTTGAAACAACAATCAATTCAATCTTGAAGCATCCACTCATGAACCTTCAACTCCCATGAATTTTGCCCCTTTCACGGCTTGAAGATCTTGAAACCTAAAAACCTAGAACTCCCAATCTAGGTAAAAAGAAATCAATTATTTTCCTTCTGCAATTGAAACACTTTCGATCTCACAAACACAAACCCTCACAAACAAAAAATCCTATCTATGTTTCTCACAACAAGCACTCACATCAAATAATCTAAGAGTTTTTGTTGGAACCTAGAGTATGTTAGTGTGTGAATTTAAAAATTGTTGAAGTCTAACATTGGAAAACTCTCATATATTAAGTAATTTTCAACTCTATAAATACTTAAGTCCTACATTGGATAGTTAACATATGTGGGTTTGCTTCCATCACTTTATAAAGAGTGTCAAACTCTTGTGAAAAGCACACCAAAGTTAGATTCATTTCCCAACTTTCTCTTTTCTCCTTCTTCTGCTCGATGTATTTCCGATCCACTTCTCCCTTTTCTTTCTGTCCCTTCGATTTTTAGAGCGGTTTTTATGTCGTAGTCGCATCAATTTTTGAGTGGTCCTAATACCACTATCCTTTTAGAACGGTTTTTATGATGTAGTCCCGTCAATTTTTTAGTGGTCCAAATACCATTATCCCTTTAGAGCGGTTTTTGTGTCGTACTCATTTTGATTTATGAGTGGTCATAGTACCATATTGAGAGTGGTTTTAACCGTCACATTGAGGGTGTAATTCTAGAACGGTTTTCTACGGTGCAGTAGAACTCCGATATAGTTTGTCTGAGCTGTTTTATCTTGGGGACATCGTGGTTGATAGTCTGCCTTGCACAATTTGGACAGTGCCGCGAAACGTCTTAAAGAGAGCGACCTAGTCCGTGACTCAACCCAGTAATATCTTGGTGGCATAAATTTATTTTGAAACAGTTTTTTGAAACTCAAAAACAACAATTTTAAGACGTTCCTTTCTGCCATGTCAACCAAAGAGATTACTGGATTTGGTTTTGCTGCCTTTGATTTCAATAAACTATTTCAGTTTGAGGTAAACAAAAAAGGATAAGAAAGCTAAAGAATTAACCCATGGGAGGATAATGATTATCTTTGTAAGAATTATTCTTAGTGGACTTGTTGATGATCTGTATGACTACTACAATTTCAGTAATACTGTGAGCCGCTATCGCAAGTATCCGATGACAGATTCGTGGAGGCTCACTCCTGTGAAATTCATAAAATAGCTCATGAGATCATCTCTGAAGGTATGTCCTTAAATGAACAATTTCAAATTGTTGTTATTATTGACAAACTGCCCCTTACTTGGAAAGATTTTAAAAACTCTCAAGTATAAAACAAAAGAATTTTCTCTAGAGAGTCTGAATAAGGCAACTCTATATGGGCAGATTTGTACATCAATTCTAAATATGATATTTTAGTTGGAAAAGGTACACTACTGAGACATGTTTAAATTAAATGTTGAAATTAATAAAATGTCTCTCTCTACTTATATGTTGTGTGATTTTCATATTTGGCATGCTAGACTATGTCATGTGAACAAACGTGTGATTTCAAACTAAGTAACTTAGGTTTAATTTCAAAGTTATCTTTAAATGATTTTGAAAAATGTGATTTTTGTAGTCAAGCTAAAATAACAAAGAGTTCACATAAATCAATAATCAAAGAATTCGAGTCTTTAGATTTAATATATATGTTAACTTGATGGGACGTTAACAAGAAATGGGAAACGTTATTTTATCACTTTTATTGACGATTGTTTTGACTATACTTCCGTATATCTAATGATTAATAAAAGTGACGCACTTGACATGTTTAAGATCTTAGTAATTGAAATCGAAAATCAATTTAGTAGAAAGATTAAGATGAACCGAGTATGATTCTAGTTCGTTTAATGAGTTTTATAAATTGCATGGAATTAAACATGAAACAACTGCACCATATTCACCTGATATGAATGGTAAAGTTCAAAGAAAGAATAAAACTCTTACTGAACTAGTTGTTGCTAGTATGCTTAACTCTGATGTTGCATCTCATTGGTGGGGGGAAATTATATTGACGGTTTGCTATGTTTTGACTAAAGATCTTAAATCTAAAAACAAAACATCTCTTTATGAGATTTTGAAGAAAAGACAACCGAACTTGTCTTATTTTCGAACTTGGGGATATATGGTTATGTCAGAATCCCCAATCCTAAGCGAGTTAGACCGCCAATAGAGCCTATGAATGTGTGTCCATTGGGTATGCAGTAAACAGCAAAACGTATAGGTCTTATGACCTAAATGCAAAAGTGATTCTTAAGTTAAATGATGTTGATTTCTAAGAAAATAAATTCCCTTTCAAATCGAGAAATAGTGAGGGAAGAGAACCAAGTCACACTCCTGTGACGAGGAGCACTGAAAGCAGTAAACAAGGTGAAACAGAAACTCGAAGAAGTAATAGAGTCAAAGTTGCTAAAGATTATGGACCCGATTATACGGCCTATACCTTAGTAGAGGATCCTGCAAATCTTTAAGAAGCTTTGTCATCTTTGGATGCAGATTCATGGCAAGTAGCTATAAACGATGAGATGGATTCTCTAGAGTCTAACATGACTTGAAATTTAGCAGACTTGCCTCTTGGTGGCAAACCAATAGGTTGTAAATGGATTTTGAAAAAGAAATTAAAACTTGATGGAACTGTTGATAAATACAAGGCTTGTCTTGTAGCCAAAGGTTTTAGACAGAGAAAATATAGATTTCTTCGACACTTTCATACCTGTCACTAGAATAACATCCATTAGGTACTCATTTCACTAGCAGCTATTCATAATTTTGTTGTACACCAAATAGATGTCAAAACTGTTTTTTTTGTAAATTGTGATTTGGAAGAAGAAATCTATGTGGAACAACCTGAAGGTTTTGTGATTCATGGACAAGAAAACAAGGTCTGTAAGTTAGATAAATCTATGTATGATCTTAAACAAGCTCCAAAGCAATGGCATGAAAATTTTGATAACTTGATTATATCGAATGAGTTTAAAGTGAATGAAAGTGACAAATGTATTTATTACAAATCTGAAAATATAATTTTCACTATCATATATCTCTATATAGATGATCTACTCATATTTGGCTCAAACATTCATACTGTAAATACTATGAAATCATTGTTGTGTAACAACTTTGATATGAAAGACCTCGCAGAAGCCAATGTAATTCTTGGAATAAATATTACTAGGTCAGAAAAATGGAATTTCTTTGGATCAGTCTCTCTATGTTGAAAAGATCTTAAAGAAATAAATATACTTTGACTGTAAACCTGGTTGCACACCATATGATCCAAGTGTGAAACTTTTCAAGAACACTGGTAAAGGTGTTAGACAAACTGAATATGCGAGCATCATTGGCAGCCTTAGGTAAGCCACTAACTGTACTAAACTCAACATTGTCTACGTCGCGGGGCTATTGTGCTGGTTTACCAGTAGACCTAGTATGGAGTATTGGCACGCTATCGAAAAAGTCATGAGATACCTAAAAAAGACCACGAGTCTCGGATTATATTATCAAATATTTTCTATCGTCCTTGAAGGATACTGTGATGCTGATTGGAACACTTTATCAGATGACTCCAAAGCAACCAGTGGCTTTATTTTTACTATAGCTGGCAGTGTTGTATCTAGGAAATCGAAGAACAGACGACATTGACTCAGTCCACTATGTAGTATAAAATGATAGCACTAGCTACTGCTAGTGAAGAAGCGAGTTGGTTGAGATGTTTGCTAGTTGAGATCCCTTTATGGGATAAACCTATGTCAGTTGTGTTGATCCACTGCGATAGTACCGCATCTATTGCAAAGATTGAGAATCGTTATTACAATGGTAAGAGACGACAAATACGTCGTCAACACAACACTGTTAGATAGTTACTTTCTAAAGGAGCTGTTATAGTGGATCTTGTACGCAGTGATGAGAATGTAGCAGATCCTATGACGAAAGGGTTAGCTAGAGAGAAATTCATAAATACATAAAAAATGATAGGACTAATGTCTATAGATTCACTCTTGATTGTAACCCGACCTAAAAGACTAGATATCCCAAGAATTAGGTTCAATGGATAATAACAAGTCGTGAATGATATGAGATGAACATGCTATTATAAATCAGAGAAGCATGATTCCTGAAGCGATGATAGGATCAGATAATAGAAACTCTTAATGAGATCTATACTCCATGTGGAGTGGAGTACCTAACTACATGAGTACTCTTGATAGACTCACCCAATGGTGGAGCTTCGTTAGGACATAGGGTGGCCATGGCCACCCCAAAATTTTCAATAATTTTTTAAAAAATACTACTATTTTTACTTTATTTATATGATACATTTTATTTGTTACAATAATCTTAAAAAAAAAATACTACTACTCTTACTTTGTACAAACATTTGAGTTATAGTTTTTGTCAACAAAAATTAATCTATTTGATATATTTTATGGACTAAATCACGACCAAACTTTAATCATGTGCAAACCACGATAATCCAAAATTTTATATTTGTATTTAATAATTTGAAGGAAACTTTTACGTATGAATTTGATTGAGTGTATGTTGTTTTAATTTTGGGATCTATAATCGGTGTATTTTATGAGTTGAACTGTGGTTGTTGGGTTATCGCGGTAGAGATGTATATTTGAGTCTAATATGTGAAGATGACATGCTATCTGTGCATCTTTTCTTGTTACACGAATTAACCTAATCAAATCGCATGCATCATGTAGATTGGATCATATAGATTGGTATGTGTAGATCCTCATTGCATAATGTAGATTGGTATGTGTACGTGGACTAAAATTTATTTTATCAATTTTTTTAATTATTAAAATTGTATTTTTTTATTAGGCTCAATTTTTAAGATTAGAACAGGATCTTCAAAATCTTTAAGATGGACTAAATACACAAATTTTTGTAGACCAAATTATAATTCAGATGTCTATTATAAAAAAAAACAGGGGGAAATAATTTATAAAAAAATTACAAAAATAACTACTATAATTGTAAAATAAAATAAATTTTCCAACCTAAATTCCAACTAATTTTTAATTATTAAAAATGTAAACCAAAATTTGATCTACTACCTCTCTCCAATATATTTTTGTAAATTTACAACTTAAAATTCTTATATGCAATACTATATTATACTTTTTATTTATATATTAAAATTTTAAAAGTTCGGCCACCCCAATGTTTCCGTTCAAGATCCGCCACTGGACTCACTTGTGTGAATGTGGAAGTCGGGCTGCTTCCTATGAAATTTTGAGGCAGAATTGCTAGAGTATTCACTTTATTGGGATATACGTGAAGGACTATTAATGCACGAGCTGTTGAGAATACACCATATAAAAAGGTTGTGTGTGGATTTGATGTTAGAGATAGAGTTCAAGACTACGAGTCACTCTTGTTGAATCTGAATCTTACTTACTACACAAAGGTTCAAGTCGGAAGACACCTCTGTTTATGCACAATCTTATAGAAGCGTTTGACGCTACTTCAAAAACATTTTTTTTTTAATTCAAGTGGGGGGTTGTTGGAATATAGATTATGTTAGTATGTGAATTTAAAAATTGGTGAAGTCCCACATTGGAAAACTCTCATATATTGAGTAGTTTTCAACTCTATAAATACTTAAGTCCCACATTGGATAGTTAACATATGTGGGTTTGCTTTCATCACTATATAAAGAGTGTCAAGCTCTTGTGAAAAGACCACCAAAGTTGGATGCATTTCCCAACTTTCTCTTTTCTCCCTTTTCTGCTCGATGTATTTCCGACCCACTTCTCTTCTTTCTTTCTGTCTCTTTAATTTTTAGAGCGGTTTTTATGTCGTAGTCGCGTCAATTTTTGAGTGGTGCTAATATCATTATCCTTTTAGAGCAGTTTTTATGTCGTAGTCGCTTAGTGACAGCTCAAAGTAGACAAAAATCTTATTCGGATAAGAGGCGTCGTCCCTTGGAGTTTTCAGTGGGAGAACATGTATTCCTACGTGTTTTATCAATGAAAGGGGTTTTGCGGTTTGGTAAAAAGGGAAAACTAAGTCCAAGGTTCATTGGACCATTTGAAGTTTTAAAGAGGGTCGGATCGGTAGCGTACTGTTTGGCACTTCCGTCGGATCTCTCAAGAGTTCACCCGGTCTTTCATATTTCGATGCTTCGGAAGTATCTTCATGACCCTTCTCATGTGATTAATCATGAAGATGTGCATTCAGATGAGAGTCTAGCATATGTTGAGCATCTGGTAGCTATATTAGATTGCCAAGTAAGACGTTATGCTCAAAAGATATCGTTTCAATAAAAGTTATTTGGCGTGGTCCATCCGGTGAAGAAAATACTTGGGAACTCAAAGAAGTCATACGTGCAAAGTACCCACACTTATTTTGAAACTCAAGGTCGGTAGTATTTAATAAATAAATAAAAAGTAAAATAAATTCGAAGACGAATTTTTATAAGGGGAGGAGATTGAAACGCCTCGTTTTATTAAAAAAAACAAAAAAAAATTAATTTAATAATAATAATAATAATAATAATAATAATAATAATAATACATAAATAAATAAATAAAACAAACCAACTCCACTCCACTTCATTTTTTCACCTCACATTTTTCCTCCTCCTTCTTCTTCTCCCTCTCGGCTACACCAACATTAACCTCCCCCATTTTTAATTTTATTTTCTATTCTTTTTCTCCTTGCTTCTTCTCACTCTACAACACAAATTGCACACATAAACCCTTAATCCTTAAAATGAATTTAACATCTCCAAAAACATAACTTCTCATACTTCTACAAATGCTCTTGGTTAGGATTTTGAGTTAGGGTTTGTGCTCTAAGGAAGGAGAAGGGTACCCACTTCTTGAAAGCTGTTTATTGAGACTCTTTGAGGTAAATACAAAACTCTAATGCTAATAATGAATCTCTAGAAAAAAAATGTAGTTTTGTTAAAAAAATCTTATTTGTGTTTAGAGTAGATTTAAAGGATTTTTATGGTTTTCTAGAGTTAGCTAAACTTTAGAATAATTTTTCTAAAGTCTTGAGAATATTTTTGATACTCAGATTTGTTAGCTTAGGTCCTACCTGCTACTCTGGGAATTGTTGGAGAACAAACTTAGGCGATTCTCTATAGTTATGAGTAGACGACATTCATTTGTCACATATTTTTATTATGCTATAATTATTATTTTACTCGTTTTCTGTGTTAAAATATTTATTTAAAAATTGGGTAAACACAAACTTTGAATTTATATCAATTTTATCCTTTATTTATTGTCATGGTCTTTGTATATAATACGTTTGTAGTTTGATTTATTTATGAGTTATATAACATTTAAATATCAAATTGATGTATAGTTGAATATGTTTTCCATGAGTTACGATGAAATGATTTTTGAATGTGTTTTGAAAATTGTTGTTATAATTATGAAATCGTTAACGGCGGTAGGTGCACCTAGTTACATCATTTTGATTAGGAAAAGTTACCCGTTAGATGGAGCCGCCCCTATGAGATATGTCATCCTTAGTAGGAGAGGATTATCAACGAGATGTAAGCTCCCTAATTGATGCGTTATAATGCATTGTGGGATTTAGAGGAGAGGGATATCCGTTAGATGGAGCCACCCTTAAGGGAAAGGCCACCCTTAAGAAGAGAGGGCTATCAATGAGATGAAACCGCCTCTTGGTTCTCAAAAAAATTTATATTTTTTACTTGTTTGATTTTCTATGGTATTTTAAGGGTTGCTCATTTTGATTTCACTTTTGTATAAATTGGATTTTAAATATTTCTACCTGAACGACTAAATTGTAATTTTAATGATTTTATCATGTGTATACTTTATTTGAGAATTATCTATATTTCAGATAGTACTGTTTAGCATAATTGCTACAAGATTGTAAAATAATTATTCGTGTCTTTCTATGTTTCTCTTCTAGTTGGTAGTGGTGGTTGTCTCCTCACTAAGTCTTTGTGACTTATCCCTTCATATTGTTCATTTTTTTTTCTTCAGATTCACAAGCAGCTGAGTAGCAAACTGTTAGTAGATTCAAGTCTCAATCATTTGTTTTGGTAGGTCTCTTTGATCGATGGCCCTTTTGTAAAGTCTGTTGAGTCGTGATGTATTTTGCAGCTATTTTGAGTCTAGGATGTCTTTTGGGAAATGTATTAAATATTTAGATTTTGCTCTTTGAGTTATGACTAAGTTAAAAGTTTAAAACAAGATTTTAAAAGTATGAAAATGTTGAAGTTACAGAGGATACTATGTCGAAATTTTGAGAAAAAAATTATATAATTTTTTTGAAATAGTTATTTAGAACTATTTAATTGTCTAATTATTAAAATAGTTTATTGACTTACCAGATTAAGAATATAGTTTGTACGTCGGTCACGACGTTCAGTTTTCGAGTCGTGATAAGAATTTAGAAAATGAGGACAACTTGTTGGGTTGTTGTGTGAACTGTGAACTCCACCGTGGTTGTTGTACAGGGATCAGAGTGAGATTTGTTAGGGGTAAGATAAATAAGGTAGATGCTGAGAGGAGAGGAAGATCCTGTGTGTAATAATGACCGATAATATTATATAAATTTATTATCTAATGATTAAATAGACGGTGAGAGATTTAATTGAACCACCACCTTAGAAGTAACTGTTCTCGTATTATGTTTGATGGTGCTAAATTGATGGACTATTTGGCGCAGAAAATGGAGATTGACTTATATTTGTATATAAAATTAAATGAGTGTGCATATAGCATGTAACTTATAAGTACTATGGTAGAGAAAAAAAAACATAAATCACTTTTTTTTTAATAAATTTAATTAATATATATATGTATATATCGTTAATATAAAATATTTTATATAGTCATTCACAATGTATTGTCACATCACCTAATGAATTTTAAAAACACATAATTTATTGTACTCATTAAATGATGCGACTTGGTTGATGCAGATGTACAACATATTTACATTTTCAATGAATATAAAATATTTTTTTGACAGAGTGAATGTAAAAAATCAGTTCCAAATTTTCATATGATAATTTTCCTTTTTTATCCAAAAAACATTAATTCATTATCCAAATTTTATCTTCAAATAGAATATATCTTGTCATTAATGATTACTATATTATGGATATAGAATTTGTGACTAACTTCTATTTCTGTCTGAGTACCAAATTTCATAATGGAATATACGAAATTTTATGCTTATATACAACTCTATTGTGGCTATATTCATAGGTTGTTTTCTGGTTTTCTTACCAAAAATATGGGAACCAATTGAGGTTCTCATTGTGTATGGTGGATATCGGTAACAACCTCCATTTTATGCTAATGCAAATGGCATATTCTCCTTTTTAATATTTTCATTTCCTTTTATTTAACAAAAGAAAAACATATTTTGATTCATTATATAAATCAAGGAAGAAAAGAAATACTTTACCAATTAAATTACATTGATCCCACTTTCTTGAAGAAGGGAAATTGAAAATTGTTATCATTGTAAGAGTTTCATTGTTGATCATAGCAAGTATTTCTTCAAAATTGAAAGAAATTGAAGAAATTAGTTGAATATTATTATATTCAACCTTTTGCCTCTCTTCTCATCTGCCCTTACCCATCATCAATATTTCTGGTAAGCTAATGGCTTCATCCATTTTTCCCATGCAAAACATTTTTTTTACATTTTCTCTTTCATTGTTATTGCCATTTGATTTTCAATCAACCTTGGCTTCATGATAATTGAGACATATTGCATATTAAAAATCATTTGATTTTTATTTCCATTTGTACAATGAAAAATGTTTTTAAAAATGGTCCAAGATCGCAATTATGCCAACAATGTTGAGGGTTTTGCAATATCAATAATCATGACGCGGCCATAATTTAAAATCATGATCATGAGTAAATTTGCATGGATCATACAAATATAATAAAATGCATAACTCCAAAATTAATGTCGTACACATACTCAGTTATCTTCGTCCATCACAATACAAATATTTGGAAATAAGAATCATAACATGACTCTTTTATGTAAATACACCCCCAAATATATTGAGAATAAAAAATGAATGCACTTTGTAATGCAACTTAATTTTCAGTTTTTCACTTAGCTCTTTGTTCTATGTATAAGGTTTTCTTAACGAAATGGAGTACAAGGATCTCTTCCCACAAAAATCTCACGCATCAAAATATGATTGCCTTCTTTTTGGTAAGTATTGCAATTGGTAAATTTTCAAGTACCAAATTGAAATTTTCATATTCATGGAAATATATAACCATGATATTGTTCTGCAGATTTAGATGATACTTTGTATCCACTTAGTTCTGGTCTTGCAAAAGCATGTCTCCAAAATCTTAAAGGTAAGAAACTATGCTTAATAATTGTGTTTTGTATCACATTATTCTCAGTAAATATTAACATGAGTGGTACATTGATCTTCTAGACTACATGGTCGAAAAGCTTGGCGTCGAACCAAGGAAAACAGATGACTTATGCAACCTCCTGTACAAGAACTATGGAACAACTCTAGCAGGTCTAAGGGTATGATTTCCTAGTCTCCTTACATTTTCCTGTTAAATGGGGTTTTCACGGTTAAAACTTCGAATATATTGATAACTTATTTTTTTGTTTCATTTCTATTCAGGCGATTGGCTATGACTTTGACTATGATAAATATCACAGGTACATTTTTTTTATGTTGTCTCACTCTCAAAATGCTAACAGTTTATGTTTTTAATCCATGAGTGTATTTTGAAATGGTTAAATTGACAATTGAATTCATGTTTACAGTTTTGTTCATGGGAGATTACCTTATGAGAACCTAAAACCAGACCCAGTACTGAGGAACATGTTGCTGAGCCTGCCCTATAGGAAACTTGTAAGTTGTTTATAACACAAATGAATAAATATTCAAGTTAGTCTTTGAAATGGTAGGGTTGTGTCACCGTAGTGCTCCACATTATCATTATTCCAAAATGATCTCTGAAATTGCAAAATGTTAATAAAGTTCGTCCCTCTATCTAAATGTAGTATTAAATACATCCCTAACATTATTCACTTAGTTTTAAATTCATTTCTGATATTACTAACTTATGTCATTTTAGTCCCTACAAACACCAACAGAGGGACAAATTTGATTTAGATTTTACAATTTCAGAGATCGTTTGAAATAGTGATAATGTAACAATCTAAATTGATACAGTACTACAAGTTCAATCACCAATTTCGGTATTTACTCTAACCAAAATGGCAGCAGTAGTATAAGGTCACAGAAGATGGTGTATAATATAATCTGACCATTACTATTGCTTCTCTTGTTTATGTCAATAGGTATTTACAAATGCAGACAAAGTTCATGCTCTTAAGACACTAAGCATACTTGGATTAGAGGACTGTTTTGAAGGAATTATATGCTTTGAGACCCTTAATCCAATCCACAAGAGCAGTGTCTCTGATGATGAAGATGACGTTGAGTTTGTAGTTTCAACAAGCACTACTAATCCAACCACTAGTAATAGTGCAAGCACCTCTCAAATCTTTGACATCATAGGCCATTTTGCTCAGCCTAATCCCAGTGGAAACCTGCCAAAGACACCAATCATTTGCAAGCCATCAGAACATGCCATTCAATTGGCTCTCAACATAGCCAACCTTAACCCACATAGAACAGTAAGAAAATCACCGAGTAAACAATCATTTTGGTCTGTAAATATGTCAAGCAGTGTCATTATAGTCTCCATAATATATTAAAATTACAAAAACAACCTCGAATGTGTCTTTTGCTAATCAGTTTGGTCCTCAAATGTGTCTTTTGTTAGTTGATTTGGTCCTCTATTGTGTCTTTTGTTGTCAGTTTGGTCCATAAAGTAACTAACAGAAGACACACTAAGGGATATTTTTGAAATTTTGATACATTCAAAGACTTAATGGCACTACCTCGCACATTAAAATTCACTCAAAATCACCCTTTATGATCTAATTTTGTTACCTTTTTAATTTTATTTGCTTGCTTATTTCTCTCATTGGTTCTATGCATTTTCAGTTGTTCTTTGAGGACAGTGTCCGCAACATACAAGCTGGAAAACGTTTGGGACTTGACACTGTACTGGTAAGTCATTGTAAATTTTTTATTCGTAGTAGAAACTGACTTTGTTTCTAGCAAAAGAAGTCACAACTAACTATGAACTACTTATTGATTTCAACATCTAGGTTGGTACATCACAAAGAGTTACAGGTGCAGATTATGCCTTGGATAGCATTCATAACCTTACTGAGGCAGTGCCTGATCTATGGGAGTCTGACATAAAATCAGAAGTGGTATACACTGAGAATCTTGCTGTGGAGACAACAGTAACTGCTTGATACTGTTCAAGGAAGCCCCATATTACCCAGCTTCATAGATGGAGTAACTGTAGTTGATGTTTGTAAATGTTGTAATAAATTATTAAGTTAAATAAATTCTACTTTTTGGCCTGACTTTTATAAATGAATAGCTATAACTGATTACCATCCTCATTCAGTAAAATTCCATCAAACTACGATTTTGAGGAGGAAAATTGACTACAATAAAATAAAGATATCACAATACAAAGTGAAAGTCAAATATCTCAGAACTTGATCTTGCAATTTAGTCACGTGTGATATGTAAGAATGAACTTTGTCTTAAAATTATTGATTAAGAGGCAGAGCACAGCCAACGAAATTGCTAGCTTGTAATGATTCATAGAACCAGAACAGTGAAAGAGAAGGGAGAAAGTTGTTTGAATATCTAAAGTACATAATTGTGAATTCAATCAGTTAATCAATCTAAATACAATCTGAATTAATATACATGAACATAACTACACGTAATTGACTAATATATACAACCACAATCTTGAACGAGGAATGAAGCAAGGATTTGATAGATTGGAACTCAGTCGAGGAGGTTCCAGCTAGAATGGTATCATCCACATAAATTAATAAGGCAGTGAATTTGGTGAATAATCTATGATAATGCAGGGTTTGAACAAAGTCATGATCAAAGAGAAAATTAGTAGGCTTTTTCAAACCACTTTATGTTAGCTTATTTTAATCCATACAATACAAGGACTTGGGCAACTTACAAACTTGGCCTGGAACAGGTGTTATAACTCCTTGGGGAACCTGCATATAGTCAAGGAGGAACACATTGCTCACATTCATTTGGTGAATATGTTAGTTGTTAATGGAGGCAAGGGCTGTTAAGTAAGCACCGTGAATAGTCTTGCCACAGAGGAAAACGTATCACATCAATCCAATCCCTGTACTTTGTTGCATTCATTGGCTACTAAATGAGCTTTAAATCTTTCAATGGATGCATTGATAAGGTGTTTGTTTTTTAAACCCATTTACTACCAATGGGTTTAATAACAGGATGTGAATCAACAAAACTCCAAGTACCATTGTCCATAAGTGCATCTAACTCACATTGCAAAGCCTGCTGCCAGTTGCGATGTTTACTGGCAAAGGCGTTTGAACAAGGTTCAATCTCGGTGGAAAGGGACAGAGTTTATTTGAGCTGAAGGGAGGAATGTTGTGATAGGACAATGATTTTGAGACAGGGTTTGCAGTGGATAACTGGCACATATAGTCATAGAGATAAGCTGGGAAACGTTTGCCGGTTGACCTTCAAGATTCAGGTAAAGGAGAAGCTGATTCCAATAAGACTGGCTCATAAAAAAGAACAGGGGGATCAAGAATAGGTAAAGGGTTGGCTTTGGCCATTTTGCAGAATGGAAATTGTTGCAGGTCATAGAATATGACATTGCGAGAAGTGAAGAACTCCTTTCTTGACACATCAACTATACCATATCCCTTCATTCTTTGTTTGAAACTAAGCAATGCACATAGCCATGTCAAATTTTTAACATACCTCCACAAACCTTCCAAACATCCTTTCTGATTCTTTTCATTTTTGGGTGATGAGGAAAGTAATAATTGGTATTTGGTATGTTATTATTTTCTATTGTTAGATTTTTAATTGGGTCTTGTTCATTCTTACAAAACTAGCCTGTATGGAGAAGGGTGTCACTCTTTATAAACCATTTTCAAGTCTTGACTCTTTTTAATATAGGACTTGAGTTTTTCTCAATACCTATTAAGTGGTGTATACTATTTCACCGTGAATTTGAGGAAACGACACTAGAAATGGAAGCAAGACAGACAACAAGTAATTAAACCAGTAACAAGAAGTACTCAATTTTCATGTTTCTTTCAAGCACAGCTAGCAGTGTTAGTACAGAGAAATGATAGTAACACCCTATATTGTCAGTATTAGATAGCGACGCGGAGTGCCGAACCCCAAAAATGGGATAGTGGGATTACGGATAGTGGGATGACTGATATTGCAAAGGCAAAAAAATAGTATATAAACTAAACATAAAATACAAACAGTTACAAAAATACTAAAAAATAGCAAAATACACAAAATTAAAGTGATAATCATACTTAATAACCAAAATCCAACTTCACAAAAAACCAGAAAAGAAACAGAGAACAGAGCAGAAGAAACAGAGCAGAATGAAACAGAGCAGAATGAAACAGAGAGAGCATAAGAAAACAGAAGGAAACGATCACGATGCTAAACAGATGAGCAAGAACGATACAAAAACAGAGCAAAAATGGTTCCCTGCGTACGATCACGATGCTGGAAAACAGAGCAAGAATGAAAACAGAACAAGAAGAATGACACTGATACTGAAGTCTGAACGAACGGAAGAGCAAGTACGATCATGGATTAGTGGGTTTATAATAATAAAATAACAGGGCTTAAGTGGGTGGAAAAATTAAAATAAAAAAAATGCTGTGTTATTTAAAAAAAAAAAAAAAAAGAAAACCTAGGGCAGGTTGGGCAAGGATACCGGGTTGCGATTAGGGCGCGATTTGTGGCCACGACACCGCCACTGTCGAATGCATTTTACCAGTTGGTGGCGTTGCAGCAATTCCCTCCACCGCACTGGGATTCCGGGATCGCTCCAGGATTGACAACAGAGGTAACTCCCTCTTTGACACTTCCTCAACGCACTCAATTATTGGGTCAAAACTAAAATTTCATGTTAGCTCACTACCCAGTTTATTTAGTGGGGCCAATGTGGGATTTCACATCATAAAAAAGTGTGTTAAATACAAAGTGTTTCTAACATTCATCTAATATGAGGCAATCTAAACCTATCATTCTTCTTGATCTAATTTCTCTGATGTGGTAAGATCTAAGAATAGAGCATATTTTGCATTTTATAAAAGTGACACCAGAAACCAAATGGAAAAGCAAATACAAGCCCACAATTGTAGCACATCAATGAACTTCAACTTATAAAATGCTCAGTTGGCGGTGCTTACCAATTCAAAATCTGCTACCGGAGATTAATCAATCGTCAAGTTCTTCCCCTGGTCTAATCTCACCAAACCATCTTGGTGGATCATATCCAGACCCACCTGAATTCGTATCAGGAATATAATTATAACAATATTCAAAACTAAAATCATAATTAAGAAGATAAGGCAAATCAAAGTTACTGGTGAATTACCAAGGGGATTGCAACGACACAGACGCCACGTAGTCAAAACTGTACCTTTTAAAACACCATATCTCTTATACGCCTCCATGGAATACTCACTGCAAGTTGGAACATAACGACAGCTTCTAGGCAAGATCGGAGAAATTTCCCCTGCATACATGAACAACATCAAGACACAATTATAATACAATGACCTAAATTCCTAAAAATTGTTCACAATAGTTAAGGTAGCATTTGACATTCCAAAACTTATGCCTTTTTCTTGTTGTACTTTTTTTTGAGAGCATCTCGGGTACCAAATGCCAACCTCAGTCTCAAATATAATAATCATTATGAAATGTATCTGTCAAGCTTATGCCCTCAACTACCAAATGAAAGACGGTTAGGTGGTTAGAGACTTAGAGGCTATTAGCAGTCACACCAGAGGCTAACAAAACCGGTTACTCAGTTACACAGACCCACAATCCTGTATAAAAGATAGCTCACCGCTCATTCAGGTACACATCTATTTCTGATAACCTCACACTCACCTCTCTCATTTAGTGATTTAACAGTCTGTTTGTGCAAGTTTTCTGAACATCAAAATCGAACATGAGATTTTAGAAAAATTGCTTCAAAAAGCCAAATTTTGGCACTATCCATTCATTCCAATCTCAAACAAACAGGTTCTTAAGCGTTGGTGAGCCTGCAGGTACACCACCACCACTCTTTGCTGTTGATGCCATTGTTTATGGTCATCCACCATCAACCTCTATCTCTTGCTCATATAAAAGCTTCTTCATCTTTCATTGTTCTCCATCAATGAATGTTCATTCTTAAATAACTTTTAATATGTGTTAGATATATAATAAAACCCTTGTGATTTTTTTCCTTGTCCTGCTTTATACTCTACCGTATAATACCAAATTAACCAAGATGTAGCTCAATCAGTTGAGTTGGGACATAGCACCACCGACAATTCAAATTGAAAGTATGTTTAGTGTCCGACATGCGTTGGTGTTGGACAACAAAATGACAGGACATGACCCCCAAGATACTCCTCCTTTTTGAAATGAGTGTTACTCACGTAAAAAAAATTTGTTTCAAAATGAATGTTATTTTTTATTTTGAATGTAACTTTAATTATTGTTTTTCCAATTCTACTCTTCAATTATTAGTACTATACAATTTCCAAAGTAACAACTCTACTTTACATTTATGATAGTGAAAAACCAACCAATAATTCATAAGAATAATTTGGTAAAATTGACTATTCCCTTTCTTCTAACCATTGCATTTCTTAGTATATGTGCAAAAACTTAAATGACACTCATTATAAAACTGAGAAAGTTGTTATATTCGATTACTTTCACTTATTTAAATTATTAGTAGTGTCGTTGTTGAATGTCAGTGCTTCATTGGTTGAAACACCGGAAAAAGTTTGAGAAGGGTATTTCAGAGTTCAAACTCGGATTACTAACTAACATACTAACAACTAACAATTGGAATTGCCAATTGGTCATTAACGGTAAAATTGGTTAGTTTAGAACAAAAATAAGAAAAAAATTGATGAAAGAAGAAGAAAAAGACTTACTTTTGTAGAATCTCAAGATTGAAAGAGCAGCTTTAACTCCTAAATTGTCCACCTGACCATCTGATGATAAAAATATCAAGTATCAAAAAGTAAATTCTTTAGCATAGAGAGAGAGAGAGAGAGAGAGAGGACCTTGAAGAGTTTCAGGGTTGGAATCTTTGTCGGATGCACGAAGGAAAAGAGTGGAACGTGATAAGGATTTAGAGGGAGTGGGAAATGTGTTGTTGAATTTGAATTTGAATTTGAATTTGGATTTGGATTTAAGAGAAATGAAATTAGAGTTTGGAATTCTACTAGGTTGGAAGGTGATTGAAGTTGTTGAAGGAAGGGAATATTGATAGGAGGAGTTGAGATTGAGAGTGAGAGGGAGAACAACAACAAGAGTGGCCATCGTCTTCTCCCCTCAATTTCGTTAATTATTAACTTATGTTTTTGCAAGAAATGGCAAAGCGTAGTCGAGTTGAAGGTAGGTGCTTCTTCAAAAAAAAACTTTTTTATTTTATTTTATTTTAACAGTTTACAAAAAAAATAATGGCAATCATATACATAGTGTATTATAATTATTTTTAAAAAACTAGATATAAAAGGTATTAAAATTTCTTAATGATTAATGAAAAATATTTATCCGTACATAAATCATGTGTCAGTTGTTTTTTATTGATTCATTTTTAATAATAAAAATATTTAATTAAATAAATTTATATTATGTGATTTGAAAAAAAATTTATATAGATAACAAACTATCAATAATTAAATTCATCAAAAATAAAATATAACTAAATTATTAATAAGTTAATAGCAATATTCTAAAGTAAAACGCTTCATACATTAGCATTTTAGTTTGGATTGGATAAGTGTCAATTTTAGTTTGGGACGCAATTGGTTGAATAATAAAAAATTGAGAAAAAACTCAACTGAAGTCATATTTCTTTTTATAAAATAAAAAGCGGTTAAAATATTTTGTTACCATCTCATTATTTTGATGGTTAAACGGGATAGACCAATTAAATAGACGAGTTCAAATCTTCAATCTAACCTACCTAAAATGGTAAGTAAAATGGCTCAATAGAACAGATTTGACTCGTTTTACTACTCTTAGTTTTGATCACTATAAACTAAGCCGAAAATAGGAGAGTGGACTTTCATGTTAAAAAAAAAAACCTAAGGTGGTCATGTTTACATCTCAGTCATTCAATCATCTATCTTTATTTTCAAATATATTATATCTCTCGATCAATTTTTTCAACGAAGGGTTAATATCAACCACATGACACCCTCATATTTTTTTCCACGAGGAAATTCATTTCTGAAAGAAAAAAAAAATCAATTCAAATAAATTAGTTATTAGTGTAAAACTCTTTTGCACACATGTCCATTGCACTTTTAGTGTTTAAAAATTACAAAATCTGACTAAACAATATGTCATACTAAGATGGTAATTTGATTGGTAATAATCAATGAGTTGAATTTTGAAAAAACATTATCATTTTTTTTTTAATTTTATTGAACGAATATAAATCACTATTTTAAACGTAAAAATAAAGAGAACTTTGAACTTCTACTTTACAATAAATCACCTGTAAATTTTGTTTGACCACGATTTATTTGAGTTTGTCTTAATTAATGAATAAGCTCAAATAAAGCTCTATTTGCCTACAAAATAACACATCTAATTTAATTATAGTTTACGAATACAAGTTTAGTTTTAGGCAGAGACAGAGAAATTTTAAATAGTTGAGATACTATATATCTCTTTTATTATTGTCACATGTAATATTATAATTTTTTAATTTATCAAAATTACAAACACATTTTTAAATGTTTATTTTGTTAGTAATTTATATTCCAAAGTGACTAGCAAAAATATAAGGACTAAATTAATTAATTAAAGATATATTTACATATCAAAATAATTAATAAAAGACACTGTCCACACTAACTACAACATGGGTATCTCTTGGTCGGTTTGGTGGTTGGAATTAGGGGCGAAAATAGGTTAGGCCGTCCGTCAGGGCCTATATCCAAAAATTGGATTTTGTACCCCCAATTGGACTTACACTACGCCAAAAATGACATTTTATAGCGCGTCTTTTACAACACTTATTAAATACAAGCGCTGTTGTATAATATTTTAAAAATAACGGAGGATACAACAGCGCTTTTTTGACAAGTGTTGTGGAAAAAGCGCTGTTGTAGGGTCATATAGGGTCACATAGCGCTTGCACATAATGCTTACAACTCTTTTATAGCGCTTTTTAAAAAAGCGTTGTAAATTGAAGCGCTCTCACATAGCTTTTACAGCGCTTTTTGAGCGCTTTAAACATATTCCCCGTAAAATGTAGCGCTCCCACCTTATGTTACATAGCTTTTAAAGCGCTTTTTGTAAAAGCGCGGTAAATTACATGCGCTTTCATATAATTAAATGACCTATTAGAGCACTTTTTATACAAGCGCTGTAAAAGGCTTGCGATTTCACATAATTAAAGGACCTATTAGAGCGCTTTTTATACAAGCGCTATAAAATCGTTCATTTTAAATAAAAATCATTCACTTTAAATAAATTAAAACAAATTTAAAACAAATTTAATACGTTGTCCTAACCCTACGAACCCTCATCTCCTCTCCTCTACTCTGCGAACCCTCATCTCCTCTACTATGCGCCCATCTACTGCTCCTCCTTTAAAATAAATTGGATACATTATCTCAGGTACTGCATTTATTAATTTTTTGTGTGTCACTAAAACTGATAAATTGTTACATAATAAATCATATAAAATCTATTCTTTTTTGAAATTTGTTCAACTGATTTCGACACAGATACATATGAGCCGGACCGAGTTTAGGAGATTGCAAAAGCAGTTGAAGAAGATCTTCGGGATTGTCCTAAAATGTTTGAGAGCTTGTTGAGTGATGCAGAGAAACCATTATATAATGGTTGTACTAAATTCACAAGATTGCTGGCGATGTTAAAGTTGTACAACTTAAAAGTGAGTAATGGATGGTCTGATAAACGCTTCACAGAATTATTTACACTCTTAAAAGATATGTTGCCAGATGATAATGAACTTTTCAGTCGAACCTACGAGGCTAAACGAATTTTGTGGTATATTGGCATGAGTTACGAAAGGATTCATGTGTGTGCTAACGATTGCATTTTATTTCGAAACGAATATGAATTACTAAAGGCGTGTCCGAAATGCAATGTCTCTCGATATAAGAAGAAATAATCTACTCCAGCAAAAGTCGTGTGGTATTTTCCTATAATACCAAGATTTAGGCGCATGTATCGCAATGAAGAAGATTCAAAACACATGACATGGCATGCAGATGAAAGAATTAGAGATGAAAAGTTTCGACACCCTGCAGATTCTCTACAATGGGCAAAAATTGATCACGAGTATCCTGAATTCGGGATAGAGTCAAGAAATCTACGACTTGCACTTTCTACTGATGAAATGAATCCACATGGTCTTCAAAGCATCTCACACAGCACGTGGCTTGTGATTTTGTTGATTTATAACCTACCTCCATGGTTATGTATGAAGCGTAAGTTTATGATGTTGTCTCTGTTAATTTTTGGACCCAAACAACAGGGGAATGATATTGACGTATACTTGGATCCTTTAATTGAAGATTTAAAAATTATGTGGGAGACAGGTGTGGAAGTTTATGATGGGTATAAGAAAGAATATTTCAATTTGAGGGCTATGTTGTTCGGCACAATTAATGATTTTCCAGCATATGGTAATTTATCAGGATATAGCATTAAAGGTCAGTGTGCATGTCCTATATGTGAAGAGAGTACAAATTGGATGCGGTTGAAACATTGTAAGAAGAATGTATTTCTTGGAAATCGTAGATTTTTACCTTATAGTCATCAGTATCGTGGGTGGAGAAATGCATTCAATGGAAAATCAGAGGAAGATAAAGCTCCTTTAGCATCAACTGGATATCAAATACTTGAAAAAGTACAAGGTTTGACCAATAAATTCGGCAAACCTTTTTCCGGAGAGCTGGTCAAAACTGGGTGGAAGAAAAAGTCAATTTTCTTTGAATTGCCATATTGGAAGTCATTGTATATAAGACATTTCCTCGATGTGATGCATATTGAAAAAAAATGTATTTGATAGTGTTATTGGTACGTTACTCAATGTTCCAGGAAAGTCTAAGGATGGCATCAATGCAAGATTGGACTTGGTCGATATGGGAATAAGAAATGAATTCGGTCCCGTAAAGAAAGGAAATCGCATATATCTACCTCCAGTCGCTCATACTCTATCTAGAAAGGAAAAAATTGTTTTGTGTAAATTTCTACACGAAGTTAAAGTTCCAGAAGGATACTCTTCAAACATTAAAAATTTAGTTTGTATGAAAGACTTCAAGTTAAAAGGTTTGAAGACCCATGATTGTCATATTCTAATGGAACATTTGCTACCAATAGGTATACGTTCCATTTTACCTGAAAAAGTTCGAGGAGCCATAACTAAATTTCTTCTTCAGGGAAATTTGTAGTAAAGTGATCGATCCTTAGAAATTACCGACATTGCAGAGGGAAATTGTTGTTACTTTGTGTGAGCTTGAAATGTATTTCCCACCCTCGTTTTTTGATATAATGGTTCACCTTATTGTTCATCTTGTTAAGGAGACACAACTTTGTGGGCCAGCTTATATGAGATGGATGTATCCGAGATATATGAAAATATTAAAAGGGTACGTAAAAAGTAGAAGTCGACCAGAAGGTTGTATTGCTAAATGGTACATTGTCGAAGAAGCTGCTGAATTTTGTACTGAATATCTGTCCAATGTTGAATCCATAGGGCTTCCCATGTCTCGTCATTCGGGAAGAATATCAGGAGAAGGGATAATTGGAAAGAGACTAATGACTATATCAAGGACAGAATGGGAGCAGGAAAAATTGTATGTTCTGCACAATGATGATGAGGTTCAACTGTATGTTACAATACACATGGATCAGTTATCTAGTTTGAACATGAATAGGAATCAAAATTAGATAACTCGAGAGCACAATCCAAGTTTTATAACATGGTTAAGAAATCACATAAAGTCAAAGTTTGATGTAGACCCTGGACCAATTTCACAAAGATTGAGGTGGCTAGCAAATGGTCCGAGTTTACATGTCTTTTCTTACACTGGTTATGTAATTAACGGCTACACATTTTATACCAAAGAACAAGATGATCAAACCACTATGCAAAATAGCAGAGTCACTCTCATAGCTGAAGCGATGCATATCTCAAGTACAAAAGACAAAAACCCAATATATGCAAATCTATCATATTTTGGGGTTATCGAGCGCATATGAGAGTTAGACTACACAATGTTTCGTGTTCCCATATTTGGTTGCAAGTGGGTCAATAATAATAATGGCGTTCGGATTGATGAGTCAGGGTTCTTGCTTGTCGATTTTAATAGGGTGGGATTCAAAGATGAGCCTTTTATTTTAGCGTCGCAAGCTCAACAAGTGTTTTATGTCACTGATCCTGCTGATGATAAATGGTCCGTTGTCCTATCAACCAATAAAATAAGTGATGATAACAATAATGATGAAGATGTTGGTAATGATCTTTTCTTTGCAACATCACATCCACATGAAATTGATTCAACTGATGATGGTTTATATCTTAGAGATGATCATGATGAGGGAATTTGGATTAATCCATCGTTTCGTATCGTTAATGGACAAACAAATGTGAATCCCACCAGGAAAAGAAGAAGGGCATCTTAATGTGTTTAATTGTTTTATATAAGTCATGTAATCTGAACTGAGTTCATGTAATTTGATTGTTTGATCTGTCAGAATTGAGCATTTTAGTATTTAGCTTGAACTGTATTTGATTTTCTGCTTATACCTATTTTCTGCTTATATTTAGCTTGTGTAAGATCAGATGTGCACCTAAGAGGGGGGTGAATTAGGTCTTTGGAAATTTTAGTTGTTTTCAGAATTTTAGTGATCGATTTTCGTGTTCAATGATGGTAGGTGAAAGAGTAAATAACAATAAGTAAATGAACACAGCAGATTTATCCTGGTTCTCCTTATAACCAAGGGTACATCCAGTCCTCTTGCTCACCACAAGAGATTTTCTTCACTATTGTCAGAATATGTACAAGTCCCCACCCTAGGACCTTTGCTACAATCTTCTAACAAACCTTCTAGGATAGCCCACCACTATCTTAGATAAAACACTTAAAGAAAGTACAACTTTCTTTTACAAAACACTTGTGATTTTGATAAGAGTATATGAGTAGAAAGAGGTAGAATGATAACAATCCAAGATTGATTCAAGCACGTTGAGAACCTTAGTTAAGGATATGAAAATGATATGCAAGTACTTGAAATTATGAAAATGACTTTGAGAAAAATTCAGAAAAGTTTGTTCAAAGTCTTTAAAGTTGTGTAGTAGGATTGTTGTTGGTGAATCTGAAGTTATGATGTATTTATAGTTCATAAACATCTCTTCAGATTCGTGGCCATTGATCCAAGAGGTTTGAGGAACAATTGCAATGTTTTAGATTCGATTCAGAACTGAAAAATTGCATTGCTTCCAGTTGTATTCGAATACAGGATATGTGTATTCGAATACGCCTCTTTGCAACGTTCAAATTTATTCAAATTTAACACTGTGTAGTCGAATACACTTGTATGTAGTCGAATACACTTGTATGTAGTCGAATACAGATTGATCAATTTTGCCACTGACTTGTTGGTTGTATTCGAATACATCAGGATGTAGTCGAATACAGATGAGAGGCTTTTGCTACTGACTTAGCAATTTTCATTTGTATTTGAATACACTTATGTTGTATTTGAATACACCTTTGTATTTTGTCAAAAATATTAATTTTAACACTTTGTAAATGTAATTTTGACTTTTGAAAATACTTTTTATGCATATGTAAAGATGTGAGGTTCTCATTGTATTTGAGCTATGGGTTGTATCATTTACCTTTACATTTAAACATCTAGTATGTTTGAATTAAAGTTTATCAATAAGATACTTTGGACTTCTTCTTTTTGAGCTTGTTGTCTTGATCATCATCATCGTTGGTCTTTTGTCTTCATCAAAAACATGTATTTTACAGCTTGATCTTAGTGTTTTATACTAAGTTCATGTAAATTAAGTGTTTGACCTGCCAGAACTGATTTTCTGCTTATATTGAACTTGAAAAAGCTTTGTTTGAGTACTGGGAATTTTTCTTGAACTGATCATCCCAATATGAGCTGATCATGTAATTTAGCATTGATATATATATAGGTATTTAACTAATTATTTGGAAGAAAAAAAATCCAAATATAGGTATTTTACAAATTATTTAGAATTTTACAGAAACTGAACTTATATTGTAATTTAACAAAAAATAAGGAGGTCACATAACGCTTGCACATAATAAAACAAAGAGGCTTTTAAAGCGCTTGTTGCAAAAGCGCTGTAAAAGGCTTTTAAAAAAAAATAAGGAGGTCTTTTAAAGCGCTTGTTTTATAAGCGATGTAAAATGGTCACATAGCTTGCACATAATAAAACAAAGAGGTCTTTTAAAGCGCTTGTTGGAAAAGCGTTGTAAAAGGCGTTTAATAAAAAAAAAATAAGGAGGTCTTTTACAGCGCTTGTTCTATAAGCGCTGTAAAATGGTCACATAGCTTGCACATAATAAAACAAAGAGGTCTTTTAAAGCGCTTGTTGAAAAAGCGCTGTAAAAGGCTTTCAATTAAAAAAAATAAGGAGGTCTTTTAAAGCGCTTGTTGGAAAAGCGCTGTAAAAGCCTTTTAAAAAAATAAAATAAGGATGTCTTTTACAGCACTTTTGGACAAGCGCTTTAAAAGGCTTCTACTAAAGCGCCGTAATAGGCTTTTAAAAAATAAAATAAGGAGGTCTTTTACAGCGCTTTTTCAAAAAAGCGTTGTAATAGGGTTTTATATATAACAGTAAACCGCTTCAGTTTCCTCTTCATTATGTAAACTTTCTACGCTTCAGTTTCCTCCTCTTCATTGTCCTTCTCATTACGAACCCTACTGTCCCTACGAACCATATTGCCAACCATCTCCATTGCGAACCATCTCCATCTTTGTTACTATCCCTACGAACCTTCTCATTGAAATACGTAACCCTCATTACGTATTTCTGCGAACCCTACTCTGTCCTACGAATCGTTCATATTTCTGCGCACTCCTCTCGCTGTTCCTTCTTAAACGAAGCTGTAACCTTACGAACCCTACGTATTTCTTCGCACTCTTCAGGTATTGTATTTATTAATTTTTTGTTGTCACTAAAATGCATGTTGAACTTATACTGCATGTTGAACTTGTTGAAGTTATATTGAACTGCATGTTGAACTTGTTGTAGATAAATGGATTCCAACAAGGATTTGGATCGTCAACATGAGGAAGTTGTCAACACTAAGACTTAATGAAAATGAAGTTAAACATGGTGCAACCATTATGCAAAATGTCATAAAAGCAAGAAGTAATGGCATAAAATTTGAGGTATACTATACATTGTTTGCTGTTTATTTTTTATCTTTTTTTGAAAGCATGCATGTACTTACTGTATGAGTTTATTAGGTGGGATGGAATGAAAGTGGCCAACCAATTGAGCCCAACAGTTCCATGTTTGTAAGTTATATTGGTGCTGTTGTTCGTTAGAATATCCCCATTACAATTGACGATTGGAGAGATAAGGCGTTGAAGGATGCAAAACATATATTGTGGACTGATATACAAATAACTTTTTTACTCCACTTATTTGTTACTTATAATTTTTTCCATTGAAATACTTTACTCAAACTATATCTTTATTTGGTTTGCAGACTGCTTTTGATGTTGATGAGGTGAGAAAAACTTACGTGCTTAGAGTTGCCGGAAAAATACACCGGGGATTTAGATCTCATCTATCAAACTGTTATCTAAAAGATCGTGATGAAAATATGAATGTTGAAGCTCCAAAAATATATAAACACTATATATCAAATGACGAATGGAGCACATTTGTAGCTAAACGTTCAGACCCCGCTTTTGTGGTAAGTGATTAATTTATTAGCATTTGTGTTTTATTATTCATATTCATAGCGTATTTTAAATTTTTACACGATTGTTATTTTTTTTATATAGAGTATAAGTACGGTAAATCGCGAGAAGGCCAAAAATCCAACGCATCCATACAAAAAATCTCGTATGGGATATGCACGTTCAGAGCAAAAACTTGTAAGTAATTAAACATCACTTTTATATAATGTGGTACATTATAAACTATAGTTTCTAACTAATATTTTGTTTATGATCTTAACGAATAGCTACAAGAGACCCAATCCAATCAACCATTGGGTCGTCATATTTTGTGGAAGGAGGCTCGTGTAAATAAAAATGGAATTGTTGATAATGAAAATGTTCAAAAAGTGATACAACTTTGTGTAAGTATATTATCACTTTAATATTTTTTAATATTGTATTTTAAAAATGATATTGAACTTATCTTTTTAATCCTACGTGTATTTTAGGAGAATCTCGAACAAAGTTTGGAAAATCAAGAGGACAACAAAGTTAGTTGCAGGGACATACTCGGTAAAGTGTTTAATGTTCCTGAATATTCCGGCCGCGTGAGGGGGAAAGGATTTGGCATAACTCCTGAAAGCTATTTTTCACAAGAGAAGCGTCAAAATCCATCTAATGAGGAAGTATTAGAGAAGCTCAAAGTCCTAATAGAGCAAGTGGCACTCTTGGTGAAGACGAACAAAAGCAAGCAACTTCCGGATCAACTCCAACGTGAAATACAAATGGAGAGTGAAAACGCTTGTTGCAACATTGGTCTTAAAAGTCTTCCCAAAGTAATTAATTACTTAATAAAATAAGAAATTCATTCAACCTAATTGTTTCACATACTTATGTATTAACCATTGATTTATGGTGTCTCTCCTTGCGTGCTGTATTTATCCTCCCCTACTCATTGCAAGGTCAGAAAAGGAACATTGTACAATACTTTGGGAGAAGTATTGCACAACACACCGATCCTTTCCGGCCATGTCAAAGTATCACCCGTGATTGCTTTGGAACCAAATGCATCGTTGCCTATACCGGACAACGATGGAGATATGAAGTATTTGGGCGAAGCAATAGGTAGTTACGTGGCATGGCCCAAACATCTTGTTACCCTTGATAAGGTATGTTTAATTAATTGAAATGTATGTTTAATTGATATGTATATTTAATTGCATGATATATGATTATGATTGATTAAATTTAATTGCTGATTTTTTCCGCTGTTAACTTTAATTTCACATTTATTTAGATTCAGACAAAGTCTAAAAGGAATGACAAGAAGATTCCCCGCAACGAGTCAGTCACGTCACCGAAAAAGGTTTGTCGCATTTATTCTGGCAGGTTTGTCATTTTTTCAAATTCAATTAACTAATTAACAAACTAATTAACCTCATTTTTTTAGTTTCAATCAAAACCACCCGCACAGCAAACCAGCTGCTAGAATAAAGCCACACCAGAACTGGATGTTCGTGGTAAAAATAAAGCTGGCAAACTTCAAAAATTGGAGGGTAATAAAGCTGCCAAAGTTGAAAACTGGATCGGGGAAAATCAGTTGCTGCTCCTAAAATAAGTCATCCACGCCTTACTCGATTTGGGTGGTGTCTTGACATACAAGCAAAAACGAATATGGACAGCAACGATTCACACATCATAAGCATGGATAAAGCTATTTTCGGAGATGAGTATGAAGAAATACTTGAAAAAGAGCACATATACGAAATTCTTAATCATAAGGAGTTGAGTGCTACTGTCATCAGCTTATACATTAGGTAAAAATTACTTTTAATTGCATTTATTGGTAATTAATTTAATTTATTGGTAATTAATCTAATTTGAAATTTTCATTGAAGGTTTTTGTATGAGAAGTTGGTGTGCACGCTCAAATTGTCAAATAGATTTTCATTCTTGTCTCCGCATAAGCTTTCAATGTTTAAACTCGATCCAGTTAATGTAAAGAAATATGTTGTAGATATCCTATTGGGAAATAAAGAGAAGGATAAGTTGTTCCTTGCACCATATAATTCAGGGTAATTATATATTCTTTATTTATATCTTTTTTAATTTATGAGATCTTAATTTATTAGTTTTGTAAACAAAATTGCCAACCAAATTTTTGTTGTCGCATGTAGGGCACATTGGGTGCTGTTTGCAATCAATGCGACCTCTGAAGTTATATACTATTTAGATCTCTTGCACGGCCATTACAACAATCACTCGGATATAAAGACTATCTTCGACACGGAAGTAATATTCATTTATTTCTTACATATATATATATAAATAATGTGTTTGTTAATGTTATAATAATCACATTTATTTATTTGATAGTGCTTTACAAGTTTTCTGAACTCAAAGGGGTGCTACAGTTTCGAAGCAAAAGTCAAATAACATCACATGGATTCCAATAAAGGTTTGAAATATATGCCTTTAAAAAATCAATGTACAAATATTTATTGACTTATATGTTTTATTTTATAGTGCCCTTGTCAAACTAACAACATAGACTGTGGGTGCTATATATTGCGATTCATGAAGGAGATTGTTGATATGAATCAAACTATAATCCCAAAAATGTTACGGTATTTTCATTATATTTTGATTTTCATATATAAACTATGTATATATTTGATTCTAACTTATTTATGTTCAAATTTTATATCGCATAGTACTTTAACAATTCCAGTCCAACATAAAGGAAGACTGGTGTCAGTATGTGATCGAAATGAAAATTATTTGATTTGTTGGGAAATTGCCATGCTGCAAGGTTGTGAATATGTAAAAGTATATAGTTTTGTGTTGATTGTGTCAATATGTAATTATGTAAATGTAAATTATGTGTTGATTGTGTCAATATGTAAATATGTAAATGTAAATTCTGTTGTTGTAAATTCTGCAAGTTATATAATTCTGCAATAATTCAGTTTGTGTCAAGTGATATGAATCAAACTGCTGAATAATTCTGCAATAATTTTGTGCTGATTGTGTCAAGTGATATGAATCAAACTGCTGATTGTTGTAAATTATGCAAGTTATATAATTCTGTTGTTGTGAACTGATTGTGTCAATATGTAAATGATTGTGAACTGATTCTGGATGAAAAAAATGATTTTGGAAAAAAATTAAAAGACAGCGTTTTTTCAAAAAGAGTGCCATAAAAACCTCAAATAAGCGTTATTTTAAAAATTCCATTTACAGCGTTTTTTAATAAAACTAGAATAAGAATGCACCTATTACAACGCTTTTTCAAAAAAAACGTTGTAAAACGCTTCAAAAAAGCGCTGTAAAACGTGCATAAGAATGCACCTATTACAACGCTTTTTTGAGAAAGCACTATAAAATGTGCATAAAAATGCACCTATACAGCGCTTTTTTTGAATGGATTTACAGTGCTTTTGAAAAAAGCGGGTTAAAACTAATAAAACAAGCAGCGTGTTTTGAGAAGGGATTTACAACGCTTTTTCAAAAAAGCGCCGTAAAACGAGTATAACAAGCAGCGTGTTTGTAGAAGGGATTTACAGCGCTTTTCAAAAAAGTGTTGTAAAACGAGTATAACAAGCACGCAATATATCCACCTATTTTACAGCGCTTTTTTATTTTAAAGAGCGCTGTTGTATCTTTTTACAGCGCTAGATACTACAGCGCTTGTTTTTTTTGAAAAAACGCTGTAAATGGCTTAAAAAAATGCTATAATATACGTTTTTTCGCGTAGTGTTATATCCCCGAAATGTAAAAAAAATCCAAATTTCTCTCTTTCATTTTCATTCATTTTATTAACTCATTTAATTATTTAATGAAAAACTTCAAACTAATTAATTAATTAATAAGCCAATTAAATAATAAAAACTCAATAATCTTCATCTTCAACCCCAAATTTTTTAATAAAAACTCAACAACCTTCATCTTTAACCCTAATTTCTTCATCTTCAAATCACAAACTCTGATATCTGAATTCAAACCCTAAAAATTCTAATCTTTCATTTTTCTTACACCACAACTTAATGATTCCTTTGTTGGAATTAGATGGAGGGTGTTGTTTCACCTCAATCTGAACAAGGATTGTTAATGCCACAACAACCCAATCAAACTCATGAAACTTAGATTTTAAGTATTGTTTTGCTGGAAGGATTAAATATCAAACTTATACCAAGAAACAAACAAAACAATATCAACGATAATTAAGAAAACGTATCAATACAATATATTAATGTTACCAAGAAACTAGTTATGGATGTTCAAAAGAATATATAAATGTATTTCATGTTCTAAAATATTCTCTAGCAATTAAACAAGTCTTTCATAAAATATCACCAACCATACAATAACAAGATTAATGATATAACCCATTTAAGTATTAAATCATTTGTATTCAGTTGGTCTGCTCAATAGCAATCTTTGTTGTGCCATTAACAATCCTTGTTTAGATTGAGGTGAAACAAGTTATGGTGTAAAAAAAATAAAAGATTTGAATTTTTAGGGTTTGGATCCAGCTATCAAAATTTGTTATTTGAAGATGAAGAAATTAAGGTTGAAGTTGAAGGTTGTTGAGTTTTTATTAAAAAATTTGAAGTTGAAGATGAAGATTGTTGAGTTTTTAATATATAATTGGTTTATTAATTAATTAATTAGTTTTAAGTTTATAATTAAATAATTAATGAGTTAATAAAATGAATTTTAATTTTAAATATTATCTAGTCAACAACAATTACACCGTCACCATGTGCCACTTCATCCAAATTAGTCATGTCACCATTTTTTACAAAAAAGATTCATAAAAGGACTTTTTTAAAACTTGTTAGAATTTGCAAGGGTATAAATCAAACAAAAAAATTTACAAGGGCCAAAAACCTGTTTAAACCTACTTTATTCTATCAAAAATTTGTACGTTGAAATTTCCGGTAGTTTATTCTACTATATCGGAAATTTCAAAACAATTTTTTTTTTGAAGTAGGGATGGAAAAACACCATTAAGTATAGATTTGACTGAAACATTCACAACTGATCAAATTTTTGAGTCACGAGAAGTTGTCATATCATGGGCTATAGCTTATGCAGGACGTCTACAACATTGAAGTTCATTAGATTTAGAACATACATCATATTATATGTCTTTGGCATATGATTGACACTTTTGATTTAAAATTTTATTTCATATATATATGCAGTTTTCTATTAATTAGTCTGTTTCCTCTACAGTTCACATTCCTTTTTGTAACAAAATTCATTCACATAATATACAAAATATTAAATCATTTCAACTTTTAACAAAATAAGTCTAAAGCAATAAAGCAAAGTCTGAATAATAAGTCAATCGAGATAAGTGTAAATAAATAAGTCTGAATAATAAGTCAATCGAGATAAGTGTAAATAAATAAGTCTGAATAATAAAATAATACAATAAAAATACAACTATAGTATTAATGATAATCCCCTCATCTAGATATGTGTAAAGCTCTCTCTAATAAGACATGCATCTCATCTTCATGATCTATCCTATGTAAATCTAAACTCTGCTGTATAAGACCACCCATTAGCTGACACCGTGTATACCATTCACCATAAGTAGTATCAGGACCAACATCATGACTAGGACCAGGACCATAACTAGGACCAGGACCAACATCATAACGAGGATCAGCACCAACATCATGACTAGGACCAGGACCAACATCATGACTAGGAACATCAAAGCATGGAGGTTCTGCAGCAACATAAGGGATCATTCGAGGATGAGATATCCAATAGTACCACTGAATGTATCCCTCAACAGACTCATGTGAATATGCAGCTGGATGCAATTTAGTACGAAGGATTCTACAGAGTTCCTGTACATACTCCATTCAACATCAACATCACGTACAACGAGCATCGGTGGTGTAGTAGGGATGTGCTGAGTATACCCAAACTGTCGTATGCACCTCTCTGGTAAATATGGTACCATCGTGGAACACCAACGAATGTACCTTGTAAACATTGACACAGACTGAAATTCTGTCGTGGAGTCCTCATCGTAATTTGGCGTCTAGATAATATCAGTAGCTCCCAAAGCATCTATCCTTGCTTTGTAGTATGCAACATCCCCAGATGTTTGTTTTGCAGTCCATCGAAACATCTGTGGCATTGAAAATATAGGCTCAGTCATACCCCGCTTACAAATGTCAGGGAAATGTTCATAAATTCATGTCTGTAAATAATAAAAAAGTACAAATAATTAAATAAGCATCTTATCAAATAAACAATATAATAAGTATAAAAATAATATAATAGTACCTGGAATAGAGATAAATATCCTCCAATCTGTTTCGTTGTAGGCAGTGTACCATCTCTAAGATAGTCATATAAAACAACAAGAGCAACTGGTCCCCAAGTCCATTTACCACAAGTATCGAGGTCTTGAAAAAGAAACAAATATTTTGGAAATATAACGGAAAAACTTTTATCAGCTAGTATGGTACACCCTACCAAATGAAGTAGGTATGCCCTCGCTGCATAGTCGAATCTTCCTTCACGAAGTTTCTTAAAGAATATAGCTTTCAACCATTCAGAATTATATGAAGCACCTCTGTTTATCCTAGTTTCATTCACAACTTCATCATGATCAACTCCTAATAACTCAACGGCAGCAGCAATTGCCAAATCTTCATTCACATTAGCGGGAGGTGTGAAAAACTCTTCATAACATGGTATGTCCAAAAGACCCCTAACATCGTCAAGAGTAATAGTCATTTCACCAAATGACAGGTCAAATGAGCTAGTTTATGCGGCCATCTCTCAGCAAAAGTAGATATGAGATTATTGTCAATCATGTGCAAACTACATCGTTGCAAAGAACGTAACCTAGATATAGTAATCCATTGATCTATATGAGTAGGTAATACATATATGATATGAAGGAATTTATCTTGTTTTTTGCCATTTGAAACAACTTTCAAGGCACATCTATCCTGTTTAATTAAAATAACACACAATAAGTTATACATTTATTTAGTTTACTTTATATATACTAAGAAATTTCACTATTGAACTAATTCTCTTAAACACTGTTTTTTTTTTCTTCTCTTTCTCAATTAGTACATTTTATCAGCTTTGTAAAATTAAACTCTAATGAACTATACTATAAACATATTAAATTATACATATAAACTATACTATAATTAGCTTTGTAATAAACTATACTATAATCAGATTTGTATAAACTAAACTATACATATCTTGCGTTTGAGTTCCTAAAATCAACTTTGAAATAAACTATAATATAAATATATTAAACTATACATATTATGTTATATTATACTATGTAGTAAAATAAATTATTCGCTAACCTGTCCATTCCACACTTTAACTGCAATATGGTGCTCATAGTTCTTAAGGATGGAAAAATCGTAAGGACCTCCAGGAAATAGAGGTTGTTCAGGCTGCTGATGGTGATGCACGTTATCCTGGTGCAGTTGATGCTCCTTTTGATCATCAAACACAGGATCTTGTTGCTTAAACTCAGGCTGAATATTATAATCCTCCTCTTCTTGCATCTCTTCATTCCTCTTTCTCCTTTTTTCATCGGCAGCTTTCCTATTAGACTGTGTAAGAGATCGAACTCGAGAATGTTCTACGGTGTTTTTCGTTCCTTTGGTCCTCATTGAAAAAAAATGTAAAAAATAAAACCTATACCGGAAATTTGAAATTTTCGGTTGAAACTCCTAGAAATTTCATTTTTGAAATTTTTGGTATTGAAAAATAACTACTGGAAATTTCAGGAATGAAATTTCCGGTAAGAGATTTTCTGAGAAAAGGATTTACTTGTTCCGAAAAATTCAGATTGTGGGAGTACGATCAAGTATTTTATGTTTTTATTGTAGGTTAAGGGTATTTTAGTAAATTCAATCATAAATATTTAAAATGGGGGATATAAGTTTAAATGGGAGGTACAAAATCCAATAGTCCCTATGTCCTAGCCTACTTATGACCTGGTATGGCCTGTTTAATAAAAATGCTAGGCTCAAACTATTTTAAAGCCTATTAATTTGAATAGATCAGATTAGACGTATAAAAAAAGCCTATTAGGCCTGATAGGTCGGCCTATATATATATATATATATTATTAACATTGTTATTTATTATTATTATTATTAGTATTTGTTATTTTAAATTTGCTAATTATGGGTCATTTTGTTTCTTTATTTTTTTGGAAGGTTGTTGCAGATTTACTAGTTATAATTTTATTAGATTTGGTTATAATTTTATTAGTTTTTCTAATGTTTATTATTTTATTAGTTTTCCTTATGTTTATTATTTTATTAGTTTTCTTTTACATAAAAGCCTAATTTAGCATATTTAAAAAAATGTAAAATATACTATTTAAATGCTTTAATGTAAAATACACTTTTGAATAGGCTATCAGGTCAAACCAAACTTTTGAAAAAGGTCAGATCAGGTAACAAAAAAAAAAAAACTATGATAAATTAATCGTAGGCCAGATTCAAATCTTTCAAAGTCTGACCGACCTGATCTATTCTCACTACTAATTCAAATAAAAAAATAAAATAATAAAATAATAAATTAATCTCTGACCCAATTTTCACCTTCAACATTTACTAACAAATTAACAATTAACATGATCAACCATATAAAACGGTTAAGGTTTCAATTTCAAAATACAACGGTTAAGGTATCGATCTCCACAAAACACTATTTCAAAAGGTGCTAAAAAGTAAGTACAATGAATTGCAACCTAAACAATCGATCATAATAGAATAACTATCAATTTGAACTCCAAATTATCATTATTTTCAATTTGACCTTTTAACTATTCAAATATAATAAATAGCTTTTAATCTATTATTAATTCATCAATGCAGTCACTCAATTGTTTTAAAGTATAAGAGATAATGATATTTGATGAACTAAATTAATGGATTAATAATAATTTAGAGATAAATTGATGATTCAATAACAGTAGTTCAGAGACTACGTATTACTATCTCTTGGTCTCATTTATAAGAAAAAATAATAAAAAACATCAAAAAAATTATTTTACATCCCACAGTTATATTCATATCCTACATTTTAGACAAACTATTTATTTTACCAAAAAAATTGTTCCACATCCACCATCTTCAATTGTGTTCCAAAAAATTTAATCTTTGAATTTTCCGATATACAAATATGTACTGGATAATTTAATTTAAATTTTTTCGATACATAAATTTTGAAATGATTTTGTTTTAAAATTTTTGTATGTACCGAAAATTTTTTGAAAAGTTTTCCTACTTTGTAATTTTTTTCTTTGAAAAATTAATTATGTGTTCCGAAAAATTTGAAATCAAGTTTTTTGAAGTACAAATGTGTTCTAAAATATTTAGATTTTAAATTTTTTAAAATATTTTATCCTTTTTTAACAATTTGTTTTTTTTTAAATTTTTTTTCTTAAAGAACAGTGATTTTTTACTTTTTTTATAAAAAAATAAGAGTATCATGGATTTTTCATTAAAATGTGGAGTAGAAGTATAATTGTAACGATATAGAATAAAATTTTCAAAAACATCGGAACC
>JBBPBQ010020323.1:44588783-44602769 GCA_037974755.1 Cicer yamashitae | reverse complement strand
TTTTTTTTTTTCATTTTTGTTATCCCCTTCCACTCGGCACCGTCGGATCACTAAGGCCGACTTTCGTCCCTGCTCGACAGGTGGGTCTTGCAGTTAAGCTCCCTTTTGCCTTTGCACTCGAGGGCCAATCTCTGTCTGCCCCGAGGAAACCTTTGCACGCCTCTGTTACCTTTTGGGAGGCCTACGCCTCATAGAAACTGTTTACCTGAGAGTGTCCCTTGGTTTGTATACTGACACAAGGTTAGTATTCTAGCTCTTCTAGAGTGGTATCTAACTAATACGCCTCATAGAATTTTGATTTAGCTTTTTTTTTTGCATGATTAGGGTTGTGTTTTCATCTTTGTTATATATCTTCTGATTTAGTTTGATGGTTTAGGATTGTTGTTAAAAAAATTTATATTTATTTACTTTTTTTATCTACTGATTCAGTTTGATGGTTAGAAATGTTCTAAACTCTTGTGTTTTAAAATTGCGTTTTTTCGTCTATGTTGTTTTAAATTTGTTAATCGTGTTCTAATCTATCTCGCACTCGTTCTTATTTTTGTATTAGGATTTTTATTTCTTTTTATCTTGATTAGGGTTTTGATTTAACTATTGTTTATCCTTCTAGGTTTTATAGAGTTTTTTTTTTTTGCATGTTGTTTTATGTATTATGATTTTGATTTAGCTTTTTATTTTTTGCATGATTTGGGTTGTGTTTTCATCTCTTTTTTGTTCATCTTTGTAATAAATCTTTTGATTCAGTTTGATGGTTTTAGATTGTAGTTAAAAAAATTTATATTTATTTACTTTTTTTTTATCTACTAATTTTTTTATATGACTAACTTAAAACTGTTTTCTTTCTTCATTATCTTTGCTTATTGGTTTACACAAATTTATTTTTGCATTTTCCAGATTTGAGAGGTAAAGTATATTATTAAATTTATTTATTTTTGTTAGTTTTTAGATTTGTTGATATGATTTCATATAACTAACTTATTTTTGTTTCATTTTCTCTGCTTATTGGTTTTCATATCTGTAAGGTAATATTCTTTTATTTATGTTATGTTAATGTTATAATATTTATTGGTTTGCTTTTTGTTATAATATTATCGCTGCATAATGATAATTAATAATTTCTAACCACTGTTCTTGATGTTCTTGGCTTGTGGCTGAGAAAGATGGATCAACGAGCCAGTAACAGTAGCAAACAAGGGGTGATTGTAGAGCAAGAGCACTGTAAGTTTGTGCTTCTATTTTTTTCTTCTTCAGTTTGATGCTTATATATCTTTTTTATGTTTCTCTTTAATGTGTGTGTGTGTCTATATATATATATATATATATATCTCAAAAGTATGCTATCTTTTTATGTTTATAAATGTATGTTTTCATTTTAAGTTGAGTTTGAAGTGTATGTTTCTTTAATTCAAATGTATGCTTTATTTTGAACTTGTGGTTGAAGTTTATGGCTTTTGTTTCAAATGTATACTTCATTTTTAACTTGTGTTTCAAGTGTATGCTTTATGTTTAACTTTTTAAAGTATGTTTATTTTTTCTACATGTAACTAGTGCTTCAGTTTTTCTTAATGTATTTTTTTTAAATGTAACTAATCTTCTTTTTTGTTAAATGTAACTAGTGCTTACATTTTTCTTAATGCATGCTTCTATTTATTTGTAATGCTTCAGTTTTTCTAATGTATGCGTAATTTACTTAAATAATAGAGTAGTATAACTTCTTGAATGTTAAATTACATTCACTTAAAATGTTAATACATCCCCTTAAAATTTTATTACAACCCTTTAAAAGTCAATAAACTTAAAATAAATAATTCAATGTGGCTGTTATTTGTTTATTAAGGCTCCTTCATAATTTCAGTCATGAACCAACTTAGTCAAAATTTACCAACTCTACAACACTAATGAAGTTGGTGCAGCAGCAACAACTGAAGCTGTTGGACCTGAATTGGCTAACAATCAAGCTAAAAAGAAGAGAAGAGCTAATGCAAGTGGTCCTAGGCAATCCGCTAAATGTTGGGAACACTTTAACAAAATTCCTTCTAGTGAAGTTGAGGTACAATCTGTCGCGTGTAAATACTGCCACAAAATATACTTGTGTGACTCTCGAACTCACGAAACCTCCAACCTCAACTACCACCTTACCAAATGTGCCAAAAAACCTATTGTTGTATCTGATAACCCCATCCAAACTATTCTTACATTTCCTATTGTAGAAGGATTTGGTTTGGTTTCAACAAGTAGTAAATTTAACCTTCAAGCTATTGTCTATTTTTGTGGTTTTGGATTAACAATCATTCCAGGGTGTGGAAGGTGAATGATTTAAATATAAATTTGAGAACATTGCAACCATAATTTATAGTACCATATAGGCAAACTGTAGCTAGGGATATTTTTCAGTTGTTTTTGGAGGAAAAAGTAAGGTTGGAAGCTTTTTTTTAAGTCTGATTGTAATAGGGTAGCTTTTACAACAGATTGTTGGACTTCAATCCAAAACCTTAACTACTTGACCCTTACGACACACTTTGTTGATAATCATTGGAAATATCAAAAAAAGATAATTAGTTTCACAGTAATTCCAAATCATAGGGGTGACACAGCTGGTACGAAGATTGAAGTGGTTTTAAAGGATTGGCGATTCAGAATGTGTCAACTATAACTGTTGATAATGCATCATCCAATGATGTAGCTGTTGCTTTTTTGAAATAAAACATAAATAGGGAACACTTCCACATGAGGTGTGCTGCTCATATTCTGAATTTAGTTGTAACTGATGGCTTGAAAAAAAATAATTTGGCAATCTCTAGCATTAGAAATGTTGTTAGAGCTGTAAAATATTCACCTCATAGGGCTGCCAAGTGTTGTTTTTGAGTTTCGAAAAACTGTTTAAAATCACAATTTATGCCACCGAAGATATTACTGGGTTGAGTCGCGGACTAGGTCGCTCTCTTTAAGACGTTTCGCGACACTGCCCAAATTGTGCAAGGCAGACTATCAACCACGAAGTCCTTAGGATAAAACAGCCCAGATTCACTGTATCGGAGTTCCACTGCACCGTAGAAAATCGTTCTAGAATTACACCCTCAATATGGCAGTTAAAGCCACTCTCAATATGACGATAAAGTCACTCGCAATATGGTACTATGACCGCTCATAAATCAAAAGAACTACGACACAAAAACCGCTCTAAAAACGAAGGGACTACGGCATAATAACCGCTCTAAAACCGAAGGGACTGCGGCATAACAACCGCTCTAAAAACTGAAGGGACTGCGGCATAACAACCGCTCTAAAAACCGAAGGGACTGAAGCATAACAACCGCTCTTAAAACCGAAGGGATAGAAAGAAAGGGGAGAAGTGGCTCGAAAAATAGGCGAGCAGAATAAAAGAGAGAGAGAAAAGAGAAAGTTGGGAAAAGCATCCAACTTTGGTGTGCTTTTCACAATAGATTGAAACTCATTATATAGTGATGGAAACAAACTTATATATGATTTCTAATCAATGTGGGACTTTAGCATACTCAAAATAGGAGAGTTTTCCAATGTGGGAGTTCAAAAAAAAAATTCTTTCCAATGTGGGACTTGAATTTAAAAAAAAACATGTTTCATTCCACTTGAATTTACAAAAACAAATTCTTTCCAATGTGGGACTTCAACAAATTTTTTTAAATTCACACAATATGTTCCAACAATCCCCCACTTGAATTTAAAAAAGTGTTTCTGAAATAGCATCAAACGCTTCTATAAGATCGTGCATAAACAAAGGTGTCTCTTGACTTGAACCTTTGCATAGTAAGTAAGATTCAGATTCAACAAGAGTGACTCGTAGTCTTGAACTCTATCTCTGACATCAAACCCACACACAATCTTTTCATAGGGTGTATTCTCAAAAGCCCGTGCATTAATGGCCCTGCACGTGTATCCCAGTATAGTGAACGCTCTAGGAATTCTGCCTCAAAATTCCATAGGAAGCGGCCCCACTATCACATTCACATAGGTGAGTCTATCAAGAGTACTCATGTAGCTAGGTACTCCCTCCACATAGAGCATAGATCTCATTAAGAGTTTCTATTACCTCATCCTATTATCGCTTCAGGAATCATGCTTCTCTCATATATAATATAACATGTTCATTTCATATCACTTCACAACTTGTTATTACCCATTGAACCTAATTCTTGGGATCTCCAGTCTTTTAGGTCGGGTTACCATCATGAGTGACTCTATAGGCATTAGTCCCATCCTTTTGGATGTGTTTATGACTTTCTCGCTAGTTAACCCTTTCGTCAAAGGATCTGCTAGATTATCATCAGTGCGTTCATGATCCACTATAACAACTCCTTTAGAAAATAAATCTCTAACAACGTTGTGCTTACGACGAATTTGTCGTCTCTTATCGTTGTAATAACGATTCTCAATCTTTGCAATAGCCGCGGTACTATCGCAGTGGATCAACACATCTGTCATAGTTTTTTCCCATAAAGGGATCTCAACTAGCAAGCATCTCAACCAGCTCGCTTCTTCACTAGTAGTAGTTAATGCTATCATTTCAGACTCGATAGTGGACTGAGCCAATATCGTTTGTTCTTTGATTTCCAAGATACAACACCACTAGCTATACTAAAATATAGCAACTGGTTGCTTTGGAGTCATCTGATAAGATGTTCCAATCAATAACACTGTATCTTTCAAGGACGGTAGGAAATCTTCGATAATGTAATCCGAGACTCATGGTCCTTTTTAGGTATTTCATGACTCTTTCGATAGCGTGCCAATGCTCCATACTAGGTCTACTAGTAAACCTGCACAACAGTCCCACGACGTAGGCAATGTCGGGTCTAGTACAGTCAGAGACATACTTGAGGCTGCCTATGATGCTCGCATATTCAGTTTGTCTAACACTTTTACCAGTGTTCTTGAAAAGTTTTACACTTGAATCAAATGGTGTGCAAGCAAGTTTACAGTCAAAGTATTTATATTTCTTTAGGATTGTTTCAACATAGTGAGACTAATCCAAAGAAATTCCGTTTTCTGACCTAGTAATCTTGATTTCAAGGATTACATTTGCTTCTCCGAGGTCTTTCATATCAAAGTTGTTACACAACAATGATTTCACAATATTTACAGCATGAATGTTTGAATCAAATATGAGTAAGTCGTCTACATAGAGACATATGATAGTGCAAATGCCATTTTCAAATTTGTAGTAAATACATTTGTCACTTTCATTCACTTAAACTCATTCGATATAATCAACTTATCAAACTTTTCATGCCATTTCTTAGGAGCTTGTTTAAGACCATAAAGAGACTTATCTAACTTACAGATCTTGTCTTCTTGTCCATGTATTACAAAATCTTCAGGTTATTCCATATAGATTTCTTCTTCCAGGTCACCATTTAAAAAAATTGTTTTAACATCCATCTGGTGTATCACCAAGTTATGAATAGCCGCAAGTGATATGAGCACCCTAATGGATGTTATTCTAGTGACTGGTGAAAAAGTGTCAAAGAAATCTACATTTTCTTTTTGTCTAAAACCTTTGGCTACAAGGCGTGCCTTGTACTTATCAACAAATCCATAGAGTTTTAGTTTCTTTTTCAAAATTCATTTACAACTTGTTGATTTGAACCCATTAAGCAAGTCTACTAAATGTCAGGTCTTGTTAGACTCTAGAGAATCCATTTCATCGTTTATAGCTTCTTGTCAAAGATCTGCATCCAATGATGACAAAGCTTCTTTAAGATTTGCAGGATCCTCTTCTAAATTGTAGGCCGTATAATGGGGTTCATAATCTTTAGCAACTCGTACTCTCTTACTCCTTCGAGTTTCTGTTTCGTCTTGTTTATTGCTTTCAGTGCTTCTTGTCACAAGAACTTGACTATGTTCGCTGCCCCCACTATTTCTCCATTTGAAAGGGAATTTATTTTCATAGAAGTCAACCTCATTTGACTTTATGATCACTTTTGCATTTAGGTCATAAAACCTATACGCTTTGTTGTTTACTGCATACCCAATGAATACACATTCATAGGCTCTACTGGCGAGTTTAATTCGCTTGGGATCGGGGATTCTGACATAAGCCAGACAACCCCAAGTTCGAAAATAAGACAAGTTCAATTGTCTTTTCTTCACTATCTCATAAGGAGATGTTTTGTTTTTAGATTTAGGAACTCTATTCAAAACATAGGAAATAAGCAATATATTTTTTTTCTCATACCAATGAGATGCAGCACTAGAGTTAAGCATACTAGCAACAACTAATAAGAGTTATATTCTTTCTTACAACATTACCATTCACTTCAAGCAATTATGGTGCAGTTGTTCCAAGTATAATTCCAGATAATTTATAAAATTCATTAAATAAACTGGAATCATACTCTGTTCCTCTATCACTACGAAATTTCTTAATCTTCTTACTAAATTGATTTTTAATTTCAGTTACAAAGATCTTAAACATGTCAAGCGTTTCACTTTTATTTTTCATTTGATATACAAAAGTATAGTCAGAGCAATCATCAACAAAAGTAATGAAATAACGTTTTTCATTTCTTGTTAACGTCCCATCAAGTTCACATATATCAAAGTGTAATAAATCTAAAGACTTAGATTCTCTAACTACAAATTTATGTGAACTCTTTTTATTTTAGCTTAACTACAAAAATCATATTTTTTAAAATCATTCATAGATAACATTGGAATTAAAACTAAGTTACTTAAGTTTGAAATCAAATGCGTTCACATCACATAGTCTAGCATGTCAAAAATTAAAATCATACAACATGTAAGCAGAAGACATTTTATTGATTTAACTATTCAAACAGAATGAGACATATTAAATTTCAACATTTAATTTAAATATGTCGTGAGTGACGTACCTTAATAGATGATCTCATGAGTTATCTACAGCCTCCACGGATCTGTCATCGGTCATATGATACTCTGAGTAGCAGCTCACGACATGCTTATTCAGAGCATCTCAAACATCTCTAGCAATATTGCTGGAACTGTAGTAGTTATACAGCTCATCAACAAGTCTATTAAGAATATAATTCTTATCATTTTTCTCTCATGGGTTAATTCTCTAGCTTTCTTATCCTTTTCTATTTGCTTCAAATCGAAACAATTTATTGAAATCAGAGGCAACAGAACCAAATCCAAATCCAGTAATTTCTTCGGTTGACATGGCAGAAAGAAACGTCTTAAAATTGTTGTTTTTGAGTTTCAAAAAACTGTTTAAAATCACAATTTATGCCACTGAAGATATTATTGGGTTGAGTCGCGGACTAGGTCGCTCTCTTTAAGACGTTTCGCGGCACTGTCCAAATTGTGCAAGGCAGACTATCAACCACGAAGTCCCTAGGATAAAACAGCCCAGATTCACTGTATCGGAGTTCCACTACACCGTAAAAAACCGTTCTAAAATTACACCCTCAATATGGCAGTTAAAGCCACTCTCAATATGACGATAAAGTCACTCGCAATATGGTACTATGACCGCTCATAAATCAAAAAGAACTACGACACAAAAACCGCTCCAAAAACGAAGGGACTACGGCATAATAACGCTCTAAAATCGAAGGGACTGCGACATAACAACCGCTCTAAAAACCGAAGGGATTGCGGCATAACAACCGCTCTAAAAACCGAAGGGACTGCGGCATAACAACTGCTCTAAAAACGAAGGGACTGCGACGTAATAACCGCTCTAAAAACCGAAGGGACAGAAAGAAAGGGGAGAAGTGGCTCGAAAAATAGGCGAGCAGAATAAAAGAGAGAGAGAAAAGAGAAAGTTGGGAAAAGCATCCAACTTTGGTGTGCTTTTCACAATAGATTGAAACTCATTATATAGTGATGGAAACAAACTCACATATGATTTCTAATCAATGTGGGACTTTAGCATACTCAAAATAGGAGAGTTTTCCAATGTGGGAGTTCAAAAAAAAAATTCTTTCCAATGTGGGACTTGAATTTTAAAAAAACATGTTTCATTCCACTTGAATTTACAAAAACAAATTCTTTCCAATGTGAGACTTCAACAAATTTTTTTAAATTCACACAATATGTTCCAACACCAAGTTTAAGGAATGTGTTAAATTAACTGGAATATCTTGTAAAAAATTTCTATCTCTTGATGTTTCAACTTGTTAACTCAACCTACTTGATGCTGCAGAGAAGTTTCAAGAAGCTTTTGGGAAGCTTGAGGTTGAGGAGTCAAGTTATAAGGATTTTTTTGGAGAAGCTGGTCCCCCAACGAGTTCTGATTGGGATACATCTATGACATTTGCAACTTTTTTGAAGTTATTTTATGAGGCAAATGCAGTGTTTTCTTCCTCACAACATGAAAGTATACATACAACTTTTCACCAATTGTCTGCAATCTATTGTGAGCTGTAAAATGCCTCTTTGAATTTGAATACCATATTTGCAAGTGTGGTTGGGGATACGTTAGCAAAGTGTGGTTGGGGTAGTATTACAAACGTTAATAAGCTGTTATATTTTGGTGTAATTTTCGATCCATGGTATAAGTTGAAATATGTCGAGTGGTACTTTCAAGATATGTATGCAACTAAATCAGAGGTGGCTATTGAATTGATCACATTAATTAAATAAGACTTAACTAAAATGTACACTTGGTATAAAAAAATCCATGACGAAAAAAATAAGTCACCACAACCAACTCCAATGGCTGTTGACAATGCTTCCCATGATGAAACCTCTATTGTTGTTGCCCATAATTCACATATGGTCATGCCACAAGCTTTTGAAGACCATTTGAAAGAGAAAGACTCCATTGACCAACAAAATGAGTTTTAGGGATATTATTCTAGTATGTGTGCGAAGATGACTGAAAAGTTTGATATTCTTGCTTGGTGGAAACATAATGCAACTCAGTACCCAATCTTATCTCTTATAGCCAAATATATTTTGGTCACACCAGTGTCTACAGTTGCTTCTGAAAGTGCTTTCAGCTCTGGTGGGAGAGTCATTGAGACCTTTAGAAGCTTTCTAAAGCCAGAAATGGTTGAAGCATTAATCTGCACTCAGAACTGGTTAAAACCTTCACTCACTTATTTCAAAGACTTAAATCTTAGTGAAAATGTTGATCTTTCTGAAGAAATCATTAAAGGTAAAATTATTTATGTATCTTTTAATAGTTTGAACTTCCTAATATATTTATATGTTCATAATATAGTCTAATGTTTATTATTTTGTTAATTATTTCAAAGTTTCAAGGAATGTCAGTAGGAAATGCAACTACTACAAGTGGCTCATCATCACACCCACCTTGTTGTGGTTGAATAAAATTATTGTATGTCATTTTCCTTTTTACTGTTACTAATTTGAAATGATTTTGTCAATCTTGTGTTAGTACTAACTAATTATGCCAAACTTTTTTAGATCTATACTTTTTTGAATTTCTTGAAGTCACACAAACTTAATTCAAATACTAACTTGGCTCTATGACAATATCAACACAAGTTTTTTGGGTATGGTATAAACTGTTGTTCCACCTGGTAAGTTATTATTGTCATATCTTATTATTGTTTTATCTGCCCGTTTGATTTTATCCATTTAGGTCAGATTAGTGTAATTTTGTATGGACCAAAACTACTGGTAACCAAAACTACTGGTAACCAAAACTAACAAATGCCAACAACTATTAGTAACCAAAATTGTTAGTAACCACAACTACAGTTGTTACTCAGTTAGTGTAATTTTTGGCTATTTTTGTTGTTGTTTTTCTTGATGTTTATGTTTAAAGAAACCCAAAATTAAAATAGAGAAAGATGCATTTCAGTGATTGTTCTATATCTTCTTCCTTTCTTCTTTATTTTAGAATTATTTCTCAGATTTGGATATGTCCCGAGTTTGAAAGAAAAAGATGAAGTTAGGAGGGGAAGATTTGAGTTTTATCTAATTAAGATATATTTCCTTTTTGGTTTGGTGGTGTTGGGTTTAAGATGAGAATGTGATTTGATTTGGGGAGATGGTTTAATGTTGAATGGTACATAGAAAGAAAAAAAATTGAGAGAATTAATGTTTGACATTTACAATCGGACAAAATATGAAAATGTGATTGTGTTTGATGGATATGATATGTGGATGGTTGGGGCTTGAGGGAAAGATTTGGATGTGAGATGTGGGGTCTACAGTGCTGTTATTAGATGTTCATAAATAAAAAAAATCTAGCATTGTTGAGTGTGTTTATTGGAGAGAGATATTGATGGATGATTTAGACAATCAAGTCACCGTACCAAAGTGACATGTAGTCATGATTTAACTTTTTTCAATAAAATTAATAAAAATGACCGAAGAGGCTAACAAAATGATATTTAAGGAACTAAAACATAACGAAAATTAATTAAGGGATCAAAACGAAACATGAAAAAAAGTTAAGGGACAAAAAAAAAAAAACAAATGTGGTTTATAATAAACCACAAATCTAATATATTTTTTGTAAGGAAAATACTAACATGTACTCCCAAGGGTACTAGTTAAACGTCTAAAGATAGAAATATTACATTCAAAAGTGTATTGGAATACGTGTATTCAACTTTTGAAAACTTAAAAATTTTTCAATATAAAATTTTTACTTTGGTTTTTTAAAAAGTGCACTTAGGTTTTCGCACACTTGTTAGCATGACTATTGTTGTAATTATATTCTTTTTTATATTGTCGTTAGTCAACCATTAATCAAACTATAATAAAATGTCTTAATTACAAAAAAAAATATATCAGAACCTAATTACAAAGTATTTTAGTTTAAGGATTTATTTAAAAATTCTCAAATAATAGGAACCAAAACAAAAGTAGAAGTCACCGAATCTTGGTTGAATGGTTGGAATAGGTCTCTCCAAATTTATCTTACACATGTTTCTAGTAGAAATCCTCCTAATCTCCACAATAAAGTATCTTGATTTACTGCATCACCATCAATAAGATCCTTTGCCCTTAGTTTTGCTTTCCAAGCTCTTGCAATTGTGATTCCAATTGAATGATTTCTCCTCATGTTTGCCATAATATTTCCTATTTAGTATTGACCACTCAGTAATTGCCTCTTTAAACTCACCAAAATGACTTGAAGTCCATATCATGCTTGAATTCAATATATTTATGTAAATGTTCCATCCTAAATTTTTTCAATTTTGGCTCTTTCATTTTTATCAGACTCATCAGGATCACTACTATCATGAACTCATCACTAACTTATTCAGTTTCCATTGCAGCTTTAACATATTGGCTTTCGACAGGTGTTCTTGGGGCTTTCTCATTATTTTTGGTTTGGAGTATTTTCAGTTGGGACTTTCTCATTAGTAGCATAATCACCAACAACATAAGCATCTTCATCTAATCTTATAAGATTAAAACTAACATCTTCATCAACATCGCTCAATGCCTAACAAACTACCTCCATAGTGAAAGACAACAGAAAAACTCATAGTTATTCAATGGGGAAAAACAAATAAAAAAATGCATTAATATTTGATTGCATTGGTCCCTCACAAAAAAAAGATTTGTTAATACTTTATTCAAGCACATAAATCACATGCAATGATCCCCAACCAATCACATTAATAAAAAGGTTTGAAAAACCGCGTCTTTCAAAACGTCTACTCGACAAACTTCAAAAATATGCTGAAGAGCAAGACTTGAAAATGGATTCTCTATCTTTAGTGATGAGTGATTTTGGTGACTTTAGTTATTTTAAAGTAAAATTGGTGATTAAAATGAATTGATAAAAATTATTTAGATGAGAGAGAATGATTGGTTAAGAGAGAGACAGATACAAAGTCACTAAAGGTAGGAAGCTCAGGTAGAGAATCCCAACCCGCAAGACTTCGAACAAGCTTCGTCTTTCTTCTTCATCTTCGTTTTGCGTTCTCTTTCCTCCAATTTATGTGTTCATGGTTTCTAATTAAGACAAACCCTAAATTCCCATTTTTATTTTTTATTTTTTAAATAATAATAATTAAAAAGTTGATTAAATATGCCAATTAGGTTATTAGAGCATCTCTAAGAGTGAACTCAACATGAGTTCATTAAATAGGGTCCACTTGTCACATCATTTTGAAGTAACTAGTTCATTTTTTATTACTCAACATGGGTTTATTTAAATAGGGCCTATTGTGCCACATCATCTTGAAGCAACTCATTGTTTTTTACGCTTTAACTCTTAAGAATTATATTAAGTCCCACAACTTTAATTTATATATTAATATTTTATTTATATTTAATTTTATTACAAATTAAAATATTAATTAAAATATTTCAATTAAAATTGACCTCAAATTTTTATAACAATAATAACAAAAATTGTGAAAGAAAAAGTAAGAGTAAGAAAAACAAATTGTTCCAATTAATAAGAAAATGTATTTCATATACAAATTAATAGTAAAAAAAAACCAACGGTCATAAATTAAAAAAAAAAAAACTAACAGTCATAAATTAATAAAAAAAAAAAGGTAACAGTTATAAATTTATTATTATTAAATTGTGAAAGTACCGTCCGTACCCGTAACAACAGCTTGACACAACTCCAACAAGTGAACTCGTATTTGGCAACCGTTGGAGATGCTTTTAGTGTTAAGTTATGATGAGTCAACATTAGCATTGTTTTGTCATTGATGGCACGTCAACATTTTTATCAACTTCAGCACTAAAACTAAGACGGGGCCAAATTAAAAGTGAATTCAAATTACATGGTCAATTAAAAAGAAAATGGATTTGTAGAAATCAAAGTCCAAATGACCTCAAATTATAGGGACCAAATACATAAATAAGCAAAAAGGGAGATTTGCACGGGTCATGCAGGTTGTATTAAATTGATAGTTCAACAACATTGATAGTATGTCCTTGTTAGTGATAATATATTTCTTTTGAAATTTTACTTCTAAATATGAATAATTTAATTTATTATGCCTTAGTTAGAGTGTTAATGTGTACAAACTTCTAAATATGAATAGCAAAATTGTAGGCATAAAATGTATTAAATGTTCAATTTAATCATGATACATTTGTCCTATGTATGATCATTAGTAATTTTGAAATTTTTATCCGTGAGAACTTGTCCCGTCTATGATAGTTCAATCTCATAAGTGACAATTTATTATAATAATTTCGAAATTTTTATTAGTGAGAACATTACCCATGTATGATAGTTCAATCTCATAAATGACAATTGTGCCGTGTATAATAATTATTTTGAAATTTTTATTAAGGAGAACATGTCTCGTGTATGATAGTTATTTTGAAATTTTTATCAGTAAAAACATATACCATGTATGATGATAATTTTGATATTTCTAATCAATGAGAATTTTTCCATGTATGACTCAATCTCATAAGTGACAACTTGTCCCGTGTATAATAGTTATTTTGAAATTGTTATCTGTGAAAACTTGTCTTGTTTATGATAATTATTTTGAAATTTTTAATCAGTGAAACTTATCTCGTGTATGATTGTTCAATCTCAACATGACAATTTGTCCCATATATGATAGTTATTTTAGAATTTTTATCAATGAGAAGGTATCGTGTGTAATGATAGTTCAATATCATAAGTGATAATTTGTCCCCTGTATGATAATTATTTTGATATTTTTATCTCATTAGTGACAAATTGTCCTATGAGAACTATTTTGATACTTTTATAAGTGAGAACTTATCTTGTGTATGATAATTATTTTAAAATTTTTATTAGTGATAACTTGTCTCGTGTATAATATTAATTTTAAAATTTTATCAGCGATAACTTGTTCCGTGTATAATAGTTCAATCTCATAAGTAACAACTTGTCACATGTAAAATAGTTATTTTAAACTTTTTATCAATAAAAATTTGTCTCGTATATAATAATTATTTTGAATTTTTTAATTAATAATAACTTGCCGCTTATGATGATTATTTTGAAATTTTGATAAGTGAGAACTTGTCCCTAAATGTTTACTCTTCTCCTTCCTTCCTTACTTCCTTTTTTTTTTTTTTTTC
>JBBPBQ010020323.1:44559636-44588484 GCA_037974755.1 Cicer yamashitae | reverse complement strand
TGTTTATTCTTCTATTTTTAAAACAGAAAAACAAAATAAGTCAAAGAAAAAAAGTGATCTTGAAAAATAAAATTGAACCTACATTTACTAACCTTTTTGTTTGTTTTGTTATTAATCTATTTTTAAAAGCAGATAAAGAAAAAAAAATTGAACTTGAAAGCAAATTTGAACCAAAGTTTACTCTTCTTCCTTCTACTTTTTTTTTTCCTGTTTATTTATTATTTAATTAAAAACAAAGGATAACTACCTTTTTTTACAAAGTTGAGCGATTAATTTGTAAAAATACAGAAAATAAAGTAAATGTAAACAAATTGTTTTTTTTTACAAGAAAGATATTTCATTAAGTAGTCAAATAAGTTGAAATAAAGTTTGAAATGCACGGCGGACGAAAATATTGTGATTTTTGGCATTTGCTAAGCAAGGAGGCATGGTAGGATAAGATTTGTTAACCTTGATTTGCAAGAAAAGCAAGTTTGAAAGCCCTGAAATATCGAAATCCAACGCCTCCTTTACTCTTTGGTTGACAACATGTATTCCAGTTAACCTATTGAAATTTCTTCTTTTCCCTTTGTGCATAGCCCCACCAGAATTTCTTGATAATGGATTCAATATGGTCACACAAACTCAAAGGTAAAAGGAATCAACTTATAAGTGGCGATAGATTGAACCACATATTTGATAAGAACTTCTTTTCCCACAACCAACTCCGAATGAACCTAACCCAGAAGAAAGAAATGAGCACTGCAAAGTAGTCACCCTTAGGAGTGGTAGGGAGCTAAATCAAGAAAGCAAGCATGATGAGTAGGGTCTTAAGAAAGAATAAGAAGAAGCTCCAATTGAAGGGAGCATTACCAAAGGTCACGACAAAAGAAAGAAGATAAATGAGCAATTAAAGGTAAGTGTTTCCTTTCCTCAAAGACTAAAAAATGAGCAACATGATAGGAAATTTACAAGATTTCTTGAAATATTTAAGAAACTACATATCAACATTCCTTTTGCTGAAGTTATTGCTTAAATGCCTAAATATGTTAAGTTTTTAAAAGAAATTATTTCCAACAAAAAGAAATTAGAAGAGATTAGATCATGCTGCAAATGATGTGAGGATCTAATCCAGTTAGCAAGCAATGGATCATATCATGTTGCAAATGATGTGAGGATCTCATCCCAAGTTGGGTTGACTCTTATTGATAATATAACACCTAATGTGGCAGGTAGTACTCCAAGTTTTGATTCTTGCATTAATTTAAGAAAAACATCGTGGATTCTAGAGTATGGTGCAATTGATCATATTTGTTTTGATATCAATAATTTTTCAAAATCTATTAAAATAAAACCTATAAGGAATAGACTTCCTATCTGTCTTGATAGATAAGATCAGGTTGCATAATTTCTTGTATTTACCTCAATTTTCTTTTAACCTTATTTCTATATCTAAATTATGTGAATCTTTCCATTGCAACATCACATTCTTGTTTGATTCCCGTGTGATACAGGATTTGAAGAGTCTCAAGAAGATTGGTATAACTTAGCTGATCAATGGCTTGTATTACTGAACACATAGTCAATTAAGTGATGTTGATTGTAAAGATACTTTTTATGTGAATAATATTTCTTTTAGAACTATTCCTAAGTCTTCTCTTTGGCATTTTCGTTTACGGCATGCTCCTAATCAATGTATCAAGATTTTTAGTAATGTTTTTCATGATATTACTTGTAATGGACATTTGATACATGTTGATATATAAGGTCCTTTTGCTATTCAGTCTAGGCAAAATTTCAAATATTTTCTTACTATTCTTGATGATAGCACTACGTACCTTTGGGTGGTTTTTATGAAGCACAAGTCTGAAACCTGGATTCATATTCATTAAAATTAAAACTTAATGTAATTTAGATTTGAAGGTCATAAGAACTGATATGGTGTTGAGTTCATTATGCCAGATTATTATTCTAGTAAAGGGATAGTGCATCAAACTACTTGTGTTGAGAATCCACAATAAAATGTCAAGGTGCTCTTCTCTTTCAATTTAACCTTCCTAAGCATTATTGGCCTTATGCCATTGGACATGCAGTACATTTAGTAAACAAAATGCCTACCCATTTATTAAGTAATAAGTTACCATTTGAGTGCCTTCATAAATGTTTGCCTGTTTTGAATGAATTAAGAGTCTTTGGGTGTTTATGTTATGCTTCTAATCTAACCTCTCATCGTTTCTAGTTTGACCCAATGGCCAGGAAATCTATATTTCTTGGCTACAAAGCAGGAACAAAGGGCTATGTTGTTTTTTATATGAACACCAAATAAGTGTTTGTATCTAGAGATGTTCAATTTGCAGAACTCATTCTTCCTTATAAAGGTGATTGTGATACTACTCCAACTATTAATTGGGAGTATATTGAAGCAATCAAATTTGATGATTGTAAAGTTGAATAAAACAAGGTTACAATCAAAGAAACGCGTTTCACAGTCAGCAACATCTGATGGTGTTGACAGTTTGTAATCTGATTCTAGAAGCAGTTCAGTCAAACAAGGACATTATCCAATTTCTTGTCATGACACCGGTACACCACATAACTTTCCAAGAAAATCCAATCATGTCACCAGTAGACTAGCATATCTAGAAGATTATGTTTGCAAAACCAATACCAATAACAAACCCAGGCTAAGTACACCTTATCCTATTTCAAAGTTTGTTTCACATAACAATTTTTCTCTCTTGTAGCACAGTTTCAACTTATCTGTGTTAGGAGAAACTAAACCTACAAGTTATAAAGCACCTAGCAAGTGTGATTATTCGAATAAGGAAATATTTGAAGAATTGAAAGCTCTACAAGCTAACAATACATGAAAACTTGTGGATTTACCACCAAGTGTTAATCCCATAGGGAGCAGATGGGTGTACAAAATCAAAAGGAAACCAGATGGAAGCATAGATAAATAGAAGGCTAGGTTGGTTGCTAAGGGATACAACCAGAGAGAAGGATTGGACTATTTTGACACTTTCAGTCCAGTCACAAAGATTACCACAGTCCCGACTTTGTTAGACTTGACATCCAACAATAATTGGTACTTGCACCAACTAGACATAGATAATGCCTTTTTACACGGTGACCTCAATGAGGATGTGTGTATTTGCCTTCCTCTAGGTATAACCTCTAGCTTGCCAAACCAAGTATGTAAATTGACAAAGTATTTGTATAGTTTGAAACAGGAAAATAGACAGTGGCATTAGAAGTTGTTGGGAACATTACTCAAAGCAGGATTCAACCAGGCTCATTTAGACCATTCACTTTTTGTCAAGCAAAGGAAAGAGTCCTTCACAGCCATGGCCATCTATGTTGATTATGTAATCTTGGCTGAAAATGATTTGTCAGAATTTCAAGAGATCAAACATATTCTTCACAACAATTTTGGGATTAAAGACATTGGAAAGCTCAAGTACTTTCTAAGAATTGAAGTAGCATAGGCTCAGAGGGGGATTTGCATATTTAAAAGGAAATATTGTTTAGATTTGCTCACATAAACAAGAATGCTGGGATGCAAGCCAACCAACACTCCAATTGACTATAATCTTAGGCTACAGCAACAGGATGTCACACCATTGACTAATGCATCTGAGTATAGAAGACTTATTAGGAGTCTGCTCTACTTAACAACAATAAGGCTAGACATTACCTATTATGTTAAACAACTAAGCCAATTCATGTCAAAACCAACACAAACACATCATCAAGCATCCATAAGAATCTTAAGGTATTTGAAGAAGTCACCAGGACAAAGACTTATTTTTCCAAGGGACTCAGAACTACAACTTAGTGGTTTTAGTGATGCTAGCTGGAGAACATGCAAGAACACTAGAAGATCATATTTTGGAAGTAGTATCTTCTTAGGAAACTCATTAATAAGTTGGAAGACTAATAAGCAAACAATAGTAGCAAAATCATCATCAGTGGCTGAGTATAGGACACTTGCAACTGCCACTAGTGAACTTCAATAAATCATATACTTGCTTCCAGACCTGAAGATAAGGTTCAAAAAGACACCAACTTTATTTTGTGACAACCTCAGTGCAATACACATTGCAGCCAATCCAATTTTTCATGAGAGGATAAAACATCTTTACATTGATTGTCATATTGTTAGAGAAGGCTCAAAATGGGATTTTAAAACTACTACTAATTAAAGGACACAACCAACTGACTGATTTCTTCACTAAAAGATTGTTGCCAGATATTTTCAAATCATTTATCAGCAAGCTTGGATTGTTCAACATATTCCAATCTCAAGTTTTTTGGGGAATATTAGAAGACAAAGGGTGAAGCTTGTTATTCAAGTTTGCAAGCTTATCAGCCTTGACATACTGGGAGTTGATGAAGTTGGTTGAAGAGTCACAGGCAAATTGGTTGGAAGTTGGCTGAAGGCTTACAGGCACAATGACTAGCAGATTGGCTGATAGGCTTATGTGCACAATGGCTAGGAGCTGGTTGAAGACTTATAGGCACAACAACCAGGAGCTAACTCACTAGATCTTGTTCCAATTAGCTTGTTTTCAACTAATTCTTTTTGTAGCTGTATATTTCTATTATAAGTTTGTTACTTCTTGTTAGTTAATTTGTTAGGAAGTTGAGCTAGTCTTTTGCTTGTTAGTCTAGCTAACAACCTTGTATATAAAGAGAGTGTTAGTTCCCTTTCTCAACTAATTGATTCATTTTTTTCAATCAGTTCATATGCTCTAAGATTAAAAACAAAATCTTCAACATATTACATCCATAAGTAATCTGAACATGTTAATTAGTAAAATCAAAATCCCGTGAAAGAATAGAGAAATAAATGTCCATGAAAGCATGATGATATCATATATTAATGTAGCCCGTGAAAGTAAGCATGATTAGAAATCAAAAAGATCAAAAGTAACAACAAAAAAAGAAAGAAAAAGTGCTTGTAAACCCAAGAACTACACACACTAGTATTTGATTGTTATTTCCAAAAGGGAAATATTTTTTGAGTTAATGCTCAATACGGTTTTTGTACTAAAAAAAATGCTCAACATACTTATCCACGCTAATGCATCGTGCAACAATCGTAGAAGATATCTTCAAATTCAACATTTCTAATATGACATTTGACGTAATACATCCTTTATTTCTCTTCTCAATCAAGTATATATACATGCATTTTTTTATCATTTATTTTTCATTAAAAGATATATTAAAATAGTTAAAATCAAGTATATATATGCATTTTTTCTATCTCGTGTTTCATTCTTTTGATTACATTTTTCGTACAAAAATATCTCCAAATCATTAAAATCATGAATATTATCGTTTTAAAATTAATATTTTCTTTTTTATTATTTCAAATTATTATACTTTTAATAAAAAAGAAAATAAAAGGTTTTGCCAAAACAGGAAAAAATTGGTGAATTGATTTCAAAATTTGATAAGTTGTTGAGGAGTATTATCTTTTGCAGAGCTACAACTTCCCATCCAAATGTTGAATGCTTTCAAAATATTCTCCAACATTGACAAGATGCTTCTGGTCAATTCATCAATCTTAACAAATAAGATATTTCCTTTAGTCGAAATGTTTTTTTAGACAAGCAAATTGATTTCCACATATAGATTTCTTTAAGGTAATAGAGAAGTCTCTCCAAGTATTTGACCCTTCTCTCCTTTGTTGGATGATCAAAGCATTAAGTATTAGTGGAAAGATGATTTTAGCTACAATCCTCTAATTGATGTTTTGATGATAAGAAAAACAAACAATAAGAAATGGTCATGACAATTCTTTGCCCTTACATGGATCAACCCTGTTTAGAAGATATTGAAAAATTTATTATATTATTATATCTATTGACATTGGATCAATTAGTTTAAAAAACAATATGACTACAATAAATATAAGAATATAAACCTACAAAAAATATCATAATTTCCCTTATTCCAAAGTTTTGATAGATGGAAGGGCCAATTTTTTAAAATTTACTTTAATATTAACCATTATTAGCATTTATTAATACAACAAAACATTAATTTATCATTTCGATAACTACTAAAATTAATTTTTATTATATTAAATTTAAATAAAACAAAGAAATAAAAGAAATTATTGCTTTATTTTCCCCTTTTCATTTCTATACATATTATTACTTAATGTTGGAGTTTGTTGCACACTTTTCTATTTATTGCATGATACTTGATAGTGAAGAAGGAACGGCCAGAACACTTGTCTGTCCACCCATGTGTTTGTCCGATTTAGAAGATATTGAAAAACATAATAATAATAATAATAATAATAATAATAATAATAATAATAATAATTATAATAATAATAATATAATAATAATAATAATAACAATAATAATAATAATAATAATTAAATTTATATTTATCTTTTAGCTAATTATCTATTGAAAGGCCATATTTTTTGAGTATGCTGTACACTTTTCTTATATATTTCATTACACTTGATAGTGAAAAGGTAAGGGCCAGAGTACTTGCTTTCCCTTCCATGAGTCTTTAAAAGATATTGAAAAAGTACAATAATAATAATAATAATTAAATATATATTTATCTTTTAACTGATTAATTATCGAAAGTCAATATTTTAACTAAGTAACATGTAAAAGTATGTGTAACATGTATATGGTTTATACAGCTGTATTATAATTGATACTCGCACATTTTATAAGGTCCCAATACCTATACATTTTGAATTAATATTTGGTCTCGATACTCATACATTTTCTATGTCTATCTTGTAGATATATATCAACGCTTTCACAAAAATAAAAATACTAAAAATGACTGAGACGCCAATCCCATTTATCTTCCTTCAAACAACTAAAATCTAACTATTATTTTTATAAAACATAGGATGAGAATTAAAAGGTAGTCAAACAATACAAAATCAATGATATCAATTTGATACGCCTAAAGGTCTTAAAAATTCATATTCTTCAATCCATTCCATAAGATGCCATGAAAAAGTGTTTTTCAACAACTATCAAGATAATTAAATATCGCATACTTGCCAAAGTTCCGACAATGAAACATGGGGAGATCTAAAAGTAGATCATTTGACTCTTCACTTATATGAAAATGTCCAATATCACTAACATCAAAATGGACTGAACTGGATTTAAGCAATTTGAAATAGTATACCAAAAAAAGACCTTAAAAAAATCTACCAAAAAAGGTGTAAGGTATACTATATGCTAAAACATCTTTTTTCCAACAAAAACTATTGAAGAAAGAACGTGCAATGACATAAATTAGTTGTTTCAAATAAACTAAAAAGTGAAAGCGTAAAAATGATACTGAAACAAATAAATTTTATTAGTATTCTGCAGAAAATATATGATATGAATTATTACCATATTAATATGGTCATACATTGAGAACACTTAAATATTACTATTGTTAGTATTGTCCTGTTGTATTTTTTATCTATTGATGCAATTGAACCATCAACATTATCTAAGTCATAACAAAGAGTACATCGAGTGATTACAACCATGGAATTGTATAAAAACCAAAAAAGAAGAAAGAAGTGCAAAAATCATTGTTTATTTTGCTTTTGCTTCAAAACTTGGACATGTCTCTCTTGGTTTTTCTTCAAATCCATAATCCCTATAAAGGGTTTTCAAAGTTAGAATATATTAAAAATTAAAATGTTAATCTTTCTCTTGCTAAAAGTAAACTTGCTAAAGAATCAAATGATTTAAGGAGCATTGAATGATGTATATAAATAGTAAATCTTCATAAATTTTGTAACAATAAAAGCTATCATCTTATTCAATTAATAACCCAATATCCTTTATAGTTAACAAATCGAAGTAAAATATAATTTAATATGGATGGGAGTTGAATGCCAACAAAGGGATTATTGAATGGAAGTAAATTTTAAATAGATTTGAATTCATAGTTGACAAATATAGTATATGATTTTAGTGTAACAAAAAATATTCACGTTTACTCAAATGAGAGCTGAAATAACGTTGATAATAAAATATATATCTATAGTCTTTGCTATTGAACTCCCGACTCCAATTATCTACATAACAAAAAAAGTTATTGAATTTCCTACCTTGCTAACTTCTTTTTTGATAATAGTGAGGGAATGAAAAGTTAATTTAAAATTTCATTAAAAAAATCTGATACCAAGTTTATGAACCATAAAAATTTCATACAACTTAAAACTTATTTGCTAGTAGTTTTGATCTTGTCAAAGATTCATTTATTCTCAATACTGACATGTAAATAAGAATTTATTACATAAATAACAAAAAGTAACATTTTTAGCAAAATAAAAGAATTGGGGAAAACAACTTAAAGAAAACAAACAGCGAAACCAGGAGAGAAAATATGAGAGATACAAAAAGAGGCCAACACTTGATAAGAGAAAAGAGTGAGATCTTGTCATTCACAAAAGTATTTTTCAATTTGGTTGAAAAGTAAAGTTTTCCAACTATTTTCCTTTGAGATTGAACATGAGATGAAAGGCAAATGTAAAGGGCTGAAATCTTGTACCCCTAATCACAAATTTCAACAAACATATAATACCCAACAAAAAAGGAAATCAATAGTAGGGCGATGAGAAAGAGAAAGAAGACAATGATATGACACTAAATACCCATTTTTTATGACTCATCTTTTTTGCTATCAACTATGCAAAATCTTGTCATAATAGAAGTTAACATTAGTAACCAAAACTGTCTATGCATGGTAAGAAAACCCAATTTACTAAAGGAAAAATCCAGATTTAAACCTTGTTATAGAATTTCAAATATGTATCCAAAACCAAATTAGAAACCCAATATTAAGAACGTCTTAAATCTTGGGGCATGACTTTAGTTCACAATGGTAGTCTTTAATGAAAAAATGAAGAAAAAAAATCGAAATGAAAACAAACCTGGTGAATCTATTTACCAAAGGTTTTTCTATATCTAAAAGATGAAAGAATAAGATGATGTCACTGAAGGACACGAAACACAAGAAAAATAGGGTTTGAATTGTGTTCTCTGTGTTAAAACCTTTTTTGCGTGGCTAAACTAGAGTAAAGAAAACAAAACAAATAAGTAAAAAAAAAAAAAAAAGAAACACACATGCGATTTATCTTGGTTCACCACCAACATGGTAGCTACATCCAATCCCTTTAACCTGAAGGGTTTAATCCACTAATTCATCATTGGATCGAACTTACAGTTGAAAACCTACTAGTCACACTAACTGCGTTCAATCTTCTCACCTCCAGCTTAGTACCATAAAGTTGTTGAGGAAGGTAGCAACTAAGAACTAGGTTGCAAGTTCAATCAAATCTTTTCAACCTTCTAGCTTAGTATCGTCAAGCTATAAGGTTGTATTTGAGGAAGGCACGCACTTTCAGGCTTGGTTACAAAGGGATAGGTTTTCTGAAAAACTTTCTCAATAGGTTGTTTACATCACTAGATCCAACTGAGCCAGAGTATTGCTTGCATCACTAGATCCAACTGAAGTAGAACATTGCTTGCATTATCAGAGTCACCACCAGAGGCTCGTGTCAGAGCGCAAGCACCAACTCATAATGTAGAAATGAGGCAGAGTCTTAGTATTCTTTTGTCTTATATTGATCACCAAAGAATATAGCATAAGATCCTACAAAAATAATTTGTTTTGGGAACTCTACACTTAATCAAAATGTTAGTGCATTAAATGGTTCCCACATATTGATTTTGTTATCATAAAAATAAGGCCATGGTTCTTCAAACCAACTTGGTTCTAAGAATCTCGCCCTTTTCGATAATGATAAACATCTATTATTGTGATTTTTATTTTATTTTAAGTAAAGTAAAAAAATAAAGCATTACAATAAAGCTCCCCCTCACAATATGCATGTTTGATTCATAAGATGGAAATATTATGACAGAATAAAAAATACTTCCTCACAAATTCATTTTCCCTTTTTGTCATCAGACAAAAAGAGAAAAGGAAAATTGTGAGAGATAAATGGGTTTTATAAAAAAAAAACATTTGAGTTTCTAACATCTGTCAGAGTATCATAACTTACGAGGAACAATGTGCATATTTAAAGATTAGAGGCACAACATATATACATTTAACCATTCACTATGTTTTACCAAAGGCAAGCATATGGAGGATTTAACATCATTCTTTTATAAACATTATATTTAGATGTTCCTTTATAAATTGAATTTGTTATTAGCAAGGGGATTTGTGAAAATTTCAGCCCATTAATGATCAATGTCGACAAATTTAAAGTCTAAAATACCCTTCTAGACATAATCCCTTATGAAATGATGTTTAATCTCTATATGTTTAGTTCTTGAATGTAAAATAAGGTTTTTGGTTAAACATATAGCTGAAGTATAATCACAGAAAATAGGAATGTTACTCTCATTAATTTTGAAATCTGCTAGTTGATGCTTCATCCACAACACCTGAGTGCTGCAACTAGTTGTTGAGATATACTTTGTTTCTACTATAGACAGAGCAATGGTTCCTTGTCTTATGCTTGACCAGGAGATCAGATTCTCACTAAGGAATGTATAATTTCCATTGGTGCTCTTCCTTTTTAGCTAATTTCCAGCATAGTCAACATCGCAGAAACCAAATAACTTGTACTCAAAGGATGACTTATAACACAGACCAAGGTTAGTAATGCCTTTAAGATATCTAAAGATCCTCTTAAAAGTTGTTAAGTGGGACTCTTTAGGGTCAGACTAAAATCTAGAACACACACACTCTAACCATAATATCAGGTTTAGAGGCACTTAAGTAAAGAAGGGAAAAATAAACGTAGACATCAATTTGTTTTTGAAAACCCAATTGGTTCCAATTAACTTCTTTTTCGCGGATATGGTTTTCAGATGATCATTTGCATTTCCTATGATAAGATATTCTATATGAGAGGATTTGTATTTCCATCCAGGCTTGGAGTCTTGATGAACTTCATTTGAGTGCATAGGGATATCTTATGATTTTGATGGTTCCTCTGACATATCTAGTTCCTTTGATATATATATGGTTTCTCTGATATATCTAGTTCCTATGATATCTACTTTGTCAAGCAATCCTCCGTTCTTGAGGGTCAGGTCTTGGAACATAGACTTTTCTCCCATCATGTGTTGTGAGTATCCACTTTGCAGGTACCACGACTGTTGTTTTAACTTTGTTTCTAAGGATATATGCAAGATACATTATTTTATCCTTTGGTACCCAAATTTTGTTGGTCCTATTTTGTTAGTTTTGAAAGGTTTTTTGTCTTTCCATGTTTTTTGCATAGGATAAGTTATTCTATTATGACCTTTCTTATGGTAGTAAGCAAAAACAATATCAGACATGTTAAATCTAGGATTTTCTTTTGGTTCTTTAAAACCTATGCCATGTTTATTGTTTTTGCTAACACCATAAATCATAGAAGCTTGTTTACTTCTGTCTATGCCATTTTCAAGAAGTTCTTGAAAGACTATTTCATACTTAATAGAATTGCATCTTTTATCCTTTGAAATTTTAGAAACATTTTCTTTTAGAGTTAAATTTTCCCTTATTAAATTTTCAAACTCATTTTCAAAGGAATTTCATTTATTCATTAAGATGTCATGAGATTTTCTAAGAGACTTGAGTATCGAAGAAACCTTATAATTTTTGTTGAGAAACTCATTTAACATATCTATAAGTTCATTACAAGATAAGTCATATAATACCTCAATTTTTTCATCAACTAATTTATCGTCACAGTTAGAGTCAGAGTGAGCGTTAGCCATCAGAGCTATGTTCGTATGCTCTTTATCAGAGTCCTCCAAAGTAGCCATAAGACCTTTCTTCTTTGTGTTGAAGTCTTTCCTCTAGGATTTTTCTTTTTCAAGTTTACGACATTCTAATTTGATATGACTTGGTTCCTTGCGCTCATAGCAGATGAGTCTTTTCTTTCTATTGTTCCACATGTGTTGGATTTTTCTAGAGACTTAGAGACTTAGAATTCGTTTTCGTTAAAATCTTCAGTTGCTTGTAGAGACTTAGAATTTGTCTTTTTTTCCTTGGGATTTGAAAGCCAAGGACTTTGACTTCTTTTGGGGCTCATCTTCAACCAATTCAATCTCATGGGATTTGAGTGAACTCATCAGCTCTTCCAGAGGTAGTTTGTTCAGATCCTTAGCCTCTTGAATAGTTGTTACCTTTGGTCTCCACTTGCTGGGAAGACTTCTGAGAATCTTCTTTACGTGGTCAGAGGTAGTGTAATTCTTTTGGAGAACCTTCATACCAGAAACCAGAGTCTAGAACCTAGAAAACATTGTCTATATGTCTTCATCTTCTTCCATCTGGAAGAGTTCATGCTTCATGACGAGCATATTTTCTTTGGCTTCTTGTATCTGCTTGTTTCCTTCGTAGTTGAGAACCAGAGCATCAAAGATACCCTTTGTTGCTGTACTTTTCAAACTCTTTGGAGGTGATAACTTTCATCGTGAAGGTTTTGCCTTTATGATGCATTTTGTATTGCTTCTTATGTTCAGCATTGAGATCCTTTTTGGATATTTCAACACCATTAGCATCTTTTGGAGCCTTATAACCATCTACGACTATGTCCCATAGTTTAGGATCATGAGAGATGTAGAAACTTCTGAGTTTGTCTTTCTAGTACTCAAATCTCTCTCCATCAAGCAGGGGAGGCCTGTTAACCTTTCCACCTGTAACTTATGCACCGTACTTAGCCATAAAAACATAGATATTTACTCAAATACGGTTAAGTGCTCAACTTTGAGACCAAGCTCTAATCCAATTAAATTACGAGAAACACAAGAAAATGAGAGTTTCAATTGTGTTATCTATTTTAAAACCTTTTTCGCGTGGCTAAACAAGAGTAAAGAAAACATAACAAATAAGTAAAAACAAAATAGAAAGACACAACAATTTATCCTAGTTCACCACCAACACGATAGCTACGTTCAATCTCTTCAAACTGAAGGATTTAATCCACTAATTCACTCCTGAATCGAACTTATACTTGAACACCTACTAGTCACACTGATTGTGTTCAATCTTCTCACCTCTAGCTAAGTACCATCAAGTTGTTGAGGAAAGGCAGCCACTATCGGGCTAGGTTACAAGTTCAATCAAATCTTCTCAACCTTCTTGCTTAGTACCGTCAAGATGTTGAGGAAGGCAACCACTACTAGGCTTGGTCACAAAGGTAAAGGTTTAGGTTTTTTGAAAAACTTTCTTAAGAGGTTGTCTACAAAGTAATCTCGGAATTTCCTTATTGTAATTAGATAAAATGAATTATCAAGAGTAGGTTGTATTTGCTTGTTGTGTTGTATATTCTTCAACGAGGAGTTCACGTCCTTATATAGATCTTTTTAGGGTTTTTGGCCTTTGTCCTGATTGCATAAATTCAACATATCATGAAGTTTCCAAAATGAATCTCTATAATTTGGTATCAAATCTTTCAGCATTTCGAAACGAATCCTTATAAATAATCATGTGTATCTTGGTGGTAAATCTAAGGAAGAAGAAGATATGATAATCAAAGCACGTCTCATAGACCATCATCAGACAAAACAAACTCACAATGATTATTAGAGGATGTGTATAACTTTGTCTTCTCAGAACAATGACTTTATCAGATCATTGACTTTCATCAGATCGTTGACTTTCGTTCAATAGATCGTTGACTTTCATTAGAGCGTTGACTTTGTTCATATGATACATTATATATCAAAGTTAGACGATCATAGGCTTGATGTGATTATTAGAGGCAGAGCAAATCACTTACTTGTTGCATTCATCAGAGGCAGATGATCATATGCTTATTAGAGGCAAACATACATACGTTTTATGTAGTTATTAGAGACCCTCTATTTGGGTTTGTGTTAGAGCCAGTTTTTCACTCGCTAGGGCTTGACCTTGTTGAGCAATTTTTTTCTTTATATAGTAGAATTTCTTGTTTGTCTCATGCCAATTTTGTTCAAATAGTTTATCCATGGAGGGTCTCACTTTTTTGGAAGAGGTGTTGGAACCAAGTTGGTTTTCCTCTTGTGAATTTAATGTTAACAAAGGTATTTTATGAGAAAAATTTGTTTTGACTAATGGCTTCATTAAGTGTGCGATAATTTGAACAAGAAAATTAGAGGAAGGTACCAGAGGAAGCGACTAAAGGAAGCTACCAAAAGAAGTGACCAGAGGAAGTCACCAGAGCAAGTGACTAGAGGATAAGATCAGAGGAACAAAAAATTAAGCATACGTGTCTAGAAGGCTCTCGTAAAAGAGACTCTTGGAACTTATTGAGACAACTTGCTCATGCTTACCCCTTACATTTGTGTATCTTGGGAGATTTTAATGATATTTTGTCACGAGAAGAGAAAGAAGGAAGATTTGAAAGAGCCAGATGGTTGATAAATGACTTTAGAAGGGCAATAATGGATGCGGATATGTCAGATGTTCATCTGGAAAGATTCCCTTTTACTTGGTTTAAAAGCTTGGGAACAAATCATGTTTTAGAGGGGTGTTAGGATAGAGCCATGGAAAATGAGGCATGGTTTCATTTACTTTCACATGCCAAGGTCAAAAACATTTAGTTGCACCTGCGCGAATTTTTTTTGTTAAAAGATGGTGATCAAAATACTCGTTTTTCATGCCCCTGCCTTTTCACAACACAAGGTTATTTAAATATTGTACTTAGAGAACTCGAATGGTACTGTGGTTACTAATTTAGGTGATTTGTGTCGAGTGGCACATGACTATTTTACTTAGCTTTTACAGCAACAAGACAATGTCTGAGATCCAGTGCTTAATGTGTTGTCTTCTACCGCCACCATTGATGATAATGTAGCTCTCACTTTTCCCTTCCAGTTCGAAGAATTTAAAGATGTTATCTTTTCAATGAAAGTTGAAAAATGTCCTGGCCTCGATAGTTTCGATCATGGTTTTTACCATCACTTTTGGACCATATGTTGTCATGAGATTTTTCAAGAATGTTGTTCTTGGCTTGAAACTTATATCTTCCCTACTCGCCTAAATTTAACTAATATTGCATTGATTCCTAAAGGTGATTCTCAAGCATCAATGAAAGAATGGAGGCCTATTGCTTTATGAAATGTTATTTACACATTGGTTGCAAAAGTCCTTGCTAATAGACTTAAAGTCGTCCTTGATAAATGCGTATCAGAAAAATCAATTTTCTTTCGTTCCGGGACGATCCATTCTTGACAATGCTATGGTAACTATTGAGCTTGTTCACAATACGAAAACTAAGACTCGTGACAATGTTTATGGCTAGACATTAGCAAAGCATATGGTAGAATTGATTGGAATTACTTTTGTGATGTTATGCTCACTTTGGGTTTCTCTCAGAAGTGGGTCACCTGGATTATGTTTTGTGTGGAGATTGTGGACTACTTTGTGATTGTTAATAGTAACATGGTTGGTCCTATCACTCTAGGGAGAAGGTTGCGCCAAGGCGACCCCTTGTCCCCTGATCTTTTCATTATTTGTGCTGAAGGCCTCTCGACTCTAATTAGACAGGCTGAAAGAATATGAGATATTTACCGACCCAAGATTTGTAGAAATGCTCCTATTATTTCTCATCTCTTTTTCACAGATGATTGCTCTTTGGTTTTCAGCGCCAATGAAAATGAGGTGCTAGCAATGAAGAACATTCTTGCAACTTATGAAGTTGCTTCATGACAAACTATTAGCCTAAATAAGTCTGAAGTTTTCTGCGGTAAGAATATCCCTACAGTTGACCAAAGATTCTATTGCAAACGTTTTAGGCGTGCGAGCAGTCTTGGGTACTGGCAAATACCTTAGTCTTCCTTCCATGATTAGTAGAAGTAAAAAAGCTACTTTCAATTTCATCAATGACAGAGTTTGGAGGAAAATCAACTCTTGGAGTAGCAAGTGCCCTTCAAGAGCTGGGAAAGAAATTCTTACCAAATCTATCCTACAAAATATTCTGACATATATCATGAGTATATTTTTTATTTCGGACTCCCAAATCTATTTAAGCTCTTGCATGTGTTTAGGGTGAGTTTAATTACATATCTATGAACATTGAATATCAAGTGATTACAACCATTGAATAGCATAAAAACCAAAAAAGAAGAAAAAAATGCAACAGTCAACCTTTTCGACCACGTGACTTATTGTTGTCTAATATCAATGTGAATCAAGTGGGCAACTTTGATGTAAAAAAGAGACATAGGATATCAGGTTCTCATGCTGGGGAAGAATGCAACAAGTAACATGACTGTTGATGCAAGTTCAAATGAGACAAAGGGTGAAGGAAATAATAAAGTGGACATGAAAATTAAACCTTTTTCTAATTAGCATTTTTTATTGGCAAGTCCTGACAACTCGGCCTGCCATGAGAAATGAGTATTGTAAGCTGGAACTGTCGAGGCCTAGGTTATCTGCAAGCAGTTCCTAACTTAAAGTAACTCGTTCGGTCATATAATCCAAACGTTATTATTTTGTATGAAACATTTGATTTTTTTTGTTTTGTTGTGGATAAAGAAGGACATGTGAAGGTGTTGCAATTTTCTGGCAAACCTCTATTAATTGCACTATTAAATGAAATTTCTACTAATCATGTGGACATGGAGGTGACTGATAATATTAAAGGTATCCGACGTCTGAATGGTTTCTATTGGTTTCTAGAAGGCTCTTGTAGCAGAGACTCTTGGAACTTATTGAGATAGCTTGCTTATGCTTCCGCCTTACCATGGTATATCTTGGTAGACTTTAATGATATTTTGTCACTAGAAGAGAAAAAAGGAAGAGTTGAAAGTGCCAGATGGTTGATTAATTACTTTAGAGAGACGGTAATGGATGCAGATCTATCTGATGTTCATTTGAAAGGATACCCTTTTACTTTCAAAAGCATGAGAACAAATCATGTTTTAGAAGAGCGTCAAGATAGAGGCATGGTTTGATTGTGGATTGAGAATGCTTGGTTGATAGAACCTGATATTAAGGAGTTGGTTCGAACATCTTGGTTGGCTGGACGCAACCTTAGTGTTTTATCCAAGCTTGGTAATTGTGTTTGTGGATCCTACTCATTGGAACAAGACACATTGATAAATAAAGGCAAAACCTTGCAAGAATTCGAACACAAGTTAGTTCGGGTAACTTAAATTATTTCATAGCTCTTCGAAAACGTTTGGCTCATTTATCGATGCAAGATGAGATATTTTGGAGACCGCGTGCTAAAACTTTTTGGTCAAAAAATGGTGATCAAAATACCCGTTTTTCCATGCCTCCGCCCGCCTCTTCACGATGCAAGGTTAATCAAGTCTTATCCTTAGAGAACTCGAATGGTATTATGGTTACTAATTTAGGTTATTTGTGTCAAGTGGCACATGACTATTTTATTGAGTTTTTCCAATGACAAGACAAGGTTCGAGATCTAGTGCTTAATGTGCCCTCTCCTAGTGTCACCATTGATGATAATGTAGCTCTCACATGTCCCTTCTAGTTTGAAGAATTTAAAGATTCTGTCTTTTCCATGAAAGCTGATAAATGTCCCGGCCCTAATGGTTTTGATCATGGTTTTTACCATCACTTCTGGACTATATGTGGTCATGAGATTTTTCAAGAATGTTGTTCTTGGCTTGAAACTGGTATCTTCCATACTCGCCTAAATTTAACTAATATTGAGTTGATTTCTAAAGGTGATTATCAAGCATCAATGAAAGAATGGAGGCCTATTGCTTTATGTAATGTTATTTACAAATTGGTTGCAAAAGTCCTTGCTAATAGGCTTAAAAGTATCCTTGATAAATGCATATTAGAAAATCAATCTGCTTTCGTTCTCGGATGTTCCATTCTTGGCAATGCTATGGCGGCTATTGAGCTTGTTCACAATATGAAAACTAAGACTCATGGCAATGTATGAAGCTAGACATTAGCAAATCATTTGATAGAATTGATTGGAATTACCTTTGTGATGTTATCTTCATTTTGGGTTTCTCTCAAAAGTGGGTCACTTGGATTATGCTTTGTGTGGAGACTGTGGACTACTTTGTGATTGTTAATAGTAACATGGTTGGTCCTATCACTCTGGGGAGACGGTTGCGCCAAGGCAACCCATTTCCCCCTAATCGTTTCATTATTTGTATTGAAGGCCTCTCGACTCTAATCAGACAAGTCGAAGGAATAGGAGATATTCATGGAACCAAGATTTGCAGAAATGATCCTATTATTTCTCATCTCCTTTCTGCGTATGATTGCTTTTTTGTTTTTCAGAGCTAATAAAAATGAGGCTCTAACAATGAAGAGCATTCTTGCAACTTATAAAACTGTTTCAATACAATGGTGGCAGTTAATAAAATAGTGTCGGTTAAATTTATCACTTGGTAAATTTATCATTAATTTAATTAAAATGAAGTTGCTTATGCTCTTGCTCAGGAGCCTACATCTTTAACCATTATCTATTATATTACATCGATTTATTCTATAATTTGAATAAATCAATATTTTTTATAATAAAAAATTATTATAAATAATATTTCTTCAAATAAAAATCAGAAATTTCATTCAAAAATCACTTGGTAAATTTATCATTAATTTATTTCAAATAATTGAATTTATTAATTAGTATTGTATAATGTTTTTACGGAAAAGTATAATAAATAATAATAATAATAATAATAATAATAATAATAATAATAATAATAATAATAATAATAATAATAATAATAATAATAATAATAATAATAATAATAATAATAATAATAATGTAATTAAAAAAAAGTACCGAGCCAAAAGTAGTAATATATTGGTATTGACTCTGAGTCACAACTCGTACCCTCGGCTCACTCAACATTCAACATTCAGCGACAAACCACGACGACCTCCACCTCCATCGTTTCAACTTTAATGGAGAAAAGATGCTTCGCCGTTTGGGCCGGTTGTTCTTGGGCCCGAACCGACCCAATGTCGAGCAATATAATAATGAGAAACAGTGTTATTGGTATAACGCAAGAAAAGAGTGAACGTATCGTTGTCTAGTGTCTTTCGTTCTCGTTCTCGTTCTCGTGTTTCTGAAGATGGCGCTAACAAGACTTCCAGAACGATTCCCAATTGGTCTACGGGTTCTCGCCCTTGATCTTGACACAACTCACCATCCCATCCTTCACGCAATGGGTAATCGATTTCAATACCAAGGTAATTACTAACTACTCAAGAATAATGCTTCTATTCTTCATTTTCTTTTTCTTTTTCTTTTTTTGACTTTTTATATTTTCTTCCTTCAGTTACCACTTGTTGCATGCCTTCTTTTGCATTCAATCTTCTTTCCCAAACTAAATGCAATTTTGATATCATAATTGCTGATGAGTATATGCACTGCTTATCACTTTCTTGAACACATTCTCGTATTCCACCAAATATCTGTTATTTGTAAGTTTCTTTATTGTTTCATCTAAAAATGAACCGAAGCTTTCTACTTACTACTTTTTTTTTTTTTGTCAATTTGCAGTCATGTCTTCTCGTTACTGTACAAATTCTGTCATGGAGGCTATAACAAGAGGTGCTTCTGATTATTGGATTAAGCCATTGGAAGAACATGATTTCAAGAATATGTGGAAGGATATCGTTAAAAGACTTATTATTAATGAAAATCAAAATATGAACGGCATCTTCGGTATGAACGGCATCTTCCGTATGAACAACAAACGGGGGAGAGAACACCAAGTCGATGTTCCAACACAAACAATTGATCAAAACCATAATCATAATGAGGATTATCCACCCCCGGCAAAGAAGTTCCGGTGGTCATGGACTCAAGAGTTGCATAATCAATTCGTAACGGTGGTCACTCAATTAGGCCTTGATAGTAAGATTCATTCTCAATTCTTTTCTTTTCTTATCCTTGTTTGTATTCTTTAATAACTGAACTTATATGCATTCTGTATTTTTCAGAGGCAAAGCCCAAACAAATACTCAAAATTATGGATGTTCCGGGTTTAACCCGAGAACACATTGCTAGCCATTTGCAGGTTCGTTTCTTTATTCCTGTATGTAGTTATGAATGATTTGTGAATTTCTATAAAGACCTTAAACTCTAAAATTTGAGACATCGTGTGATTTTTAAGTATTCTCTTGCTTGCATTTATAAGCATGTGAAATTTGTGTAGTATTATTAAAATTAAATTGCAATACTGATTCACAGAAATTGAAATATAAATTGGAGAATGGAATGCAAAAACGTGGCAGAAAAAAATCGAATTCATCAGTTTTGTCTTCGTCAGTTGAAACACACTTAGTCCTTGAACCTATTCAAACACTTCACGAACAGGAACAAGTACAGTCTGACCAAATTTCTGGTAGACAGCAACATTTAAAGGAATTTTGCGATTATGATCCTTCCGACATTTTTTCCGACCTTCCAGAAGATTTATCTTCATTCTTCTTTGAAGCATGTCCTCCCACTGAAGTTGATATATTCAGTCTATGAGTCTGTGTTAGTTTGAAAGCTGCTGTCGATAGTAAAAATAATTTGGTCGGTCATTCATTCATTCTTTTACTTCTGCTGGACAAAGAAGATGAAAGCATACTTTTGAACCAAACATGTAATTAGGTAGTCCATTTTAATCTAACATTTCAATTTTTTGCCTGCACGAGGCTTATTGTAACGTATCATTATGAATATAACAATGTAACATAATATTCTTATTTCTCACAGTTATAAATTGTTCTTATATTCTTACAGTTATTAAGTGTTCTATTATTTTTGTATTTTTTATTTTGCACATTAACTGTTTCTGATAAAGTAAACACTTCCCAATGTATGTTTGATTTTGTTTCTAAACAATTTTTTCATTGAATCCTTGGATAATGATATCATAGGTGGAGTGCAATAGACGAAAGGAAAAAAAAATCTATTACAGTAAAAAGATTATTAAGTTGAATGCTTTATTAAGTTGACCTTCTTAGTTATATCGTTACTAGCGCATTGCTTTGGAAATAAGGATGCTGACCTTCATAAGTTGATGGATGCGTGTTTCATAAACTATTATCAATCTCATTATAGATGTAAATGTGTATACCTCATTTCATGCAAATAGGAGTTCAACTCTTAAGTTGCTTTCTCCTCACATACCAAAAATAATGCATAATGATATTTAGATTTTTGTTACTTCTACTATCTATAAAAATCACCTCACGTATCACAATCTAGGTAATTTATTATTTGTGTTTAATAGAACAAATAAATTAGAGGCAAAGAATCAGATTTGTGCCTTTGCCGTCGCCACCACTGCAATGCAATATTATTTCTATGAACTACATATGTGACTCATCATTTTGCTCGTGTGTCAAACTTTCTGCATTTTTAGAAAGATTGTTTCATTTCTGTTGTTTGAGCATATACTTGGTGTTTTTCTGTTTTCAATTTAAAGGTATAATAAGATAAGATCATAAAATGTTTTGCTTTCTATTCGAGGAGTTGTTCCTTTATGTTGTTTTCCATTCATACTAATAGCTCTTCATGTTGGCAATGATATTAAATTTGATATTATTAGTTTTAATTTGTTCATATTTAAACACAGTTTATAAGCAGACACAATGTGGTCTTTATTTCTAAAATTATTTTAAATTGTATTGAGGGACGTGTGAAACGAACCAAGAAGCAATAAGGAAGAGTAATGTCATTTGGAGTTATATTACTCGATTATATTGATCAAGTGATAGTTAATCTTTATAGGAGAATGATTACAGCCACTACCTGCTTGAGAGAGTTCTGTTCCAACACACTTGGTGGGAGGTAGTTTTGATTGTGGATTTTCTAACTTCATTGATTTTCCTAACGTTCTTTGTCAAAAATTGTAAAAGAGTTAAGAAAGATAACATAAAGAGATTTAAGAAGTTTAGGTTATGTTATTAAAGAGGTAATTAGGAATGAATAAGTAGTGTCCACTGGCTTTGCTTGCTCTTTTGCTTCTTCTGGCATGTTACTTTGTTTCTATGGTTTCATTTGAGCGCCGCTATAGCCGTTATTTGACTATATATTCTAACTGGTTGTTACTTCACTTAGAATGGGTGCTACAGCCCATCAGTTTCTGAAACATTTGTACAGTAGATGAGCTATTGGATGAGTTGCATGGTGCTCAATACATCTCTAAACTTGACCTCAGATCAGGGTATCATCAAATACTTGTGCAACCAGAAGACAGGTATAAAACTGCAATTGATGCTAGCAAGTTTGTTACTTCACTTGATTTCTCTAAGTATATGTTATATGATACTTAATGTATGTTGATTTGTTTTGTAGTTCACCAAGTTGCTCGCTGGACTTTCCTATGAGACAAAGTAGACTTCATATTGATGAGCTCCATCGATAAGGTTAGCATTGTTGAAAGACAATTTTGATGTCTTGCTTCAATAATAAGATATGATAGTCCATGCATGGTGACTGATGATTTTTCTAGACCATTCGTTTTATTTACAAAAAAGATTATAAGATACAAAAGTAGACTATTCGAATCTGACAAACGTAATTGATCAAAAAAGTAGTTTTATTTCACTATACTATACACTGACTGACGGATGTTACAAACAAGTTTTACACATATTTTAGAGAATAATATTATAACATAAGATCATGATGAAATAAGATTTGATGTATGTATTATACCTTTGTACAGTTCATTGCATAGTTACTTGATGGTATCACCAGCCTATATCGTTCACAAACAGCTGCCCATCCTTCACTTTATAGTGATTGGATGCTGACCATTTTGAACAATCTCTTTTAGAGTCAGGTCTTCCATCACTCCTTCTTTTAGCTCTTTGAAGAATTGGAATTGAGGCTCAGACCAAGTCATCATGAAGACTCTTGATAAGGCAACAGCAGCAATGTTCTCTTTTCCTGGCTTGTACTCGATTTTAAAATCGTAGCCAATAAAATGAATTTATCTGACCAAGCTTGTTGTTATGGTGTTTATAGAGACTGATCTAGTAGGCTTTTTTTGATCTGTCTTGATAACAAATTTGTGGCCCAAGAGATAATGTCTGAACTTGGCCAAGGCTTCGGTGATAGCTAGCAACGTCTCTGCTGTAGGCCCGATACAGTCCCTATTCCAATCTCCGATGCATCAGTTTCTAGAATGAATAGTTGAGAAAAATCAAGCAGAACAAGTACTGGGGCAGAAGTGATAGCTTGCATCAGCTGAAGTGCTCCAATTAAAAGCATCTTTTTTTAACAAGTTGGTGAGAGGAACAGTAGTGCTCACATAAGATTAAAAAAATCTATGGTAGTATCCTGTGGAGCCTAAAAACCCCTCAATCCACCACTGCCATCACTTTAGTTTTTTCCATTTTGACCCCTTCCCTTTATACTATGCGTCCAAGATAATCTATCTCCAACTGACCAAACGAACATTTTGACAATTTAGCAAAATATAGATGCTGCTGTAGTACCTGAATGTTCACATTCAGCTCCCTAACTAGTCCTTCTGTTAGGAACCCAAGAATTGGATTCCTAAGAAAGAATGCTTTTATTGAGAACTAGGAGAGAAATCTCTCCTCCAAAGGTTTCCCCTTCACAATAGAGCTACTATTCTATTCAACAATTGATTACAATATTCAATAGAGCTTATACTTAGCACTAAAAGTTCATTCATTGATTTAGATCCATAAGCACAAGGTCCAAAATCAACCTCTAACTCTCTTGTGAAATGGATTAGATCTTTATTTGATTTGAAACCAAGGTACAACTTCTTGGTCTAAGTCAACAGAGGCAATAACCAACTTTATTTTTTAATAGGGAATGATGTTATTTTTTCTTGATTTGGATAAACTCACATATGGAACATAGCTTATACTTAGCACCAGCACCAAAAGTTACATTCAATTATTTAGCATGAATCATGACCTCAAGACATCTCCGGTGGTGTGTTTGTGATTTTGTTACCATATGATTACAATAATTTACTGCAAAAGATTGCTAGCAAGTTTGTTACTTCACTTGATTTCTAAGCATATGTTATTTGATACTTAATGTATGTTGATTTGTTTTATAGTTCACTAAGTTGCTTGCTGGACATAAGGTAAAGTTGGCGAGGATCGTTTCTATCTTCTTGAAAATCTCTTCTCTTCTTTGTTGTTTATGCTTATGCTTAGATGAAAAGTTAAATGTATTTGTTCTTCAATTTTTAAATAAGAAAGTATCCAACAAGAATTTAAAAATTAAATAATAGTAGTATTTGTAAGGATGTGGAGAGTGAAGAAATTCAAGATAAGTGATGAACGTGGAAAAAGTGAATCAGATCATCATGTTGCTGAGGATGCATTTCTGAATAGAGTTGATGAAATGATAAATACTCCCTTCGTCCTAAACTATTTCTTATTTCTTCCTTTTATGGTTGCAGCAAAGGGTTTCATTGTTCAAGTTTGTTGACTGCATATAGACAACTTTCACATGCTTGGTATACAACATTGTGTCTTTCCTATTTTTATTATCTGTAATTGAAGACTGTTGGCACAAATTGAAGGTACATATTCATATATAATATTAATCAATCACTGCTTCGAGGAGAGAACATTTCTTTCCACACTCAGTAGACACTTTCACTGTTGGAATTTGGCTTGTATTATGAGACATTGCATTTGCAGGTCCTAGCGCTTGGATGTGAGAACTCACAAATGTCTGAAGTGTTGTATAATGAAAGGGCAAACAAGGTATCATGCATCAGCCTTTCACATGTTACAATGTTCGATTGAAAAACAGTTACTTTCTAAAACAATCAAAGGTTATATGGTAGCTTACATTTCTTGCCTTATATTTCAATTCATTTCAGAGGATCCAAGTAAATTGCTATTTATTGAATTTAACATTTTTTAGTATTAATATTTGCTTAAAGAATTAGATTTATGCTCAAAGAATAGTTGGGAGCAAGGTTGTTAGGAGCGAGCTTTAAAGCATAAGATCCTAAGATCTTACGCGTTTTACAGCATGAACAGTGTTAGAGCGAAGGAAAGAGCGTCGTATGACCCAGATCTGTGAGCGTGCAGAGGAAAAGCGTGGGAGCAGCATGCCTCGTCGTGCAGAAGAAGCGCCATTTCGCGAAGCTCTTATCCGTTTCGCTGTTTCGACCCGTTTTGACCCGGTTGTAAAACCCATGCTCTGGCCCGTTTGGCACCTCTTCACCTTCGTATTCTGCTTGTTTCCCACGCATGAGGTTTTGAAGGCAGCAGCAGCCAGCAACTGTTCGTTTCGTATTCCTCTCAGAGCCTCTGTTCGTTTTCTGCTCATTTCGTATTCCTTACGGCCTCTGTTCGTTTTCTGCTCTGCTCGTTTTCCAAGTCTTGGTTTTAAGCCTCTGTTTCAATTTCTAATACTTAAATTAAATGATTCAATTTCAGATTCCCTCCTATTTTATCTATAAATTAAAGTTTTAGATGTTGTTAGATGATGGTGATAGGTTTTGTTTTTTTATTTGAGACAATGGTAATAGCCTTTTGTGTTTCAGCTTGTGAATTTTTATTGAACCAATGAAAATTTTTATGTTAAGGTTTTTTTTCTGAATTTTATGGCATAATTTTGTCAATTTTGTGAGATCTTAAGATCCGCTTTACGATCCTACGATCTACGCTTTTTCTATATCCCAAAGATCTTAGGTAGGATCTAGAGTTTGACAACCTTGGTTGGGAGGATCTAACTTTAGTTTTAAAGGGCACATACATTGCTCTATAATAGAATTGTCATAATTAGATATTGAAACTTCATTGCTAATAAATGTATTCGCAATAGAAAATAAAAATGCATCTAACAAATTAGGGGTTGGAAATGTGTATATGTAAACTTTGTCATTTGAGAAAATTGTATTTTGGGTGACATGAATTATTATTGATTTGTTATAGTTTTTTTTATTACCTATTAAATTCAACTTTGTCATTTGATTATGTTTTATCTGTTGCTCTAACCTATCTCTTTGAATTACAGCCTTTAAAATGAAGGACTTGACTCTTGCAATTATCTTTCTTGAAAGTCTTTTGTGTTGTATGTTCAGCTAATTCCTGAATTTTATTACTCCGTACTGAAACAATAACATTACAATATGGTTTTCTCTAAAGTTGTTATATTCTTATTTGATGTGTATTGATTATGACATATTATGATCCTTGCAAGAATTGCATGGTAAAATAATGCATCCAGCTGAAGTGCTCCAATTAAAAGCATCCTTTTTTAACAAGTCAGTGAGAGGACCAACAATGCTCGCATAAGACTTGATAAATCTTCGATAATATCCTGTCAAGCCTAAAGAGCTCTTCAGTTATTTGAGGTTCACTGGTCTTGTGGCCAATCCACCACTGCCATCACTTACGATTTTTCTTTTGTGACCCCTTCTCTTGATAATATATCTCCAACTGACCAAATGAACATTTAGCAAACAATTGATGCTGCTGTAGCACCCATTCTTTCTAAGTGTTGTAAGTGTAGTAGTGGCCATGAGGAGCTATAGAGGATGAGCATATCATCAAAGAATACCAGCACATATTTTCTTAAGGCCTTCTCAAAAATATTATTATTCATCAAACATTGTAAGGGTGGAATTGTATGGAGGGAGGCCTGCTGTAACAACATAGCCAATTCTGGTTCAAAGTTAAGGTGGCTTAATCAGCAATGGTTATTAACATTATTTAGGTGAATTTCAATGAATCTGTTTTTAGTAGAATAAATTAGCTTCCTTGTGTCAAATTCAATAGGCAAGACCAATGCTTATTAACCTTAGTTGGTAATAACAAGTTTTTAGTTTGTACTAAGAATTTGATATTTCTAGAAGACTATATATGGTGTAATGTACTTTTCTTTCATTATTATTTTTCATAATAATTTTCTGCTACTTGATGTTGATAATATTACAATGCTACCATCTTTTTCAGCTATATGATTACTATTACATTTATTTCATCAAGTCAACGGGTAGGAGCCTCTCAAAATTTCCATTATCGAAGTTGTGTATATATAGACATATTTTTAGAACATGTAACAATGTAACGTACAGAGATTTTGATGATTCGATAACTAATTTGAATGTTTTGCTGAATAAGGACCAAAATGATCGTAGACAAAATTAGAAACAAAATACCAAGAAGGAAATCTAGAATTAAAAAAGTTAAAGCTTAGTAGCATCAGAAATTTTCAGAATCTTTAACAAAGTGGAATAACTATACATTCAAAGAGAGACCAAAATGATTGTTGTAATCTACCTTTGCTAAAAAATAATTTGATTAGTTATTTGATATTTTAGTTATTTTTATATGTTTATGTAATATAAGAATGACATAAACTAATATTCTTCGTCACCCTTCTAAATTCCACTACTTCACTAATTTTTTTGAAAACTTGACGTTTCATTTATAAGTTTATTTCCTATATTTTTGTATCATGTCGATACCAGTAAATTTTAGAGACTTATTATGTTTGCTCATATTAAATTAAATTATTTGTTGATTTTGGAGTTACCTGTTATAAGGTAAAAATGTCCAGTGACACTTCAAGTTATAACATGAACATATAATTATTTTCGATGAAGATAATCTGTAAGAAACAAAAACAAAAAAAAATAATTTTCTTTAATAGTAAATGTTATCGGCTAATAATTAGTTAAAGAATGGGGAAATAATAATATTATTTTAATATATTTTATATTAAATTAAGATAGTCTAAGAGATGTATGATCAGTGGCAAAAATTTCACTTCGTAAACTCGAGTAACCGAGTTTAAATTTAGGTTGTAAAATTGTAAAATGACTATTAGTATCAATTTTATAACTAAAAATTCTCCCTTCCCCAATTATTTTTTAAAATTAAGATAGTTTAATTATTTATATTCACAATCTCATAGTGGTTAATGAGCATCAAATAAAAAAGAATTATCTAGAAGAATCTAAATTCTTAATCAGACTTTAATTGTCTTTTAACTAAATTCTAAATTACTAAAATCTCATTTTTTTTCTTGATAATTACAAGGTTAAAACCAAAAAGTATTTGCAATATTATAATAGTATATTTAAAATGATTATAGTACTATACTTTTTTCTTACATAATTTTCTCTTTATTATTTAAAAAAAATAATATTTCACCAACAATTTCTTAGAGATTATTCACCCCTTGCATCACACAGGTCTACACTAGTATTATAAAAAATCAGACCCATTCAACATAGAAAATTGAACACGTGTCACCTTCTAAGGACCTCCTTGCACCACAACGATACTAGATAGAAATAATAAATGTAGTCAAATAAATAAATTAAATTAAATATACAATCTATTATTAAAATTTAATGAAGAGAAATATTTAATGAAAATCTGAGAAAATAAATTTAATTACCGGAAATATTTAGACAAATAAATTTAGGCTCAAAGAATGCTCTACATATATTTAGTATACAGTCTATTATTTTATTTTTTTTCAAATAATATATAATCTATTTTTAATGTAGTTGACTCCGTGCATTATACAGGATAGAAAACGATTATTAAATGTAAATTATAAAATTCTAGCATTATTATATATCATCTTTATGTATAGAAGTTGTTAAGTTTTTTAAGCAAATTTTTTCTTTTCAATTATGGTTAACTTTGTAATTTACTTTTCTTACTTAAATATGTGATTTAATTATTAATTAAAACTATATATTTTGTATTTCAATTATTGTTGCTTATTCACATACTTCACATTTTGTATTGATCTTAATATTAAAAAGTTATTAAGTTTTTACATAGAAATTTTACATCCAAATTAGTGGTATATTTTTAATTTTTTTGTCATTCACTTGTTCAAGTATTTGCAATATGGTGGATTTTTATTTATTTCACACATATATATCATATATCAATTTGTAT
>JBBPBQ010020323.1:44518717-44559606 GCA_037974755.1 Cicer yamashitae | reverse complement strand
TGTTTTTTAATTTGATTTTTCAATTTTTTTTAGGAATTTTCACAAAAAAAAAAGAAGAAGATTGAAATGCAAAATCTATTTCTTCATACCACAATGAAAGTAGAGTCATTTTATTTGAGAGAGATTAAAATAAATGATTTTTAAAATAAAAAAAAATTAGTGTTTTAATGTTGGGTTCTTGATAATTGAATTTTAATTTTTTGATTGTACACTACAACTCTTTGTTTTTCTCAAATATTTTTCAACATTCATTTACATTCTCATTTATGATATAATAATAATTAGTGATATTGTCAAAATTGATGGCATACTTAACTCTTCCCTGTATGAAAATGAATGTATGGAGAACATATATTTCACATTTTAATTTTGACATTTCATTATATAGTCTTTTCTTTTCTTATTAGTCATTATCTCATACTACTTTGGCGACGATCTTTGATATGAATTATCTTTTTATTTTGTTATTTTCACTATTACTATATTATCATCTAACTTATATTTTTGTTCTCTGATAAGGAATGGAATTTGCAAGTCTAGGATTTTTTTTTGTATTGACGTAAACATCATTTTTGGAATATGTATGTTAAAAACAAAATGTATATTTTGATTTTCTCTTCTAATCTAAAATTGTTGTCATACCTAATAGACGTTTTTAATCAAGCTGTTCATTAAATCAACAATTATTTTGAGGGACCAGATTCATAAAAAAATGTAACATAACTCTATTTTTGTACATGTGTCTATGTTGTTGTTCTGAAATATCAACTTTAATTTTTTTTTACCGGTTACTTTAAATTTTAGGTTTAACTCTAATTTTGGTCCTCTATTTTAACTAATTGACGAAGTTGATTCTGCTATTTTAAAATGTGATATTTTGGTCTTGATTCTAATTTTTGAACTAAAAAATAATGTGATATATTTTATATGATGTGGCATATGATCTAATGATATATAATTATCTAGATGCATTAATTATTCTTGTGTTATTAATTAAATTATAAATATAAATAATTTATAAAGTTGAAATTTGATTTTTTATATGGTTTTATTGCAATTTTAGGGGTGTTAATGATACTTTATTACCATGTAATTTATGAGAAATAACTTAATTCATAAAAAGTGTAACATAGCTCTGTTTTTTAACATGTGTCTATGTTGTTGTTCCAAAATATCAACTTAATTTTTTTTTTTATGGTTACTTTAAATTTTAGGTTTAATTCTAATTTTAGTCCATCTGTTTTAATTAATTAACGAAATTAATTTTCCTATTTTAAAATCTGACATTTTGGTCTTGATTCTAATTTTTGAACTAAATAATGATATGTGACATATTTTATATGACGTGACATACGATCTAAATAATTATCTACATGCATTAATTATTCTTGTGTTATTAATTAAATTATAAATATAAATAATTTACAAAGTTGAAATTGATGTTTTAATATGTTTTTATATGGTTTTATTGCAATTATAAGGGTGTCAATGATAGTTTATTAACATGTAATTTATGAAAAATAACTTAATTTGTTTCCTTTCTTATGTGTATGCAAGTTTTCATGATTTTGGATGCTCTTAATTTAAATTTTCTCAATCCTCACTATTTTTTAATTTTATATTTTTTTTCAATTTATTTTTTTTCGGATTGAAAGTTTATATCTCATAGATCATGTATGTAAAATTTTATACAAATTTAAAAGTAAAATTATAGAAATAAAGAAGATTAAATGTCTATTTTTGGTTTTAAGCGTCTCGTTCTCAGATGAACGAGATCATAGTAATTTAGAGTTTGACTGATAGATAAAATTTGGCTTAAAATTATTTCGGTTAGAATTCAAACTTGAGTTCTCTTGAACAAGGATGGATCCAAAATATTTATTTGTAGGGGCAAACTAAGTTATATACTATATATCTTTATATAAAAAATATATTAATATTTAACCAATAAAATGACGACATTATAATTACTAAGTAAAAGTTGGGAAAAAATAATATGCATCTTTTTGTAAAAAAAAAAATGCATCTTTTGGTAAAAAAAAATGCATCGTCAATGTAAATTAATTTTATACCGACGTTCAATAAAATATAGTATATGATAATTATTGATAAAAAAAAGAGTATATAATAATTATTTTTAAAATACAGTTATGAAATATTACTACATGACAAGACAATAGGTATTAAATGCAAGGTAAAACTATTTAGTGCATAGTCATTAAACTCAAAATTTGGAGATTACAAAACTATAATGTTATATAACCAAAATTTGAAGATATCTTACATCTACAAATTATAATTATTCTCGTTTTGTCTTTATATTTCTCTTTTATAATATTTTTTATTTTTAACACTATCAAAAATATATTTCTCAATGGATCCGTTTGATATGTAAAAAGAGTAAGTACTGGACATGACAAAACAGTACATGATAAACTTTTTGTATTGTACGATATTTGATGGACAATAGACAACACAAACAAAATTGAAATTTACTACAACATCCTTTATGATATTTATAGACGTTTAGAGTGGAGAGAGAAAGGGAAATAGATAAGAGAGAGAGAATAGAGATAGATAGGGAAAAGGTAGAGAGGGGGGAAGAGAGAGAGATGAGAGAGAGATAAGAGGAAGAGGGAGTGAGGAGACATGAGAGATGAAGAAGATAAAATATTTTTTCAGTAGAAGAAAAAGAAGGTATTTTGATATTTTAGATAGTATATCTAGCGGACAAAAAGTTATCACGTGGTTGAGCAAGGGATCAAAATTACAACTTTTGTCTACTACCTTATCCACTAGTTTGTCGAGTCTCATAGTCCATTCTTACATCAAACGTCGTACAACAGAAATTGTTCTATCATTTATTCCTCAAATCAAACGTAACCTATGTGTGTGATCAAATAAACCTTCAACAATTTATTCCTCACACTTGTTGTACTTTTAATTCTTAAAAAAATGAAATAATTTTTAATGGGGCATCCTTTAATTTTTCGCAACAAAAGTATAACACTATTTAATAACTAGTAATTCCAATAACAAGGCACCAAACAAATTCTATATTGAATACTCATTTAAATCATGCTCGTCTAACTGGTGCGAGTACTCCCCCTCAACGTTGGTTTGCTTGGCATTACTTTAGGGATGGTTGGGTGGCTCTTAATAGAGATGGTGCATTCTAAAATTTGAATGAAATGACAGCTTGTGGAGGAGTGGTTTGTGATCATACTGGTGCATTCATATTTGACCTTTCTTATGCGTTAGCGGTGTACACAATCTCAATGTCAGAACTTTGGGTCATGTATATATGATGGCTTTGGAGCAAGACTTTTTTAGAGGGTTAAGAAATATTGATATCAGATCAGACTCTCAAGTAGTATTGGGGTTCTTAATTTTGAAGAATTGTTCTAATAGACATTTATGTTACAGTCTTGTCCCTCGTATAAAGAATGTGCTGGAAAAGTTGGATCACTTTAACATATCTCATGTCTACCATAATTCCAATCAAGTAGCAGATACTTTTGCTAAATTTGATTTTTCTTCTTCTCATAACGACCATGTTTTTGATATTATACTTGAATTCCCATCCTTCGCCATGTTGCTTTTGGTAGCTTTTCCTAGAGACTTGTAGCCTTGTTTGTTTTTGTTTTCTTAGGGATGTGACCCCTAACTTTTCACCCAAAAATATGGTAGTGGGGCAACTGCCCTTTATATGCTAAACATGGATCCGACAAGCTTCCAAATGATTTGTTTTTATCTGAAATTCATTAATCAATTGAATCAAATCACTTGTTTCGGCCGAAAATCTATTAACACTACCTTGATATTTTTTATTTAAAACAAACCCTATATAGTTAATATAGATTTTGATAATTTTTATATGATACAACACTACCTTGATAATTTTAATGGTGTATAATGTGTATGGAATGAATTATATTTTTAGTATATAGTCTATACTAAGATTAAGATTACTAAGGGATAATTTCAAGCATTCTTCCTTTCACGTGAAAGTCTTTCAACGATTTTGTTCTCACGTTAATACTACAATAAATGCTATTACAATAAATCAATTTCAATTACACTTTTAGTTTGTTATTCTATCACAATTAAATACCTCCAATCGATTATTCCCTTTTATAATGTATTTCAATTACTGTTATGTCACCGCATATTACTTTCAACACATATTACATAGCAACGATTACCTCATTGAATAAAAACAAGTTACTTTGACTTTAGTTCCTATAATTTTGGTCCCTCATGAATTTGTTTGTTTAAAAATATTGATATAGCTAATTTTTAATGACATGACACTGCATGACATTCATACTTATTCTGATGTGTAACATTTAATGTTGATTCATCACAACACATCATCTTCAAAACAACTCATTTTTAACGCAGAAAAAAAAAAAACCTATAAATTCAGCTCAAAATTCAAACTTCATAAGTTCTTTAACCCAAAACTAATAGTTTCAACTCAAAATTGAGAACATAACATATACTTCATGCATAAAAAAATAACATATGCTTCATGCATAAAAAAATATAGGAATTCATAAAATAAAAAACAAAAAATAGAGAAGAAGAAGAATAATGATAAAAATAGATCTAAAAAAGCAAAAACCCCATCATAAAAACAAGTCAAAGTTGCATAAAAGAATTCAAGGCAACACAAGCCATTATGAAGAGAAAAGAAATTTGATTCAAACTCTCCTTTGTTTGGATATTCCTTCATTCTTTAACTGTAATCAAACTTATCTTGAGTTATAAGGTTAGTAGTGATGATGATTATTTATGCAAATAAATTTCTTTGATAGTCTTTTGTTTATTGCTGTGATTTTATGTAACAAAGGCACAACTTAATTTTGTAATGACCAAAAATTAATTTTATATAGTTTATGTTGTAGTCAAACATTTATGAAACATTATATAGTTCATATCGTACTCAAATATTTATGAAACATTGATATGAAGGGTGATTGATGATTTTTATATCTGATTCCTTTTGTTTATAACAAAGATTAAAAATCATGGACTATTCGAATATATCAAATATAAATTTTTCCAAAAGTAACCTTTTATTTTAACTATATTATTATGTACTAATATTTCAAACTAGATCTCGTATAAATGATAATTTTATTGATAAGATCTTTTCGATTGTAGCTAATATATTATTACGAATAATTCTGACAACTTTTGGAGAAAAAGAGGCATTCAGTTATTACAGAGATGGTGTGATTTGATTATATTTGTTTTTTACCGATCTCATTCTAAAAAGAAAGATACATTCTTCCGAGAGAAAGAATTTTTTTTTAAAAAAAAAAAAACTGACGCAGGTGAAGTTTGGAAATAAAAGGAGTAATTCCTTCTGTATTCCCGATTAATGCAACCTCATATGCTTGAATTTTAGGTTTATATTATTAAGCGAAAGGTTATAACTATATCTATGTGGTTAAGTCAATCCTAGTCCACTAGTACCAATAGGCGCATGGGGAAGAAGCACTACGCTTAGGAATCAACAACACGAGAAAACATTGTAAAAAAAAAAAATAGGTTTAAATATGTTTTTGGTCCCTCTAAATATAATATTTTTTGATTTTGGTCCTCGTAAGTTTTTTTTTTGGTTTACATCCCTGTAATATCGAAAAAATTTATTTTTGGTCTTTAACGTTAAGTGGACGTTACAAAAAAATTAATTGACAAAGGGAAACAGTTATTGGTTCCTGTAAATATAACACTTTTCAATTTTAGTCCCTGAAAAATATTTTTTTGAATTTCATCCCTGCAATATTATAAAATCTCTTTGAATATAAAATAACATACAAATTGATCTTTATTAATAATAAACTTATGCCAAGTAATATTTAAAATATTTTCACTTCCATAATTTTTATTAATCTTCTGTTTTATTTATTTATTATTATTAAATTAATTTTCATTTTCTGTTTCAAAAAAATCACTAATTATTTTTTTATTTATACATTAAATAGTAAAAACATTCGCAAACAACATCGATGTTCAGGATTTTAACTCGAAACATGTTATCCAATCTAATAATATTGTTATTTGTCAGTTGATTTAAACTTCGTAGAGAACTTATTTTCAAATATATTCAACACATATATATTAATTCTAGTAACTTTAACAATATAGTTAATAAAAAAACAGATATACAACAATAAACATATAATATAATATTATAATTAAAATAAAATTAATATAATATTAACTACAATTATATTAATATAAAATAATGATTAAAATAAATCTATCACCTAATATATATTTTATTTATTTTAAGTTATAATGAACAAAATCTAAATCGTAAAAGGAGATTTTAGTTAAAATTATAAAGATAAATTAACAGAAAAAATAATTAACTATGAATTTTTGAAAGTATATTATAAAAATAACTATACAAATTATTGTGTTTCATCAGAGATGTTAAGGACAAAAAATAAATTTTTTGAATATTGCAGGGATGAAATTCAAAAAAATATTTTTTAGGGACTAAAATTGAAAACTGTTATATTTACGTGGACCAAAAATTGTTTCTCTTTGTCAATTAACGTTTTTGTAACGTCTACTTAACGTTAAAGACCAAAAATATATTTTTTTGATATTAAACCAAAAAAATATTACGAGGACCAAAATTAAAAAAAAGTTATATTTATAGGACTAAAAACATATTTAAATCAAAACAATATTTCCTTTTTTTTTGGGATCGAGACTAACAAAAATGGTTGGGACAATAAACATCCATCTCATTTGTATTTTGGATACTTATAGAACAATCAAAGACTGTTGAAGTGATTAATTCCAAGAAATTTAGCAGCGTTGAGGACAAAGAAATTTTTGAAGTTACTATTTCTTCAGTAATAGAGGAAAGTTGGCTAGAAATTTCGTGTAAAAACACTAGTCCCGTTGTTGATAATGAGAATATTGAAATATTTTTTGATTCTATGCATGTTTATTAACATATAAATATTTTAAAGAATAATATATGGCACAAGACGATAGTTGAAATATGATTCAACGTATATTTTTGTATAATTTATTGTATAGTTACTAATTTTCTTTTAAAAAAATTAGAATTATGTGAGACATTATTGCGAGCCTAGTGTAAATCTAAGTCAAATATTTCACACTATTCCTCAAAAAAATTTCTAAATCAAACTTGTTTCACTCTAAAAAATTAAAATGTTGAGTATTAACAAATTTGAACTATTTTTTCAGGGATTAAAAATATAAATCTAACATGAAATATGAGATTAAAAATATTGTAAGAAATAATATTATGGCACAAAGACCATAGTTGAAATATGATTGGACGGATATTTTTTTACACTTCATTGCATAGTTACTAATTTTGAATAATAGTAGCAAGAGTAGTATCTACTACTACCTCTTCCAACATGAGCACCTCTCCAAAATTCAATAGAGAGGGGTGGTGTCGCAACACGTCTGGGTCGCGTAGAAAATAGAAAACCGAAAGAAAGTAGTGATAAGTTCTTTCAAAACTGGGAGTCGCCACTATTGTTTATTTGTTAAGGAAAAAATTGAAAAAACTTAAAAAAAAAAAAGAAGAAAAGAAAGGTCTTCGAAACTAAATTCTGAATTCGAAACTCAGTTATGTGTAGAAAATGTATTAACATTCATTCAAAAATGGTACCTTATGTGCAAAAATAATGTTTACTATAAAAATATTTATTTTACAGCAAAATTACAAACAAGATTTTAAATATTATTTATTTATAAAATTGATTTTTATAAGAAAAGGGGGAAAATTGATTTTTGTTAAGAGAATATAAATACAGATTGAAAATAAAACAAGTAAAGTAGAAGAAAAAAAAAAGAAATGGGCTTGGAGCCCAACCATTTTCCCAAAACAAACGAGTAATAAACAGTTGACAAAAAAATAAATAATAAACAAATATAAAAGGAAAAATTAATTAAAAAAACCTAAACCTAGAAGTTTCTAAAACCAACTAGTTGAAAATTCGTGTGAATTCGTGTGGTGCACGAATAATACAATGATTTAGCTTAAAATTCTATGATAGTAAAAAGGGAAGGATCGTGATATTTCCTTGCTCTTCTATGAGTCTGCTCCATTTAAAAGATATTATAAATCTTTTTATATTATTATATCTATTTACTCTCAATCAATTAGTTTAAAAAATATTTATTTTGTATAAATATTAGAATATAAATTACTACAAAAATATCATAATCACTTTTTAATCCAAATTTTCAATAAATAGATGGGTTAGTTTTTTATAATTTATTTTGATATTAAATGATTTTTAATCTTTTTCTATATAATTCCATGATACTTAATAGTGCATATGGAATAGTCACGACAATTGCTTGCCCTTACATGGGTCAACTCCATTTAGAAGATATTAAAAAGTTTATTATGTTATTATATCTATTGACTCTCGATAAATTAATTTATAAAACAATATGACCACTATAAATATAAGAATATATACTATTACAAAAATATTATAATTATTCTTATTCCAAAATTTTGATAGATGGAGGGGCCAATTTTTTATAATTTACTTTAATATTAAATAATTATTAAATCACATAATCAAAAATTAAAACTAACCATGATTAGAATTTATTAATTTAAAAAAACATTAATTTATTATTCCAATAACTAGTGAAATTAATTTTTATTATATTAAATTTAAATAAAACATAGAAATAAAAGAAATTATTGCATAATTTTTTAATAATAATAATAATAATAATAATAATAATAATAATAATAATAATAATAATAAAATACATATTTATCTTTAAGCTAATTAACTGTCGAAAGGGAAGGGCCAGGGTACTTGCTTGCCCACCCATGGGTCTTCCTTTTAGAAGATATTGAAAAAATACAATAGTAATAAGGTTTAAATATGTTTTTAGTCCTTGCAAATATATTACTTTTAGATTTTAGTCCCTGTAAATTTTTTTGTTTGAATTTAGTCTCTGTAAAATCAGAGACGATCGACTTTGGTCCTTAACGTCAAATCAACGTTACAAAAAAAGAGCGCCGGGACACGTGACCCTATAAATGCACACCAACATATCATCTTTTATGATATATGAAAAATTTAAATGTTTTATATTATTAATTAATAAATTTATTAATTATCATTTAATAATTAGTGTTATTTTATAAAAAAAAATATGAATAGAAATTAAAAGTGGGGTTTAGGGGTTTTTGGAAAATCCGTCTTCTTCCGCGCCACAGCGGTTTGCCAGCTCTATTTTTGTAACTTTTGATTTGACATTAGGGACCAAAACCAATCGTCTCTGATTTTACGGGGACTACATTCAAACAAAAAAACTTACGAAGACTAAAATCAATAAGTGGTATATTTGCAGGGACCAAAGAAATATTTAAACCTAGTAATAATAATTAAATACATAATGTTTAAACTAATTAATTATCGAAAGTCCGTATTTTAACGAAGTAACATGTATATGGTTTATACGACTTTATTATAATTGATACTCAAACAAAAAAACTTACGAAGACTAAAATCAATAAGTGGTATATTTGCAGGGACCAAAGAAATATTTAAACCTAGTAATAATAATTAAATACATAATGTTTAAACTAATTAATTATCGAAAGTTCGTATTTTAACGAAGTAACATGTATATGGTTTATACGACTTTATTATAATTGATACTCGCACATTTTATAAAGTCTCAATACCTATACATTTTAAATTAATATTTCGTCTTGATACTCACACAATTTTTATGACTATCTTGTAGAATAATATTAGCGCCTTCGCAAAAATAAAAATACTAAGAATGATTGAGATGACAGTCCCATATCACTAACATCAAAATGTTTAATATGAAAATGTCGGTCATTGGAATCTTCACTTATATGAAAATGTCGAATATCACTAACATCAAAATGGGTTGAACTGGATTTTAGCTATTTGAAATAGCATACCCAAAAAATGCCTTAAAAAAATCTATCCAAAAAGGTGCAAGGTATACTATATTCTAAAACATCTTTCTTCCAATAGAAACTGTTAAAGAGAGGATGTGCAAGGACATATATTAGTTGTTTCGAATAAACTAAAAATTGGAAGCGAAAAAATGATACTGAAACAAATAAATTTTATTTGTATTCTGCAGAAAGGATATGATATGCAATATTACCATGTTAATATGGTCATACATTGACAACACTTAAATATTACCATTGTTAGTACTGATTTCCTTTGTTTTTTATCCACTGATGCAATTGAACTATCAACATTATCCAGGTCATAACAAAGAGTATATCAAGTGATTACAACCATGGAATAGCGTAAAAAAAAAAAAGAAATGCAACCGTTAACCTTTTCAACCTTTAAAGACTGTTTCATCTTGCAGCCTCTTTGTAGCTGCTTCATTGCTTATTTTTCTTTTGCTTTAAAATTTGGGACCTGTCTCTCTTGGTTTTTCTTCAATTCCATAATTCTTGTAAAGGGTTTTTAAAGTTAGAATATATTAAAAATTAAAAGGCAAATCTTTCTCTTACTAAAAGTAAACTTGTTGAAGAATGAAATGATTTAAGGAGCAATGAATAATGTATATAAATAGTAAACCTCCATATAGTTTGCAACAATAGAAGCTATCATCTTATTCAATTAATAACCCAATATCCTTTATAGTCAACAATCAAAGTAAATTAGAATTTAATATGAATGGGAGTTGGATGCCAATAGAGGGATTATTGAATGGAAGTAAAATTTAAATAGATTTGAATCCATAGTTGACAAATATAGTATATGATTTTAGTGTAACAAAAAATATTCATCTTTACTGAAATGAGAGCTGAAATAATGTTGATAATAAAATATATATTTATGGTCTATGTTATTGAACTCCCGATTCCAATTACCTACATAACAAAAAAAGTTATTGACTCGCTAACTTCTTTTTTGGTAATAGTGAGGGGATGAAAAGTTAATTTAAATTTTCATTAAAAAATCTGATGCCAAAATTCATTTATTCTCAATACTCACGTGTGAATAAGAATTTATTACGGAAATAACAAAAAGTCATATTTGTAGCAAAATAAAAGAAATGGGGAAAACAACTTAAAAAACAAACAGTGAAATAGAGAGAGAAAATGTTAGAGATACAAAAAGAGACCAATACTTGATAAGAGAAAAGAGTGAGATCTTGCCATTGACAATAGTAATTTTCAATTTGGTTGAAAAGTAAAATCCTTCAACTATTTTCCTTTAAGATTGAACATGAGATGAGAGGCAAATGTAAAGGGTTACAATCTTTGTGAGATCAAAATATGTTTAAAGTATAAAAGATCCTACTTGTTTTAAGGATAACAAAATCAGCTTGTGGGAACAATTTTAGGCACTAATGTTTCATTTAAGTGTGCAATTGTAAAACCACAATTAATATGTAGGATATTAGAATATATCATCTGGTGATTGGTCAAAAAGACTTGGAAAATTTCACATTCAAAGTTGGTGATAAGTGCCTCTAAAACACTGCCTTTGATGATACAAAGCATTAGATTTTGTTTGCCTCTGATGGTACAAGAAGGTTTGCCATGACTGCATATGATTCTGATTCAGTTTTGCTCTTAGTACATCTGTTGAAGTCTGCCTCTGGGGAAGCAATCAAGCTTTTGATCAAAATGCCTCTGATAAATTGCCTCTGGTGAAAGTCAACACCTAGAAAAGTCACAGTAAAAAGCCAAAACCCAGAAAGTCAACATTTTAAAAAGTAAACACTTAGAAAATAGTCAACGTAGGGGAAGAGTCAACACCTCTGGTAAAAAGTCAATGTTGGAAAAAGTCAATTCCACTGGTAAAAGTCAACGGTCTGACATGGTTAGTGCCTCTGATAGTATGCTTCTCGTCATTTACCTTTAATTCTGGTTGTTGCCTCTGGTGGTCCAGTAAACTTGCCTCTGGTCCAATAAACTTGCTTCTGGTGGCTGCCTTTGGTCCAATAATTACACTTGCCTTTAGTCATTGCCTCTGGTATAATAATTATGCCTCTGGTCAAGTGAAGCTGATTCTGGTCCATGCCTGGTCAAGAAATCATGCCTCTAATTGTTCTTGCCTCTGGTCCAATAATTGTGCCTCTGGTGTTCTTGCCTCTAGTCCAATAATTGTGCCTCTGGTCCAATCATCATGCCTCTGATTGTTATTTGCCTCTGATCAACTACAATCTGCTTCATCAAAACTGAAATTCCAGAAACATTTAGAAAAAAAAATCTAAGTCTCAGTTTTATGCTCAACGCTTAGAATTGAACTCAACGGTTATAAATTTGAAGACAATGAAGCACCATTATGAAGGAAAAACAAACCATGTCGTGAAGGACACAAGACTATTCCTTGAAGGACATTCAACCTTACTTTGAAGGACAAAGGCAATGCTGCAAAGGCTTCTATAAATTGCACACAATTTTGAGTTCAAAGCAACATACCAACACACAACAATTCCAAATAGAAACAAAACAGATCACAACAACTTACAACATTCTTTCAAAGTGAATTAATCTCAAATCAACTAGCACAAACATTGAGTTAGAAAATTGTGAAATTTATATTACAAATACATTCTAGTTAGAGAGAAAATTCTGAAACCCACAAACACTCTTTCTTTGTAACCAAGCCCGGTAGTGGCTGATTGTGTTCCTCAATGGCACTAAGCTGAAAGTTTAGAAGACTTGTTAGAACTTGTAAACAAAGTCCAGTAGTGACTGCCCTTTCCTCAACAAATTGACGATACAAAGTTGGAGGTGAGAAGATTGAACACAACCATTGTGATTAACCAAGTGTTCAAGTGTAAGTTCTAAATATAGTGGATTAAATAATTCGAAAGAGGGGACTAGACGTAGCCACTAAGTTAGTAGTGAACCGGCCAGGATAAAAACGTTTGGCTCATTTATCGGTGCAAGATGAAATATTTTGGAGACAACGCGCTACAACTTTTTGGTTAAAAGATACTGATCAAAATACCCATTTTTCCATGCCTTTGCCTCTTCACGTTACAAGGTTAATCAAATCTTGTCCTTAGAGAACTTGAACGGTACTATGGTTACTAGTTTAGGTGATTTGTGTCAAGTATCACATGATTATTTTACTAAGCTTTTCCAACGACAAGACAATGTAGCTCTCACATTTCTCTTCCGGTTCAAAGATTTTAAATATGCTATTTTTCCATCAAAGCTGATAAATGTCCTGGCCCTGATGGTTTCGATCGTGGTTTAAACCATCACCTTCAACACCATATGTTATCATGAGATTTTTCAATAATGTTGTTCTTGGCTTGAAACTGGTATTTTTCCTACTCGCCTAAATTTAACTAATATTGAGTTAATTTCGAAAGGTGATTCTCAAGCATCAACAAAAGAATGGATGCCTATTGATTTATGCAATGTTATTTACAAATTGGTTGCATAAGTCCTTGCTAATAGACTTAAAAGCATCCTTGATAAATGCATATTAGAAAATCAATTTGCTTTCGTTCTGGGACTATGGCGGCTATTGAGCTTGTTCATAATATGAAAACTAAGACTCGTGGCAATGTATGAAGCTAGACATTAGCAAATCATATGATAGAATTATTGGAATTGCCTTTTTAATGTTATCCCCACTTTGGGTTTCTCTCAAAGGTCGGTCACTTGTATTATGCTTTGTGTGGAGATTGTGGACTACTTTGTGATTGTTAATAGTAACATGATTGGTCCTATCACTCCGGGTAGAGGGCTGCGCCAAGGCGACCCCTTGCCCCCTTATCGTTTCATTATTTGTTTGAAGGCCTCTCAACTCTAATGAAATAAGCCAAAAGAATAAGAGATATCGTGGAACCAAGGTTTTTAGAAATGCTTATATTATTTCTCATATCCTTTTTGCAAATGATTGCTTTTTGTTTTTTAGGGTCAATGAAAATGAGGCGCTAGCAATGAAGAGCATTCTTGCAACTTATAAAGCTGCTTCAGGACAAACTATTAATCTAAATAAGTTTGACGTTTTCTACAACATGAATATTCCTTAGTTAACCAAGGATTCTATTGCCAAGGATTCTATTGCCAACATTCTAGGCGTGCGAGCATTCTTGGGTACTGGCAAATAACTTGGTCTTCCTTCCATGAATGGTAGAAGTAAAAAAAACTACTTTCAATTTCATCAAAGACACAGTTTGGAGGAAAATCAACTCTTGGAGTAGCAAGTGCCTTTCAAGAGTTGGGAAATAAATTCTTATCAAATCTGTCCTACAAGCTATTCTGACCTATATCATTAACATATTTCTGATTTCGGACTCCCTATGTGATGAAATAGAGAAGATGGCAAACTCCTTTTGGTGGGGTATGGTTCGTACCCAAGCTAAAGGTATTCATTGGATCTCTTGGGATAGATTAGTTATGTCTAAAGATGATAGTGGCATGAGTTTTAAAAACCTGATGAGATTTGATCTTGTGATTCTTAGCAAGCAATAAGGGAGGTTAATGATGAAACCCGAAAGTTTAATCACACGGCTCCTCAAAGCTAGATACTTTCCTCATAGTGATTTCCTCGGATCTATTGTAGGTGGAAAATACACAAGAAATATGGGTTTAAATTGTGTATTCGGTTTTTAATAAATTGCTGGACTAACAAATGGTGAAAATAAAACAAGTAAAGGCAGAGGCAGTAAATAGAGGGAAGAGGGATAACACAATAATTTATCTTGATTCACTACCAATTCGGTATCTACATCTAGTCCCTTCAACAGAATGATTTAATCTAGTAATTCAAACCAAATTAGAACTACTTAACTTCACAAGTTATGTCTTCTCAACATCTAACTTGAAAGCCACAAGTCGTTGAGGATTTACAGCCACTATCAGGCAAGGTTACACAAGTGTTTAGTTTTTTTTTTTTCTTTTTCTTTTCTTGGTTTACTTCTCACTAGAGGATGGTTACAATATTACTCACAGACTTTGCACAACTAGAATGATGTTACAATTGAGTGTTAAATAAAGTCTAAGTGTTTGATGATTGATTGATATTCAGCTCATATATATCTTTTTGTTCTTGTTCCTCCGTCTTTTGTTCCTTAAGTGGTGATAACCTTTTACAGATGCCCACTGTTTGAGCTTTTTAAATTGCTTATTCTTCTTCCAATGTTCTGATTCCAACGTTTAGGTTATTTAATTTTGGTTACTTCAACTTTCTAATCTTCCCGTTGCATTCAAATTCAAATGATCGTTGCTTTGATTTGTGTTCAGATGCTTAGTCTATTGTTGCTTTGAATTTGTTCTTTGTTCTTGAGATTTGAATTTTCTGATCGTTTTTTGACGGTTACTGAAGTTCAATTCTTGATCGTTGTTTGATTTCAGGATGTTCTATCTTTACTTGCGTAGATCCGTTGTCTTGAATTGAATTGGACCATTTCTATTTGATTCAATTCGGTGTAATTAAGAATGTAACTGACAGGGCACTTTAATCCATTCAAGTGACGACAAAAGTATTCGTTTGGACATTTGAATCTTCAGTATCAGAATCAGAGACAGTGAGCTTTCATCAGATTCTGTTTCTGAGTCGTGTGTAGAATGTGTCTTCAGAGTCAGCTTCTAGAGTCATGAGCTTTATCATAGTCATAAGTAGTGTTAAGTTTAGAGTCAGATCCAATTATCTTCTAGTGTTGAATTGTTGGCCAGAGGCAACTTAGTAGGGGTAGAGTCTACATTGTATATCAGAGTCAAATGCTTAGACTCAAACATGGACACGTGTTGTTGAACACAACGACGGACGCATGTTATTCAACACTACCATGGACGCTTGTTATTCCTTTCCTCTGATCTGTTTGCTTCTGATTTTTTCCTTACCTCTAGTCACTTCTTCTGATGATATCCTCTGATGGAATCCTCTAGTGGACGCACATCCATTGATCTGAGACGTTTCCTCTGATTTAGGGTGTTTCCTTTGATTATGGGCTTTCTTCTAACTTACTTTCATCCTTGTTCTAACAATTACAAATCCGAGACGCCCTTCCTCGGATTCAAGACGCTTCCTTTGATTCAAGACGCTTCCTCTGATCTTGGGATCTCTTCTAACTTATTTTATGCACGCTTAATTAAATTATTAGTGCATTAAATTGTTCCCACAAAAAAACCTTTTATTAACATCAAAACAAGGTAAGGAATTTGTTCTATAACTCTAAGCATATTTAATAGTAATAGTTTAGAGTTATGTTTTGACTTTTAAAAGAACTTCCTCTGTTGAAGGTTTCAAAAAAACATGAATTGGGGTTGTTTAAAATTGTTTTCAAAAACTATTATCCCCCATTTTGTCATCAGAAAAATGAATAAATTTGTCAGACTTATTACACAAATAGACTTACATAAATATTTCATAGTATATCAGTAATTGGAGCATAACATATAGATATATAACTTAGAAATTCTATTCTGTCAGATGAAAGGCATAAGAAAATCAGAATCATTATTCAATTATAGAAACAATATTCAGATTTTCTTTTATAAACTCAAATCTGTCTGCAGCAAGGGGTTTTATTAGATTGTCTGCCCACTGATGCTCAGTCTCAATAAACTTAATATCTAAAGTTCCCTTATGGATAAAGTCTCTTATGAAGTGACGTTTTATTTCTATGAGTTTAGCTCTAAAGTGGAGAATTGAATTTTTAATTAAGCATTCAGCAGAAGTGTTATCACAAAATATAGGAATTTTACTCTCATGAAGCTTGTAGTCTTCAAGCTGATGCTTCATCAATAGGAGTTAAGTACTACATCATGCTGCTGAGATATATTTTTCGTGTTTTTGACAAAGCAATGGTGCTTTGTCTCTTGTTGGACCATGAGATTAGATTTCCACCTAGGAAAGTGCAGTTTCATTGGTGCTTTTTCTTTCAAGTCTGTCTCCCATATAGTCAGAATCACAGTATCCCACTAACCTATACTCATAAGATTTCTAATAGTACCTTTTACGTATCTAAAGATCCTCTTAACTACTATTAAGTGGAATTCTTTGGATCTGCTTGAAACCTGGCGCGCACACACACACTAAACATAATATCAGGTCTAGTGATCAGGTTGGATGCATTGGAGTGCTCATTGTTTTGCATTCATCTATCTTGAACTTCTTGAGAAGCTCTTTTGTATACTTAGTCCGATGAATCAAAACTCCATTATGCTTCTCTTGAATCTGAATTCATAAGAAGAACTTCAGTTCTCCCATCATGCTCATTTGGAATTCCTATTTCATAAACTCAGCAAAGTCTTGGCAAAGCTTGCCATTAGTAGAACCAAATATTATATCATCAACATAAATATGAATTATAAGAATATAATAACTGATTTTATAAACAAGGTTGTGTCAACTTACCTTCTTTCAAAACCATTTTCTAGCAAGAAATTTGTTATTCTATCATACCAAGCTCTAGGTGCTTGTTTCAGACCATACAATGATTTTCTAAGTTTAAACACATAATCTAGAGACTAAGAATTTTCAAAACCAAGGGGTTGTTCGACATAAATTTCCTCATTTATGTAACCATATAAAAAGGCACTTTTTACATCCATTTGGTATAAAATAATATTATTTTGTGCAGCATAAGATAATAGAATTCGAATAACCTCTAACCATGCCACGGGAGAAAATGTATCAGTGTAGTCAATACCTTCTTGTTGACTGTAAACTTGAGCTACTAGTCTAGCTTTATTTCTTACCACTTCTCCTTTTTCATTCAACTTGTTTCTGAATACCCACTTTGTTCCTATGGGCTTCTTATCCTCTAGTCTTGGAACAAGATTTCAGATACCGTTTCTCTTGAATTCATTCAACTCTTCCTGCATTGCCAGAATCCAACCATTATCTGATAAAGCTTCATCTATAGAGGTTGGTTCAATATGAGATAATAGACCAAACAGTGATGTATCTTTCAAGGCGGATATGATCTTCAGAGGATCATTTTCTTTTCCAAGTATAAGTGAGTCTGGATTATATGACTTGTATTTCCATCCAGTTCTGGATTCCTCTGATTTTTCTTGTTCTTCTAGTATCTTCTGGTTTATTGTTATCCTCTAATTTGTCTTCTACTTCTGGTGCTTCTAGTATCTTCTGGTTTATTGTTATCCTCTAATTTGATCTTTTAAAGCCAAGTAGTTTGTCATCAAACTTAACATTTATTGACTCTTCCACAATCAGAATTTTCAAATTGTATAGTCTATAAGCTTTATACCTTTTGTCAAGCTTTTCATTGGTTTTTATAATATAACAAATACAACCAAATTGTCTAAAGTAGGAAATGTTGGGCTTTTTACCCTTCCAAAGTTCATAAGGAGTCTTATTTAGAATAGGTCTGATCCAGATTCTGTTCTGAACATAACATGCAGTATTCATTGCTTCTGCCTAGAAGTGCTTTGCAACATTCATTTCATTAGTCATGGTGCATGCCATCTCTTGAAAAGACCTATTTTTCCTTTCTACAACACCATTCTGGTTGAGGTGTTCTAGGAGAAGTAAAATTATGTAGGATGTCATTCTCTTCACATAAGTTTTCAAAAAGGGAATTTTCAAACTCACCACCATGATCACTACGAATTATTGTGATTGAAAGACATTTTTCATTTTACACTTGCTTACCGAAGGTAATGAATACCTTATGTGACTCATCCTTGTTCTTAGGAATTTTACCAATGTCCATCTAGTGTAATCATTAACAATAACAAGTCCATATTTTTTACCATTGATAGAGGGAGTTTTAACTAGACCAAACAAATCTATGTGTAAAAGCTCAAAGGGTCTTGTTGTGGAAACAAAGTTTGTTGAAGAAAAAGAACTCTTAGTTTGTTTTCTTAATTTAGAGATTAATCTCGAATTAGTATGGCCTAATCTCTTGTGCCAATTCAGTTGTTACTCATTAACAAGCATAAGACACTCGACTTCTTGTTTTTCTAGATTAAAAACATTTATTTTGTACAGGTTATTTTGCCTTTGACCTGTAAAAAGTACAACCCCATCAGTTTGATTGATTTCCCTACAAGACTTTTGATTGAAGCCAACATCATAACCACTGTCGCTTAATTGACTTAGGCTCAATAGGTTATGCTTCAGTCCTTTAACAAAAAAAACATTTTTAGTAGAGGGTGAAGAGCCATTACCAATTGTACCAGAACCTGCTATCCTTCCTTTATGGTTGCCTCCAAAACCTACTGTTCCTCCTTTCTTCAAGATCAGGTCTTTGAACATAGACCTTTCTCCCGTCATGTGTCGTGAGCAGCCACTGTCCAGGTACCATGATTGGTGTTTTAATCCTGCTACTAAGGACATCTGCAAGAGGAATTATTTTGTGTTTAGGTACCTAAGTCTGGTTAGGTCCTAGTTTGTTAGTCTTAACAGACTTCTCGTCTTTCCATGTTTTTTGCATGGGACAAGTTAATCTATTATGGCTCTTTTTATGACAATATACGCAAATAGAATTAGATAGAATGAATTTGGAATTATGTGTTGATTCTACAAACCCAATTCCTATATTTCCATTTCTGCTAACACCATAGGTCATTGGGGCTTGCTTGCTTCTATCTATGCCATTTTCTAGGAAATCTTGGAATACCAATTCATATTTAACAGAGTTGCAGATCTTATCCTCTAATGGTTTCTGTAACACCTTCTAAATTTATTATTTAAAATGATTAGGACCTATAAATATTTTTTTAACATTAATTTATGTGTGATGATTATTTGCCTTATTCGACTTATTGTAGTTGATAAATTTGTAGATGGTTTTTTTAATCTTTAGTGCAATAAGAATTTTGACTAAGAGTTTGTGGCTTCGTTTTTTTTAATGATCAATGTTAACAAAAAAAAATTGATATTTTCTCCCTCGTAATCTTCATTCAGGCCCAACATTCTGCACTTAAATTTTTTCCTGAAGTCCACAATTTTTCCATAATCAGTAATGACAAGTAGGGAAAAAAAACCTAACTCAGAAAACCTTTACAGACAAGATTCTGTAAACCAAAAGGAATACAGAAACCCTAGCCACAATCACCTTCACACTTCCTCTTTCTGTGGATCAAAAGTTTAGAGCTTTGTACTAGGAAGAAAAACGGCCAAGGTAGGGGCTTTTCCCCACAAAAATTATAGTTAAACGGTTGGTTGTCTCTAAAATACCCAACTTCTTCATTTACGGAATTCCTTATTTTGCATCCTTCTTCTTCACCGTAAGTTTGATTTGAGTGAAACACCCACCAAAACAACCATGTAAACAGTGCCTATATTATCCACCGATCATTTTTCAATTTGGCGTAAGTTTATTTGATTCAATTTCAAAATTGACCCTTTTAGAGTTTGTTATCATAATTTATTTTTGACTTTACCCATATATTGTCGAGTTAGATCGACTGAAAGAAAAAAGGCTTTTTGCTTGTGGACTTGTATTCGCGTGTGAAAGTGTCAAAATAAGTTAAAGGGTGAGAGAGCGTTTGAATTCATGAGTATAATATATTATGAGATCAACGAAAAACTGTATTTTCCTACGATTCATCCAGGGCTCGCTACGTACGGCAGTAGCCCATTGAGAGATAAATTATTTAATATGCAAATATGGAAATTGTGATATTAAAATGTGGAATATAAATATTTATAGGGTGTTGATTGATTTAATTTCGTTAAATGGGTGGTATTTGATATTATTGTGATATTGGGTGTCGAATGAATTTTGTGTATATGTTTGATAAGACGAATTTATGTGATGTGATGATAAAAGATGGATAAATTGTGATAAGTTTTGGTGATGCTTTATGATTGATGATAGTGATGCTATAAATTTGTGATGAGTTTATGTGATGATGATGATGATGGTGATGTATGATTAATGATAATGATATTATAAAGGTGTGATGAGAATATTGAAGTAATCCCATAGTTGATGAAATAGTGGTGATTCCAATTTGTGCTTGAGATGATGGTCTTAATGGAGTATCATAGGCCAACGAGGGGAGAAAATAGATATGGAGAATTTTTGAATTGGAGATTATTTTGTCATCATATAGGTAAGACTTGAGAAACCTGGTGATTTCGGAGAAATACAACTGAATGAGTCTGATCGTGGCAGTCTACTGTTGAGCATTAAGGCAAGATTGTTAGACCTTGGAGGTATTCGGGTGGGGAATTCCTAGGTGACTTGGAGGTAGCACTCCAAATGTCGGGAGCTACCACGCAACACACGTTTACCTCGATTGTTACGTATATGTGTCTCGGGCTGAGTTGAGGGGATCTATGAGGACATGGCCAATTTGAATTGTCCGTCCACTCAGGTGGTGGAATAGTATCAAGCCTCCTAACCAAGTACTTCAGAGTTAGAATGGTACCAAATTGTGAAGTAGAGTATAAGCTCATGCATAATATTGCATTTTCTTGTGATTGTTTGTTGTGATTAATAAGTATCATGTGCGATAACAATTTCTCTTAGATGATTCGATGTTATAGTGAAATGTATTGATTTTCCTTGAGTGATGTTGACTTTATAATGTCATGTTTTTCCTTGAAGAATGTTTGTGTAACGATACGGTGTATTTATGATTAATTGCGTGTTCTTCTTACTTATATTATACTATTAACATGATTTTGAAACTCACCTCCTCCGTTGTTTGTGTTTGACTGGTTTAGCCATGTGTTTGTGAAATTGCAGTTATTACAGATTAATGAGTCTTGAAGTTCAAGTTTAGGAGAAGCCTCGCTTTGATAGGTGATACTGGGAATGAGAGTCATAAATTGTATTTTTATTTATTTAACTAGAAATGACTTTTTGTATGAAAACCTTATAAGTAGTAGTAAGTTTTTGGAATTAAATTAAGAAATTCTAGTTAAATCAAGTTTATGAAGATTGCAATATTTTATAGGAGGAAAAAAATTCAAAGTTTTCCTTTTGAATTTTGGGAAATGTAATATCCTAAATAACTTGTAAAAGTTTTTTTTTTCCTCTGAAACAAATTGTCTTTATCCACTGCAAATATATATTTTTAAAAATATGATATAAATTATTATATATTATTCAAGGGTTTAAGGTGTCATAGGTTGGATGACTTGAAATTAATAGTTGTGATTGTTTGTCTTTTAAAAGGAATAAATGTAGATTAATGAATTAAAATAATAAAACTCAAATCCTTTACATTGAGTTCGATATGTAATATATGATTTTTAAGAAGTAAAGTATGAACTTTTATGAGTGATAAATTTTTAATTTTTATAATTAATATGAAATAAATTTTGAAATTTTATGATACATGTGATAAAGTTTTAATTTTTATGATGAATATGAAATAAAGTATGAATTTTTATGTTATATGTGATAAAGTTTTAATTTTTATGATGAATATGAAGTAAAGTATTAATTTTTATGTTATATGTGATAAAGTTTAAATTTTTATGATGAATATGAAATAAATTTTGAATTTTTATGTTATATGTGAAAAGTTTTAATTATGAAATAAAGTATGAATTTTTTTGTTATATGTGATAAAGTTTTAATTTTTATTATGAATATGAAATAAAGCTTGAATTTTGATGTTATATGTGATAAAATTTTAACTTTGATGACGTATATGAGTTGAAGTTTGAATTTTCTTCTTATATATGTTAAAGTTTTAATTTTTATGGTGTATATAAAATCAAGTTCCGATTTTTATGTGTATGTGGTGAAAGTTATAATTTTTATGATTATTTGTTTATTAATATATGATTTTCATGATAAGGATATCTAGTATATGATCTTAATGATATATGAATAAGATGATAATTTTAAAAAGTGATTTTTTGAATGCACATGATATAATTCTTAGTGGGCTATGTGGGAATATAGCTTTTTGATAATATATTGTGGGAGTTGCCTTAGTGGCAGGTTTAGTTTCCCCATTGGCATAAGTGATTTTTCTGTGTGGAAGTTGCCTTAGTGGCAGGTTAATATCTGGAGCATATGTTAGTGTTATACGATTTACCAGTTTTCATTTTTTTTCTTTTAAATTGGAAGTTTTACATTTATATGTTTGGTGTCGTTTTTCATATGTTTAGCTTTGGTTTGATGTTGATAATGAAAAAAAACTGACCCTTACAACAACATTTTAGGTACTAATGAGTTCGAGGAGATTCAAGAATAGTTGATGAGTATTGATGTGCAACGAGCGATGGATAAAAATGAGTTTTTCAAGACAATTTTGTAATAATAGAATTGCCGCGATATTTCTAATTTTATGTTGAATCTTTTATCACCAACTTTTAAACTGCACTAGAAATGCGGAAGTGGGTTCCCTTCCGTTAGAAATAATTGCTTTTACTTTGTTTTAGCTTCCAAATAAACATTTTCTTAATAATATTAAATAAACGTGGTTGTTACTAATTATTTAAATGAATAAATGTTTAGGTATTCTTAAAAAAAAAATTCTAAGCAATAAGTATTTTAAGTAATGCTTTGGATTCAAAATTCTAGTCGTTACAGTTTCAAAATTCAGAGTTAAGTTTTCTCTTTTTAATTTTTCAAAATCAATTTGAAAAGAGTTATGTTTCTCAGTCAAATCCTTGTAAGCTTTCTTTAGATTTTTAGTTTTAAAGAGACAAATTGATTTGCATTCAAAAAATCATTTAAAGCAGTTATTAATTCACTATAAGTTAGATAAGAAAATACTTCCATTTCCTCATCGTATTCTGAGCTAGAGTTAGAGTCAGAGTCTATGTCATCCATCACAACCAAGTTTGCCAATTCTTCATCATCACAAAATTCATCATCAGAGTCATCCCATGTGATCAGACCTTTCCTTCTAGTCTTGGATTTTTCCTCTAGTTCCTTTTCTCAAACTTTGGACAGTCTGCTTTGAAATGTTCAGGTTCCTTGCATTCAAAACAAATGGGTTTCTTCTTGTCAATACCTTTGTCTTTACTCTGGTACTTGTTGAAATCCTTTTGCGGAAATGATCTCTTTCTGTGCCACATGCATTGAATTCTCCTTGAGATGAAGGATAGTTCCTCTATTCAAAATCATCATGTTGACTTTCTGAATCATCTTCTAATTCTTCATCTGTTTTGTTGCCTCTGGTTTTGAGAGCCAAAGATATTTGCTTCTTCTTAGACTCATCTTCTGATAGTTCAATTTCATGAGAACAGAATGAGCTCATAAATTCTTCTAGAGGTAGATTGTTCACGTCTTTAGCTTCCTGAATGGCAGTGAATTTAGGTTTCCACTTGTTGGGTAGACTTCTAAGAATATTTTTTACATGTATGTTATTGTGTAGCTCTTATGTAGTACCTTCAGCCATGAGACTAGAGTTTGGAATCAGGAGAACATCTTCTCGATGTCTTCAACTTCCTCCATCTAAAAAAGCTCATATTTCTTGCTTATTTCCTTCATATGATAGAATCGAACAATTATAGATACTTTTACGTGTTTCCTTGTTGGTGCACTTATCAAACTCTTTGAACGTGATTGAATTTATCATTAAGGTTCTTGCTTTATGATGCATCTTAAACTGTTTCTTTGCTCAACATTCATTTCTTTCATGGATAGTTCAGTACCATCAACATTTGTAGGAATAGTGTACCCATATTCAATTGAATCCAAAAGTTTAGAATCTTGGGAAATGAAGAAAGTTCTGAGTCTGTCATTCGAGTACTCAAAGCGTTCCCCATCAAGCAGAGGTGGTCTATTGACATTTCCTCCCATGCCTTATCACCATAGTTAGACATACTTGAAATGTGGATATTTTCTCAAATACTGTAAAGTGCTCAGGCCTTGAGACCGAGCTTTGATACCAATTGTAGGTGGAAGATACACAAGAAAGAGGGTTTGAATTGTGTATTCGATTTTTAATAAATTGATGGGCTAACAAATGGTGAAAATAAAACAAAGGGAAATGGGATAACACATTAATTTACCCTAGTTCACTACCAACCCGGTAGCTACGTCTAGTCCCTTCACCCAAAAGGATTTAATCTAGTAATTCAAACCAAATTACAACCACTTAACTTCACAATTTAAGTCTTCTCAACACCCAACTTGAAAACCATAACCGTTGAGGATTTATAGCCATTATCGGGTTAGGTTACACAAGTCTTTAGTTTTTATTTTTGGGTTTACTTCTCACTAGAGGATGGTTACAATAATGCTCACAAACTTAGAACAACTAGAATGATATTACAATTGAGTGCTAAATAAATTCTAAGTGTTTGATGATTGATTGATATTCATCTCATATATCTTTTGTTGTTCCTGTTGCTCCTTCTTTTGTTCCTCAAGTGGTGAGAACCTTTTATAGATACCAATTGTTTGAGCTTTTTAAATTGCTTCTTTATCTTATTCTTCCAACGTTCTGATTCCAACATTCAGATTATTTAATTCTTGTTACTTCAATTTTCTAATATTTCCGTTGCATTCAAATTCTAATGATCGTTGCTTTTATTTGTGTCCAAATGCTTAGTCAATCGTTGCTTTGAATTTTTTTATTCTTGAGCTTTGAATTTTATGATCGTTGTTTAACGGTTACTAAATTTTAATTCTTGATCGTTGCTTTGATGTTAGGATGTTCTATCTTTGATTGCGCAAATCCGTGGTCGTGAATTGAATTGGACCATTTCTATTTGATTCAATTCAGTGTAATTAAGAATGTAACTGACTTGGCACTTTAATCCATTCGAGTATGGACAAAAGTAGCCGCTTGAACATTTGAATCTTGATTATGTTTCTGAGTCGTGTGTAGAACGTGTCTTCAGAGTTAGCTTCTAGAGTCATGACTTTTATCAGATTCTAAGTTGACTTTTTTTAGGGTCATTAATATTTTCATGTTGCGTTGACTTTTCCATTAGAGGCATTGAATTTCCTTATAATCAGACGTTTGCTTTTGTTGGAGGCAGAGTTTAATAATTAGAGTCAGAAGTAGTGTGAAGTTCAGAGTCAGACCGAATCATCTTCTAGTGTTGAATTACTGGCTAGAGGCAACTAAGTAGGGGCAGAGTCAACAATGTATATCAGAGTCAAATGCTTAGACTCAGCCATGGACGGGTGTTGTTCAACACAACCACAGACACATGTTGTTCTTTTCCTCGGATCTGTTTCCTTCTGATTATTTTGTTTCCTTTGGTCACTTCTTATGGTGATATCCTCTGGTGGTATCCTCTAGTGGTACCCTCTAGTTGTATCCTCTAGTGATATCCTCTAGTGATATCCACTGATAGTATCCTCTGGTGGACGTGTCTCCTCTTATCTGAGACGTTTCCTCTGTTCTTGGGTGTTTCTTTTGATTCTAGGCTTTCTTCTAACTTATTTTTATCCTTGTTCTAACAATTTCTGATCTGTGACGCGCTTCCTCTGATCCTAAGCTTTCTTCTAACTTATTTTCTGCAAACTTAATTAAATTATTAGTGCATTAAATTGTTCCCACAAAAAAAAAAAAACCTTTTGTTCTCTAAACCATCCTGGTTCTAACAATCTAGACTGGGACATAACCCCAATTTTGTTTGGAGAAGTATCTTAAGCGCCAAATTTATTATTCGAGGAGGTAGTCGTTGGAGAGTATGAGATTGAACTAATATTCTACTCTAGGATGAGAGGTGGATAAGTGACTCTAGTGTATTGGTTAAACCCCCTAACTTGCATCCTAGATTTGATATATTGACTATCTCAACATTATTACAACCGCAGAAGAAGCAATGGAATTCTGCTCTGATCCACAATCTGTTTGACAACAGCACGAATGTCAAAATTCTGCATACAGTACTAGTTGAGTCAGTTTAGCAAGATAAAATAATTTGGCTTGGTGAGAAAAATAGCCTATACTCAGTGAAGAGTGCGCATCGTCTATGTATGAACGAGTTCATTGATAATTCAAATCTAAAATTAACTGGAAATTGACATATCATATGGAAAGAAAAATTGCCGCCAAAGGCGAAAATTCGATTTTGGCGGTTGCTTCGTGGTTGCCTCCCGACTACATTTTGGCTCTGTGAGTGTGTTAGTTGTCCGAACACTTGTTCCTTATGGGACACAATAAATGAGGACAATATACATCTCCTTTTTAATTGCCCATCTAGCATAAAAATTTGGCAGCATGCTGAGTTATGGAATACCACTAATGCCATGGTCAATTTCCACTAGAAAATTCAAGTCCATGAGTTGTTGTTCTCAGTTCTGCAGCAACTCAATATTAATCAACTCAGGAATTTGTGCAATCCTATTTTTGAACCATTTGAAAATGAGAAATAACAAAATTTGGAATGGCACAACCGATACCACCGCATATGTTATTGGCAGAGGACTAAATCTTCTGCAAGAATGGTTCGAAACGCGGCAATTGCAACATATAGAGCAGTACATTGCACCAATCAACTCTAATATAACAGCATGGAAAAAGCCTTCACTCGGTCGATAGAAGTTTAACGTGGATGAATCTTTTTCTACCTCTCTAAATAATGTGGATGCTGGTATGTGCATTAGAGATCAATATGTTATATTTGTGCTTACACGGACATGCTAGTTCTCACCTATTGTTGATGTTGATGTAATAAGCTCTTGGACTTCTCTCTGCTTTGAATTGGGTCCAAGAAATCCCGCTGGAATCTATTGACTTTGATTTAGATTCTAAGAATATTGTTGGCGACCTTTATAATTATAAAAAGAATGCCTCTAAACTTGGCGCTATACTTACTGATTGTACGCATATACTAAATAGTCATTTTCATAACTCTCATGCTGAGTTTGTAAGGAGACAAGAAAATTAGGTTGCTCATACTCTTGCTTGAGCGGCCACATCTTTAACTTGTATCCATATCTTTATTGATATAATGCTATAAGCATTCCTTTTTCAAAAACAACACTGAAAAATAAGAATCATGAAAAGAAAATAAAACAGGAATGCCTTTATGTTCCTTAATGTTATAACCTAATAAAACATACATATAGTATAACAGGTTCTAAAACTAACGCTTTAAAACAATTTTAATATCTTAATGATAACATAACAAAAAAAAAATGCATCTAATCATTGAACAATGAGTATATAAGACATGTTCGTTAATAGACACCTTAAAACTTACATATCCCTTAGCATAAATGTAAGAACCCGTTTAATTAAAATCTACTGAAATAAAGATTTTAAAAATGTTAATATATTAATTGAGGAATAAGGAATTATAATTAAAACAGGAATGGATAAAAGAGGTAGTATAGAAAATATTCAAAGGGCAATAAGGATAATTTTCCTCCATTTTCCCTCTTAATATTACTTTACGGGAAAATCTAGAGAACATTTGCATCATTTTTCTTACTTCTCATTTCAAAAATAAGGAGAAACACCCCAAACCCGTATTGTTCATCATCTCTAAATCCTCCATTTTTCCTTCTTTCTCAAAATCTCCAACAACGTCATTTTATTTAACCCCATCAGACATGCTCAGCAACCTTGTATGCGGAATTCAATCTCTTCAACTACAAGAATCAAGCAAGATCAGTGAAGTAGAAAATGAACAAACCAACAAAAAGGGGATTTCGATCTAAAGCAGAGGACACAACTTGAAGAGGAAATCAGAACTCTTGGGACAACTCCTTCTTCAATTAATGAAAATCCTAAAAGCTGCGAGTTCTTTTTCATTAAGTTTTTAGCATGAGGATTCTTGGGAAAATTCAATTAAAATTTTCATTTATTTAGTAAACCATTTATGGGGTCAAATCGGGTTATTTAAAAATTCAGAGAAGGTGAGGAAATGAAAATTTTGAGCATATAGGTACTTTTGAAACCTGCACTCATACTCGTGATTTCAAAACAATGCATGCTAATATTCTAATTGTGTGATGAATGATTTATAGATTAGATGCGTAAATCCGACCACTAAGATAGAATACGCGTGTTTTGAATGTTTCTCCTTCTTACCTATACTATTTGGCTCTAAATGTTATTCCAACATTCTAAGTATTTTTGCCTTTGATTTCCACATTTTGAATCTGGGCATTTTGCCTTTGGTAAAATACTTCTGTTTTGTCTGATGTGTTGCTTCTTTTATGCCTTTGGTGTCATTCCTTCATCTTGCCTCTGATTCTTATTCTTCTAAATTTGAGTATTTTGCCTCTGGTTCTAGCTTCGAATCAGGGACTTAGGATTAAATTACCACTGCTTTAGTGTACTGTAAAGTTATTTATGATTGTTAAGGATGAATGATGCATTGCATACATCACATAATAAAGGCATTGCATACAAAACATCACAAGTATATTGCATTTTCATTAATCAGATCATGCATGACCTTATTCACGGTGGAACATTCAGGTTTGTTCAATCATGGAACAACAAGTTTGGTCAGGTAAAGGAGAACACTCAAGACGCTGGTTGGGGTTTGGCCATACCACCTTTACCAATCAGGACTCAATTATCTTGGTGATCCACATCAAGATATTGGGCGACTTTACCTTGTTTCAAGGAAAAAATTTGAGGTCATGCATAGTTATTATAATCGAAGAATGATTTCAATTAAGCTTTTATGAAACATTGAAGTTAAGAGCTTCATCATGAGATGCATCATAATTTCATGTTTTTATGCATATTTATGAGAGACATATTTATTAAAACTACACATCCCTTTATTTTAAGAACTCACTGAGATTTTATCTCACCCTTTTATTTTATACATTAGCAGTTGAAGGTGATTGATGCTCAGTCCTAGTACTAGAGGATGATCTACAAGGCCTGTTTTGGACTTAGTGCTTTATTCTAATTTGAAGTAACCTGATGTATTAGGGAACAATTTTATAATTCTAGTACTGCTGCCGTAATTTAGTTAGATAATTCATTAAATTGAGTTGTAAACTATGTTGTTCAATGTAGTTATAAGTTACTTTAATGATGCTTCTTATTGATTTATAATACTTGTTTCCGTTTTATTGAGGTGTATGGATTTAATTGTCAAATTCTAGATAATTGGTGATGGGTAAAACTATCTATTTAAACAATTTTAAAAGTTTAATGATAACAGGACAAAGAAAATGAATCTAATTATTGAACAATGAGCATATAAGGCATGTTCTTTCATAGACACTTAATCCCTTATGAACATGTGTACTTATATAGTTAAAAATTCTTTAATAGGCATAAATAAATTCTATTTCTGATCTTGATCAAAATATATTGCAGATGAAATGCATTTACCAACACATACATTGCATATAAACAGGAAACAAATAACTTGAAAATACTTATTAATAAAAAGTGTTTTCTATTGAGATGGGCAATAATTTGAGATAACATCACATTCTATTAGCAAAACGCTGCTTGTTACTACCACAGGAAAAAATGATATGGAAAAAGCAGTTAAATTCAAATTTGTTACAAAAATAGTTGAACACATTTTCGCCTTATGAACTTGAAAAATAGTAAAAGCGTGATGTTGGAAGAAAAATTCCTTAAAGGTAATTAAGAAAGATAGAAAATAGAAGAAAAACTAACTTTTTTGCTATCTCTTCTTCCTTATGAATTATCTCATATTTCTTGCTTGTTCTGGTGTTGATTCTTCAATCCCCTAAACACATAGACAATGGGGAGATGGTCTGAGCAACAAAATAAAATATTGGAAGAAAAATTCAAAGATATCAAAAATAGTATTAATATTATTAATCTATTGGGGTGGTAAAACAAAACATATAAGATAAAAAGACCAAATAAAAGTGATTTAAAAAAAGCACCAAAAAAGAAACAACAATGGTGTTATACAACACAATTTTATAATTGACTAATTCTAGTAATATGCAATAACTGATTTATGGAATCATACAACAAAATTTTAGAATTGACTAATTGATATATAAAATATTCCAACACTTTACGGTATGTAAAAAAAATTCATATTGTAAATTTCAAGTATATAAAAAAAATTGAGAAATAATTTTATTTATTGGAAATTTTGAAAAGGAAATTCCTGACATTGCATATTGGAAATTTTAAAAACGAAATTTTCAGTAAGAAAAAAATTTAGAAAAAACTTTAACTTTACATGCCCGAAATTTCCCCTATGTGAAAAAACATAGATATAAGGAAAAAAAAACAGACCGATTTTGTTCAAATTTTTTTTATTTTCTACAAGGTTTTTTTGGAAAGTTCATACAAAAAATAGTAAAATGTGAAGGTAATATGTAAGGGTATGAAATCCAATTTTATGAACAAAATTGTTTAAAAACTCAAACAAAATTGGGTATTGACATGTGATTTATGAAAAAAATTTGGTCTAGAATCACCCATCCAAAACATTTTTCCTTCATTTTATCTAAATAAGTGGTTTCCACGCATATTTGATTTTTCTTTCGTAATTTTTGTTGTGAGTTCTCTATCTGAGTGTGATGTTTTTTGGTTTTTCTGTCTTTGTGCGGTATTTATTTTAGTTCAGATTGACACTGTAGCTTTTATTGCTTACAAATTTTAATCAATGATTTTTGCATTGTCACCGTTATAGATTCAAACGCATAAATATTTCTGACACTTAAATTGTCTTATTTGTAGGCATGTTGTCATTTTGTGCTATGTTGCCATTTTACATTAATAATACTTGAGTGTTGTGAATTTCATCGTAGATTCATCATTTTTAATTTTTTTAAAAAATTAATTTGTATTGCATAGTGATATCCTACGATTTGAATCAATAAATATCATACTTTTTAGTTAAAAAAAAAACTAATTACAAATTATGTTTCTTCGAAACAAAAACCAGAAATTTACTTTGGGATCCACTTGGTAAATTCATCATTAATTTAATTCAAATAATTAAATATATTAATTAATATTTTATAACCTTTTTACGAAAAAATATAATAATAATAATAATAATAATAATAATAATAATAATAATAATAATAATAATTTAATTAAAATAAAATATGGTTGATCCAAAAAAAAATTATCTGTTAATAAAAAAAAGCCCAAAACTATATATATATATAATAAATAAATAATGAATAGGGTGGACAACCACCCGTGGCCCATATTTCCTTAACGGATGGGCAAAAATGGGTCTGCAGGTCAAATGAAACAGGTTCATGTCATTTATATCGGGCTGGTTTAATTAACGATATTTGGACTGTGGATATCCAAACCCACCCAACTCAAATTATTAATATTATATGAGTTTTCTACTTGTCATCTCCATATGTACCTGTCACCCTTCAAGGCACATGAAAAGACAATTTTACGGTTTTAACTATATATAACAACTTAAAAAAAAAATTACCTACCACTTTTCCACTCACTCTTTTGAAAATTTAGAGAAATTTCAGCAATTTTGACTCTTCCCAAACTTCTAAAACCAACAAGTAAGTTTATTTTAGATCTCTCAAACTTTCGAAACTCAATTTTTAAAGATTTTAAATATTTTTGAATCTTTCGAACAAACTGAAACTTTCGAAATGGAAAATTTTCAAGAATTTCAAAACTCTCAAACAATCTGAAATGTCCGGAGTAGTTTAAATAATGGAATATTCGAAACTTGTGAACAATATGAAACTTTCGAACGTTTCAAATATTCAAAACTTTCGAAAATTTGTTTTTTTTTTACAACTCGAAAGTTTTAAAAACTGAAACTATCGAAACTCAAAATTTTAGAACTTTTGAAGGTTTTAAAATTTTCGATTTTTTTTTTTTAATTTTCTAATTTTTTTTTTAAATTGTTGATATAAAAATTAATATGTTAACTTAATTTTACAATGCCTAGAACCTGAGCTTTTATGTAGGGCCATACAATTGGTAAATCTAATGGGTGAAGTTCATGAAATATTAAGTGAGTTACTCTGCATGTTTCCGGGAGACGATTAGTAGATTGTGTTATGTATGATAAATATATTTTGTATTATCAATATTTTGTATCATGAATTTCTATTCTAATATGAATTTTCAAACATCAATACTTAAATTCTATGCTACAAGTAAATGATTAAAAGTTCAACTCTAACTCGATACCAAAAATGAGGCAACAAAGCTTCACACATTTAACTTCATTTAGTGAAATACAATTGTTTGAAAACTTCACACACATATATTAATCTTCATTTAATGAAATACAAGATGGTTTGATAAATGTTGGATCTATGTGTTCCCAATGCTTAAGACGTCTTGCATAAGCTATTTCCCATGTCTTCGCACAATCACTACAAAAGTCTCTCCATTTCTGTGAGATAGATGGCAAAGGACAATCAGGCTTCAATTTAAACTAAACAAGAAAAATATTGAACATTAATTTATCTAAACAAGATAATATTAAACATTAATTTAATATTAAACAGTACTATCAATCATAAATTTTACCTGTACCAAATGACTTTCATTGACAAATTCAATTGCTATTAAAGAATTAAGAAAAGAGTCCTTTGATGGTGATTTATTCAGCGGAAAGAATGTCATATTCAAATTACGAGACAACGACACCAAAACGACATTATATCTTATCGTTATCACGTAACCTAACTTCGGTATAGTCATCCACTTACCTTTTTCTTGAGCACCCAAACTAGAAATTTTCAATGAGTTCCGCACTATTTCAATGTTGTCATCGAAAACATTGGAATAAAGATCTTGATGTACACTGATCTCTTTATCTAAATGTGTTCGAACTAAAGGCCAAGGTTCTTCCGTCCAACCTAATAATGTTGCAATTGCGTGATAACCACAATTTCCATCAGACACAATATCTATTATGTCCTCGATATATTGATGAATAAAAGTAAGAAAATGTATCTTAGATGGTTGCTTTGGAAATTCTTGAGATGGTAGCTTTGTAGAACACTGAGATGATTGATTTGTAGAACGTTGAGATGGTTGCTTTGGAGATCCCTGAGAGGCATCGACATACTCCCAATATGAAGGATCACAAGGAGCATCAATTTTTTTCTTCTTCTTTTTAGTAGCTCCCTTGGTTTTCACTTTATCAGGTAGGGACGCATTGTTGTTGTATGTGGAAATACAAGTTCGTGCATCTTTGTCTTGAATATCCTTTGACCAAAAATATCTTATGTCTTCATGTATGCTTTCATTGCCTCTCACTCTTCTAAAAAGTCATATTGTGATAAAGATTTTTCATTCTCCAATTCATGCTCCATGCTTAATTTTCTCCAAAAAACATGAATGCTATCTAAAGGGATGACATTATCAGATACCTACAAAGTTGTCAACTCACAAGCACAGGGTAATGCATGAATTATTTTGATTGAGAAACCATATTTTTTTAAAACATTTCCTTGATGCAAAGTGATGCAATCTTTGATAAAATGGTGAATTATAATAATGCTTAACATCAATAATGGTTTTCTAAAAAGACGATTTGATGCTACACATTTGGTTCTCCAACATCATATTCATAGTATCCCAACTTTTAACAAGTCTCCATTACTAGTTTGCAGCATGTTTTTCAATCGCCAATGAGCAGACTCAGCTCTAAAAAAAAATTAAATAACACAAATTAAAATAAATCACATAAATTTTTAAATCATATTTCTAAAACAAATCATAATTTAAAAGTACATGTTGGTCGTTTTATTCCCTAAATGCATCACTCTATTGGTCCAAGCCCGAACGAATCTTTCTTTGTAAGGTATGAACCATGAATCTTTAACATAATCAACAAAAAGGATAATATCGGCACACACTAGTTCAAAGTGTTGCAAGTGATGATCATACTCCTCCACACTAATCGAAAATACAATTTTTTTCCTCCATAAATCCATTTCCTCATCTTGTCTATCCTTTTTCACATATTGTTTGCATTTTGCCCCAACATTTTTTTCAATGTTAATTGAAGTAGCAAATACAACACCAATAGCATTCATCATGGCAAGATCTCTATCGATCACAATAACTTTAGAAATTAAATTCTCATAGACGAACAACTGTCTTACGTTTTCAAATGCCCAGATGAAGTTATCTTGTTGCTCTTGTTCCAAGCAAGCAAATGCAACAGAAAATGTCAACCCAGTAGATGTTACACCAAAAAATTCAAGTAATGGTAGCCGATATCTATTTGTTTTGTATATGCTATCACATATCAAAACAAAATGAAACATGTTCAATAACTTTATACAATCAGGATGCGTCCAAAATATATCTCTCAGAACATCTGAATCCTCCCGCCTTCTTGTCTAATGCACATAATTTTCATTTTGTATTAACTTCAATAGATGATGCACTTCTGTATACGAACCTCTCAAAGATGATCGATAAGTACTCCTTGCTTTATATATTTAAGTGGAAATTGTGAGATTCTCTTTATTTCTCTCTTTCAAAGCATTCAAAATGAATCTGGGTGCAAGCTTATACTTGTTGTGTCATTAACAAACTTTCTCTCATTTTCATTTAAACGCCCCAAATATGAATGGCCGTCTAAAGTATTCGCTAAATTGTGATTGTGTGTTCCACGACGAACACTAAATTTCCATCCTTCACCGACACTTAACGGTATACACCTAAGTTTGAATGGACAGTTTTCCTTGTGATAACAAGTTACTGTTCATTTTGATTTTGATTTATATATTCCACCTCTTTCGCATCCCAAAATTAATTTGTCTTTCCTTCCTCTCTTTTCGGTAGCTGTATCAGATCTATTGGTAACAATTATTATTTCATTTTTTCTTCCAATAGTTTTTGTCCATTCAAATACAGCTTCTCGAGATGAAAATATCTACAAAATATATTTCAAATAAAACATCAATATATTTGTAAACATTTAAAACCAAAACTTATAATATCAATTACATTAAGCTTATCTGATCAGTCGTGAATTAATCTGTAGAAACTACGGTCGGTGGTATAGCAGGAACTTCTACCTCAACTCTACTCATACCTGATTTGAAAAAATATACTAAATTTAATTAATACTCATATTATAAATACAATATTTAAAATAAAACAAATTAATTATTTTTAAATAAAATTATATTACATTTCGAAACTTTCAGGAACACTAAAACTTTCAAAACTTTTGAAATTTTTGAAATGTAATTTTTGTTTTAAAATTTTGGTTTTTAAAAACTTCAAAAATTCGCTCATTTCAAAACTTCTAAAACTATCAATTTCAAAAAATTTCAAACTTCCGAAATTATCAAATTTAAAACTTATTTTAAATGTAAAAGTTTCGAAGACGTTCAACATTTTGAAAAATTTCAAATTACACAAAAGTTTCGAAAATTTTGACAAATAATATGTAAAGGGGGTTAAATTTTGAAAAAGTGGGAGGTAAAAAAATTTTCAAGTTTTTATAAATGTTTAAAAGGTAAAATTATATTTTCATGTATTTTCGGGGTGGCAGGTAAAAAACTCATATTATATTTATTAATATTTTCCCCAGTCTAGTAAAAAAGGCCCAAACCTAGCAAACCCATTATTCCATACATACTTCCTTTGTCTTCACTCTCACAATCACTCACAACTTGTACCCTCACAGCTCACTCAACATTCGGCAATAAACCACCACCACCTCCATCATTTCTACTTCGAAGCTGCCACCACCTCCATTGTTTATGTTTCGAAGCCACCACCACTGGTTCTTCCTACGCAAAGCCTCAACCCACCTTAATCATTTCTTTTTCTAACTAAACAAAAACTTAGCCATCAATTCCGTCGACATTAATAACCTCATTCATTTTTTCCTTTTTCTTCTCATCAACTGTAAATGGACAAAAAAATGCTTCACAAACGCACAAAAGTACAGGCAACATGATTTGAGTTCTGGTTTTTGTTTTTAACGATCTTTGTTAGGGTTTTTAACACGTGTTTTTACTTTTCAAATCACAATAAGTTTTTTTGTTAGAATTTTCATTTCTCTTACAATCTAGGTTTGATTAAAATGAGTTAAAACTTCAAAGTTTATAGAAAATTATACCTTGTACCCCCAATTTTATCCTGTACCCCCACAAATTGAATAAAATGACATATTTGTCTTCGTATAAATATTAAAACTTGTCATTTTTCACTCTCCGATCATTTGAGTTTTCCGGTACACAAGTGAGTACCAAATTTTTCTTTTTTCTTCCAAAAAACATTTTTCAAGTTTTCCGGTACACAAGTTACACTCCGGAAATTTTTTTCCAAATTTTTTGATACATAATTTATTTTCCATAAAACTTATTTTCAACATTTCTAGTACCGAAAAACTTATTTGAAGTTTTCCAAAATTACCAGAAAACTTATTTCCACTTTTCCGGAACTCAACACAATACCGAAATACTTTTTATTAGTTTTCCGGAAGTTACCGGAAAAATTCAAACCACAAGTTTTCTGATAGTTATTTTAATTTCTATTTATTAATTTATTTATTTGTATTTTTTTTTTAATTTTTTATTCCTTTATTATTTATTTAATTCATTTTATTTTAACTCATTTTTTTCCAGAGGGTGCTGGTGCTAGAGGAAGAGACGACAAGATAGTACGAACAACACGTGACATTGAAACTTCATCATCTATGGATGCTCCGGAAAGGATTCAACCGACAACATCCCAGAGGAGACGATGAATTATATTGGAAGATGATGACGAAGGAGAGCAGGGTCATATATCTATCCTTGAGGCTGATACTGCTATACATAAGGAGCAGGAGCAGACTGTAGTACATGAGGAGGAGGAGCATACTGTAGTACATGAGGAGCATATGTAAGGTGGACCTGTACAACAGGAGGGTGAGCTGACACGGTATCATGGAGGACCATATGATCTGTTTGTCCTTACACAATACCGACATCATGTTTTTGGAAGACTGTGGTTTGGTTAAGTAAGTTATATTAATTATTATTTATGGTGCATTAAAAATATTTAAATTAATTATTATTTTTGTTCTATATTTAATTTTAATGTCATGTTTTATTTGTATGTAGGAGCGACCAATGCTGAACATAGTTTCTCATGAAAAGAAACTGCAATAATTTACTCCACAAGTTCTCCCATGAATTATAGAGATGTGGGTGAATTTGTTTGGATTAACACCGCTACAAAGGGGTAGTCTTAAGCTGATTGATAACAACCTGATTTCTGCATTTGTGGAAAGATGGCACTCATAGACCTCGTCATTTCACATGCCATTTGGTGAAATGACGATTACTTTGGATGATGTTGCCAATCTGTTATACGTTTATATTAGGGGTGAGTTCTACAGTCCACCATCTGACCTAGATAGAGTAATGACATGTAATCTTGCCATAACTTTATTAGGGATTCCTCCTAAAGAGATATGGGAGGAAACCCAAAAAACAAGGGGTGCGCGCTACAGGTTAGATTGGTTTAAAGAGGTCTTCAAAAGACAGTGTGCAGTAGAGAGATTTGATTGTGCTGCTAGGGCATATTTTTTAAATCTGGTAGGGAATACTATTTTCGCAGATAAAAGTCATACATTAATTGATGCGAAATACATTCCCCTATTCAGAGATTTGGAAGGTACATGTAGATACGTCTGGGATACTGCTGCACTCATAGTCCTTTATGACTACCTCTTAGATGCCAGCTATTACGACACCAACAGTTAAGTGAATATATGTCTCTACTGCAGGTATTAAATATTTATAATTATTATTAATTGTTATGATTTTGATTTAATGATTTTTAGGTTTATCATTAATTTATTTATTTTTATTTGCAACAGTGTTGGATATACGAATATTTTTCACATATTTGTAAAAGAGGTTACTAGGGTGTTGACGTTGAGTGCAATGCCAGACTGAATAGATGAAGTTATAAACAAGGCAAGCAAATAATCCCTGAGTACAAACAGATGATTTATGCACTAACACCTGCTGATGTCATATGGAGACCATGGGAGAATCATAGGGATGTCATTCCCTTCGATGATATAATGTTATACACTAGCCACCTCTGATTATGCAGCATGTAAGACCTACATTTTTCTCTATTATTAGTAGTGTGTGAAGTATATTTTTATTTATTTTTTCATTATATTCTTTATTCAATTATTATTTTTGAAAAGTATATATGTGTATGACATGATTTATTTAATTTGGCTAAATATTTTGCTAAATTGTGTAAACATTATTTTAAGAAAAATATATTTCCTTGTGAAGTATTTGAAAATAAAAATACTTATAATAATGACACGATTTAACTATTTCTGAAAAACAAAAATAATAAAGATATTTTAGATTAGTCAACCGTCCAAATGTTAGTTAGTGTGAAAAGCCATATGAATCTCTAGTTGGTTATTAGGTTAGGTTAACAAGAAAATCTTTAATGGGTTATTAGGTTATGTTAACAAGAAAGAAAAAAAATGTATAAGTCCCTAGTTAATAGCTACTGTAGGTTTTAAAAAAAAAAGATATTGAATCCTAAATGGTGTACGAGAGGAGAAAGAAACATCAGCCACGATGAGAGAAATAAGGAAAATCGATTTCTGTAGTCTATGGTTGTGCAAGGAACTTGCTCCAATTTCGTTCAAATTTTAGTATGTCATCTCTATCTTTGAACTTGACTTATTAATATAATCTATTAATATTTTTACTTTATCTCTGACTTAATTTGATAAAACCTTTGATTTTGAAATGATGACTTTTTTATGCAAAATTTATGTTTGAAAATTAAAATATTAATTTTTATGGTAAAGCTATTACTGTTGTTACTAATCAAAAACGGACTTTTAGTAAATGGCTTTATGATGATGGATAATTTTGAAAACGGTGTTTCATATTATTATTATTGTTTAAGAAATCCTTTTTAGTTTAAAAGCAAAATTGTGATATGCAATTTATTTTCTTAGAAGTGTTATTGATTTTCTTATGATATTGATATAGAAACCTATTTTGATTAGAGAAAATGTTTATCTATGTCAAAAATTAATTTTCATTCGGTAGAAGTCGTTATAAAGGCTAGATCGTGTTTTAATCAATAGAAATCGTTATTTGCTACAAACTCAATTTTTTATTTGGTTAACATTTACGTTGTAACAGGTTGATTGTTAAAGAAATTTTTAGAAACCTTATTGATGTTAAAAATAATAATTTTGTTGAAAGTTGTTATAGTTATTTTTTAGAAGGTTAGAGTTATGATTTTTATGAGAGATGGGGACACAACTCACCCTCCGATCCTTCACGCAATAATTAATCAATTTCTATAACAAGGTAACTAACTACTAAACAATGCTTCAACTAGAATATGACTTGCGCTTTGCGCAGGTTTAATTTTAAATTTTTTTATAAGGTGATATATATATATATATATATATATATATATATATATATATATATATATAATGTTAATCTTGTAAATTTTTATAGTTATAAAAAAAAATACGATACAAGATATTGTAGAGTGTCTAATTAAATGAGTATTTTTATTCTTAAAAAAAGATAAATAAATTAAAAAAAACAATGTCATCTAAAAGTTTAATCATAAGAAAATTAACAATTTTACAACCGTTTCAAGTTAGATTTGCACTCTGTTTACAATATCAAATTTGTACCATTTGGTTGACATTTGATGGTCTATGGGCATAAAATAATAACCATAATTTTAAAGATAAATTATATAATTGATAATCGTAAATTCTATTTTTATTATAGTATATAAGTTATGTAGGAATTTTTAAAATTTTAACATTTTTTCCTACACATATTAAATTTTTTTCGAAATAATGCTCACCGTAATATATGCATTGATAACTAATAAGAGAAACAAAACACAAATTTTTTTTATTAGATTGACTAATTGTTATTTTTTATGGTAAATATATGTGACGACACAATAATATAAAAAAAATACAAAAGTTGTATATTGACTATTTTTAATGTCTAAATAAATATTTAAAAGTATTTGAACATTTTATCAACTATATTGCTAACATTTATTAAAATATTGTGTATCAATATTTACTTATTTAATTTGGTTTACACCA